>CM026391.1:67257736-67295037 GCA_014843695.1 Archivesica marissinica
ACGTCACACTGTTCCAACAGGACAACGCCAGGTGTCATATTGCTCGGATTTCCACCACATTATTGGAGCAGAACAATATTGAAACCCTGCCGTGGCCTGCTTTGTCACTAGACTTGTCACCCATAGAACATGTGTGTGATACGTTAGACCGCCGTGTCAGACGACGTCAGCCGGTAACGTTAAACCAACTGATGGATGTTTTGCGTCAGGAGTGGACAAATATTGACCAGCAAGAGATTCAGACACTCTTCCGTTCGATGCGACGGCGGTGCATTACAGTGAGAGACGCAAATGGTGCCCATACTCGGTATTGACGTCTGTGTGAAAACTCCATTAGACCCCTGTCCGACGAATTACGTCATCACACAGCAGACCGTTTCGGAGGCTCATTATGCTTTATGTGCTCCTCTTTCAAACATGTTGGACTATCATCTTATGAATTTTCAAAGAATTTACTTAATAAATGTTGAAATTATAGACACATAAACACCAGGTATCGTTTCTTTTTTGACTCGGTATATAATGTAGGTGTGCGTTTTCTATGTCCTATAGTATATAATGTACGTGTGCGTTTTCTACGTCCTCGAGTATATAATGTACGTGTGCGTTTTCTATGTCCTCTAGTATACTAACACACAGATAATTCAAATGTGGGACACTGTGCATTGGAAACATTGCATAAATTCAATTTAAAAGAATGGATGTACATTAAACAAAGTCTGCATACATGTAAATAGAACGTTCCGATTCTGTCAACAAAGCATGTATATATGTAAATAGGACGTTCCTACCGAATTGGGCAACCGATAGCGACATTAAATAAACGTAAATTAAAAAAACAACAGTCGCAGTATTATTATCAAGATTCTTTCCTCCACAATTCCTCCAATTGTTTGCAAATGTGATTTTATTTACTCAGCAGGCAAAGGGTTAAAGTAAAATTTTGAATATCTGATCACAAATGAACTGGGGGGTTTATTTTTCTGCGAAATTACTATTTGCAGATTACCTCCCCTTCCATTCACAGAATCACTAATAAAATTGTAAATACTGGTTGTTTATTAACGGTAAATTTGATAAATCTGCAAGAAAATCTAGCTTTAATTTTCTATTTGAAGAAAATAAAATATATAATTAAACGATAGATATAGATTTCTAACCCTGTACATAATCCAATAGACAATGCCTTGTAAAATAATACCGATTTAATCTTGACTTTCAATTCATTACTAAATGGACAAATACTTAATGGTAATGTGGAGAAGCATAAAGAACACATGCATGTTCAGAGATATGTGCATATATTAGTGTATCGTCTTACATCATAATAATGGTCGGCTTAGAGCAATACTGGTTCTAGTTCCTATAGATAAAAGAACGCATAGAACAGTTAATGCACTATGCTCACAATAGTCGAAAATTAACCCTTTGCCTGCTGAGTAAATAAAATCACATTTGCAAACAACATAGATCTAGATCAGCCACGGCGTAATGCTGCGTCTGATCAGGATCTACCTTGTTTGCTATTCAGCCAAATGCTTTAGCTTTACTATCTGAACAGCAAACAGTATAGAGTCTGATCTGGCTCTATGCTGTTTGCAAGTGATTAAAATGTAATTAAATACAGTTTCTTGTATGTGTGTTTACGTTTATTTATCAACAGGCGTCGATATATTTTGCCTGGTCAGTGAAATAAATATATTTTAACACCAGACTATTAATTGGGCTGTCATTTTGCCAGAAGTTAAAAAGTGAAAAATCGACAGACTGGAACACAGGCTACAGGTTGCCCATATGAGCGACGCCTTCTGAAGAGATTTTCGATTTTTGGCGTGTAGTGCAATGATACAGACAGAGACACATTCCAGAGTCTCCTCTGGTTCTTTTACGTGCACGGTGTAAAGCACCGACACCAGACCTCGGTTTAAAGTCCCATCTGAAAGACTATTAATTTTATTAGGGTCAGACGGGGGATCGAACCTGCGATCTCTGGATTACCAGTCCAACGTGTTAACCACTGGACTACAGATCCGTCTGTAATGAATATTCCTGAAAAGTTACAGAATAGATACAGCCTGACATGATCAGACAGTCCGTCCGAAGTTACACATGTATAGACGGACAGATGCATGCAAACCAAGCCACAATCAAGCGGGCGCGACAAGTTTTGACCGAACAAAACAATGAATATTCTATCAATTATTTGGAAATTTCAACAATAAATTAAATCCCGCCACTACGGGGATACGACCCATTTTCCCTGCAAGTATAACCACACCCTGACCTGATATCACTGATTGAGAAATGAGGCCAAATGAGCAAAATTCACAACTCTAGATTTTAATGTTTCTACAGGAACAATAGGAACTACATTCAAGCAGAAATCTTTATTAGTTTTAAAGTTACAGAATTGAGAATGAAATATTTTCCGATTCAAATCTGCGACGTTTCAAACATTAATCTAACATTGAAATTACGGAAGTCGTGATAGCGCAGTGGATGCACATTCGCTTCAGTTGTGGGCATGACACTGTCTTCTAGAAAATTATAACAAATATTTTAGTACACAATGTCACGAAATGTGCTTATATCGTTAATCTCACCCAGTAACCAATCTACATGTACACCATTTACCTCACCATGTTTATCTTAGATGTAGAAATGTCAGAGTAGAACTGTTTACATCGTCAATCTCACCCAGTAACCAATCTAGATGTACACCATTTATTTACTCTACATTTGTTTCTTAATTACTGTTCAATTTAACAGTTAATTGTCTATCCGCCTGAAGGCATACTAGGGATCGCCCCTGTCTCATTGTTAATTACTTGTTATTTAATTCAATTGTCAATCAGCCTCAAAGAGATCACCCCTGTTCTGACTGCTATGTTCTTGTCATTTAATTTAAAGGTTATCCGCCCAAAGGTATACTAGAGTGCACCCCTGTCTCACTGTTATATTCTTGTTGTTCAATTTAACTGTTTAGTTTAAATACTCACAAGGCAGAAAACTACTGCAACTATTTAAATATAGAGTGGTGGAACCTATGTTCGGTGTTTTCCTATGTTCGGCGTATTCCTATCCTCAGCATTTTTGTTCATTTACATCCGTATTTAAAATATTTATATAGTTCTAGGCTAATTTCACCGACAGAGCTGAAGCATGGTTCAATAGTATTCCGTTGAGTGTATCGGTAGCCTGATGCAACTGTCACATGACTGGTCCAGCAGACGAATATAAACCAACAAATCATTGGGAGAGTATTTCCACCGAAACTGATACGGTGTATGAGCAATTCAGGTAGCCCATCCGAATTTAAAAAATCTACACCAAACCCGAAAAATATTTTTCTATACCGTTTCTGGTTAAGAAGATTTTTTATTCAATGATGAAAATAACAAGTTTGCCATGCATAGGTGCCCTGAAGTCTTGAGTTCATCATATAAATGGGTGCCGTTGCGATAGCTGAATTGAGCAGCAAGGTCACGTGATGAAGCTAAAACAGTCAACAAGAACCTTTTGAAAGTCGTTTTCACGACTTAAGAAAATAATAATATACAGCAAGTGCAATTATCATTTTATACTGGCCATTATATGTGGAATTTACGCCGAGCATAGGTTCCACAACTCTAGACAATTAGATAATCACTTACCACTCATTACAATCTCTTTGCGTAGAGTGTTTTCATTAGATCCACGCGACTCGTCAATACTTACAAACGAATCAACATTAAGCTTTGGAACTTGATCACAATTAGCATTAAATCGCTCGCGATCTATTTCAGAGCTACTCCATGTTTGATAGCCACTTGAACTGTATCTCATGAGTTCATCCAAATTTATCGAAGGTAAATTCCTCGAATTACCCGAGTTTATTCTATTCTCAGAGTCGGTATAATTATATTCAGGAACAATGCTTGTTATGTCATTAACTCGAGGTGGTGCTTGCTGAGTTTCCAGTCCTAACGTTTCAGGCCGTTCTATAGATGACAGACCTGTAAAACATTATCGAGAAAAAAAATGAAACTGAGCAAGACTTATGATGTAATAGAATATAAACAAGAGGGCAATGGATTGCCCACCAGAGTTACAAAGCTAAACGGGCTATAAAACATAGGTTGCTTAACCCATTAAATACCAAGTAGCTGACATGGACTGGGGCACCCATTCAACACCAAGTAGCTGACATGGACTGGGGCACCCATTAAACACCAAGTAGCTGACATGGACTGGGGCACCCATTAAACACCAAGTAGCTGACATGGACTGGGGCACCCATTAAACACCAAGTAGCTGACATGGACTGGGGCACACATTCAACACCAAGTAGCTGACATGGACTGGGGCCACCCATTCAACACCAAGTAGCTGACATGGACTGGGGCACCCATTAAACACCAAGTAGCTGACATGGACTGGGGCACCCATTCAACACCAAGTAGCTGACATGGACTGGGGCACCCATTAAACACCAAGTAGCTGACATGGACTGGGGCACCCATTCAACACCAAGTACCTGACATGGACTGGGGCATGATATTTTTAGACCAATCAATTAATAAGTAAATTACATTTGGACCAGTTCATTTATCAAAATGGGTAATTTTGTCAAAAAATAGTAATATTACTGGCAACAAGTGCAGATCCTGATGAGACAGCTCATCTGGATCTACACTTTTTGTAAGCCTATTTAAAGGTCTGTGGTGTTGAAAGGGTTAATAAAGGAAACAATTAACACAGGATTGACTGTACATTGTAAAATATAAAAGCACATGAGCCGTCTCATCTGAATCTACATTTGTTGCAAGCCTATTTAGAGAGGTCTGTGGTGTTGAAAGAGTTAAACAAACAAATAATTTCTATATCATTACCGAGCCACAAGTTGTGTTGGTTTTCTTACAGCGTGAGTGACTCAATTACAAGTCTAACAAGTCAAGTGTTACTTGTACAATACAAAACAAACATGAGCTATGGGCAGTACGATTAGCTCAGTGGTCACAAATACAACATGGGTTCGATCCCCGGACCCATAAGTATGTGAGATGGTACGGTGGTCGCCAGATCAGACAGGTGGGTTTTCTCCGGGTACTCCCAATTTCCTCCCACATTTACACTTTCATCCGCGCCAACGAGAGTGATTAATATAAGTTGTTAAAACTTGCTTCGCAATCGTTGTAAAATAAATAAAGTTTAAACTAAACATGAGGTATTTTAATTTCCTGTTGCCAACTTTCTTTTTCTTCCTTTCATTTGTACAGGGCCCATTTTGGAGCATTATCGTGCCTAGTTAGTTTGTTGTGGTGTAGAAGAACACCCACATTTCTTGGATAGAAGCATGTACTCAATTCTCCAACCTTCGCAAGTGACTTGTCAACTTTCTCACATTTCATCGTCTTATCATTTGCCCCCGAAAGGGAGCGAACCTGCGGCCATGATGACAGAGGTGAAAGGTGAGTTCCAACAACGGCATGCTAGACCACTCAACCGTGCATGCTGTGATAAGAAATACTGAATGTATGTAGTTAGTGCCGGTGTCATATAGAATATTTGGCAGCTCCCTTCATGAATACTGCCATTATCTAACAGCATTTTCCAACTAAACAATCCAGCATCCCATTCTGTAGCACAGTTAATGGTGTTCCAGAAATGCAGCTCTGACTTCCCTCTGAACGGTCTACCATCACCCTTTCTTTCCACCTTGAATTCTCTGACAACATGACCACCAGTTGAGTTTGGTATAATATGGAAGTCTTCAAATTATTATAATACCAGTTATGCATAGATGGAGAGATGTATTGCATGGCTGAGCAGTTAAATGTTGGATTGTCAACCACTCGCCTCACATTGCTACGTATACTAGAGCAGTTAATCGTTGGATTGTCAACCACTCGCCTCACATTGCTACGTATACTAGAGCAGTTAATCGTTGGATTGTCAACCACTCGCCTCACATTGCTACGTATACTAGAGCTGTTAATCGTTGGATTGTCAACCACTCGCCTCATATTGTTAGGTATAATAGAGCAGTTAATCGTTGGATTGTCAACCACTCGCCTCACATTGCTACGTATACTAGAGCAGTTAATCGTTGGATTGTCAACCACTCGCCTCACATTGCTACGTATACTAGAGCAGTTAATCGTTGGATTGTCAACCACTCGCCTCACATTGCTACGTATACTAGAGCAGTTAATCGTTGGATTGTCAACCACTCGCCTCACATTGCTACGTATACTAGAGCAGTTAATCGTTGGATTGTCAACCACTTGCCTCACATTGCTACGTATACTAGAGCAGTTAATCGTTGGATTGTCAACCACTCGCCTCACATTGCTACGTATACTAGAGCAGTTAATCGTTGGATTGTCAACCACTCGCCTCACATTGCTACGTATACTAGAGCAGTTAATCGTTGGATTGTCAACCACTTGCCTCACATTGCTACGTATACTAGAGCAGTAAGTTATTGTTGTTTGGTTTGGTTTTGTGTTGTGTTTGGGTTTGTTTGTGTTTGGTAATCGTTGGAGTTGTTTGTGTTTGGTTTTGTGTTGTGTTTGGTTGTTTGTGTTTGGGTATTGTCAACCACTCGCCTCACATTGCCATGTATACTAGAGCAGTTAATACAACCACTTGCCTCACATTGCTACGTATACTAGAGCAGTCAATCGTTGGATTGTCAACCACTTGCCTCACATTGCTACGTATACTAGAGCAGTTAATCATTGGATTGTCAACCACTCGCCTCACATTGCCATGTATACTAGAGCAGTTAATCGTTGGATTGTCAACCACTCGCCTCACATTGCTACGTATACTAGAGCAGTCAATCGTTGGATTGTCAACCACTTGCCTCACATTGCTACGTATACTAGAGCAGTTAATCGTTGGATTGTCAACCACTAGCCTCACATTGCTACGTATACTAGAGCAGTTAATCGTTGGATTGTCAACCATTCGCCTCACATTGCTACGTATACTAGAGCAGTTAATCGTTGGATTGTCAACCACTTGCCTCACATTGCTACGTATACTAGAGCAGTTAATCGTTGGATTGTCAACCACTCGCCTCACATTGCTACGTATACTAGAGCAGTTAATCATTGGATTGTCAACCACTTGCCTCACATTGCTACGTATACTAGAGCAGTTAATCATTGGATTGTCAACCACTCGCCTCACATTGCTACGTATACCATGGCACGGGTGGGGACCGGGGTAGACCCACCCCACGGACCTTCCGCAAGCCAGCTGGATAGCTTATTCACTTGAATAAATCCCCGAGAGAGTTGGGAGAGGGCTACATAATACAGTAGATTAATTATATACCTCTATAATGCTGTTCACTGTTACACATACCTTCACCATCCTCCTCCTCTCCATGACTACTGCTGTCATCCTTACACATACCTTCACCATCCTCCTCCTCTCCATGACTACTGCTGTCATCCGTACACATACCTTCACCATCCTCCTCCTCTCCATGACTACTGCTGTCATCCTTACACATACCTTCACCATCCTCCTCCTCTCCATGACTACTGCTATCATCCTTACACATACCTTCACCATCCTCCTCCTCTCCATGACTACTGCTGTCATCCTTACACATACCTTCACCATCCTCCTCTCCATTACTACTGCTGTCATCCTTACACATACCTTCACCATCCTCCTCCTCTCCATGACTACTGCTGTCATCCTTACACATACCTTCACCATCCTCCTCCTCTCCATGACTACTGCTGTCATCCTACACATACCTTCACCATCCTCCTCCTCTCCATGACTACTGCTGTCATCCTTACACATACCTTCACCATCCTCCTCTCCATGACTACTGCTGTCATCCTTACACATACCTTCACCATCCTCCTCCTCCTCTCCATGACTACTGCTGTCATCCTTACACATACCTTCACCATCCTCCTCCTCTCCATGACTACTGCTGTCATCCTTACACATACCTTCACCATCCTCCTCCTCTTCCATGACTACTGCTGTCATCCTTACACATACCTTCACCATCATCCTCCTCCTCTCCATGACTACTGCTGTCATCCTTACACATACCTTCACCATCCTCCTCCTCCTCTCCATGACTACTGCTGTCATCCTTACACATACCTTCACCATCCTCCTCCTCCTCTCATGACTACTTGCTGTCATCCTTACACATACCTTCACCATCCTCCTCCTCCTCTCCATGACTACTGCTGTCATCCTTACACATACCTTCACCATCCTCCTCCTCCTCTCCATGACTACTGCTGTCATCCTTACACATACCTTCACCATCCTCCTCCTCTCCATGACTACTGCTGTCATCCTTACACATACCTTCACCATCCTCCTCCTCTCCATGACTACTGCTGTCATCCTTACACATACCTTCACCATCCTCCTCCTCTCCATGACTACTGCTGTCATCCTTACACATACCTTCACCATCCTCCTCCTCCTCCTCTCATGACTACTGCTGTCATCCTTACACATACCTTCACCATCCTCCTCCTCTCCATGACTACTGCTGTCATCCTTACACATACCTTCACCATCCTCCTCCTCCTCTCCATGACTACTGCTGTCATCCTTACACATACCTTCACCATCCTCCTCCTCTCCATGACTACTGCTGTCATCCTTACACATACCTTCACCATCCTCCTCCTCTCCATGACTACTGCTGTCATCCTTACACATACCTTCATCATCATCCTCCTCCTCTGCATAACTACTGCTGTCATCCTTACACACACCTTCATCATCCGCCTCCTCCTCTGCATGACTACTGCTGTCATCCTTACACATACCTTCATCATCCTCCTCCTCCTCTGCATGACTACTGCTGTCATCCTTACACATACCTTCACCATCCTCCTCCTCTCCATGACTACTGCTGTCATCCTTACACATACCTTCACCATCCTCCTCTCCATGACTACTGCTGTCATCCTTACACATACCTTCACCATCCTCCTCCTCCTCTCCATGACTACTGCTGTCATCCTTACACATACCTTCACCATCCTCCTCCTCCTCTCCATAACTACAACTACTGCTGTCATCCTTACACATACCTTCATCATCCTCCTCCTCCTCTGCATGACTACTGCTGTCATCCTTACACATACCTTCACCATCCTCCTCCTCTCCATGACTACTGCTGTCATCCTTACACATACCTTCACCATCCTCCTCTCCATGACTACTGCTGTCATCCTTACACATACCTTCACCATCCTCCTCCTCCTCTCCATGACTACTGCTGTCATCCTTACACATACCTTCACCATCCTCCTCCTCCTCTCCATAACTACAACTACTGCTGTCATCCTTACACATACCTTCACCATCCTCCTCCTCCTCTCCATGACTACTGCTGTCATCCTTACACATACCTTCACCATCCTCCTCCTCCTCTCCATGACTACTGCTGTCATCCTTACACGTACCTTCACCATGACTACTGCTGTCATCCTTACACATACCTTCACCATCCTCCTCCTCCTCCTCCTCTCCATAACTACTGCTGTCATCCTTACACATACCTTCACCATCCTCCTCCTCCTCTCCATGACTACTGCTGTCATCCGTACATATACCTTCACCATCCCCCTCCTCTCCATGACTACTGCTGTCATCCTTACACATACCTTCACCATCCGCCTCCACTCCATGACTACTGCTGTCATCCTTACACATACCTTCACCATCCTCCTCCTCTCCATGACTACTGCTGTCATCCTTACACATACCTTCACCATCCTCCTCCTCTCCATGACTACTGCTGTCATCCTTACACATACCTTCATCCTCCTCCTCTGCATAACTACTGCTGTCATCCTTACACATACCTTCATCATCCGCCTCCTCCTCTGCATGACTACTGCTATCATCCTTACACATACCTTCATCATCCTCCTCCTCCTCTGCATGACTACTGCTGTCATCCTTACACATACCTTCACCATCCTCCTCCTCTCCATGACTACTGCTGTCATCCTTACACATACCTTCACCATCCTCATCATCTCCATGACTACTGTTGTCATCCTTACACATACCTTCACCATCCTCCTCCTCCTCTCCATGACTACTGCTGTCATCCATACACATACCTTCACCATCTTCCTCCTCTCCATGACTACTGCTGTCATCCTTACACATACATTCACCATCCTCCTCCTCTCCATGACTACTGCTGTCATCCTTACACATACCTTCACCATCCTCCTCCTCTCCATAACTACAACTACTGATGTCATCCTTACACATACCTTCACCATCCTCCTCCTCTCCATAACTACTGCTGTCATCCTTACACATACTTGCACCATCCTCCTCCTCCTCTCCATGACTACTGCTGTCATCCTTACACATACCTTCACCATCCTCCTCCTCTCCATGACTACTGCTGTCATCCGTACATATACCTTCACCATCCTCCTCCTCTCCATGATGACTGCCGTCATCCTTACACATACCTTCATCATCCTCCTCCACTCCATGACTACTGCTGTCATCCTTACACATACCTTCACCACCATCCTCCTCTCCATGACTACTGCTGTCATCCTTACACATACCTTCCCCATCCTCCTCCTCCTCTCCATGACTACTGCTGTCATCCTTACACATACCTTCACCATCCTCCTCCTCTCCATGACTACTGCTGTCATCCTTACACATACCTTCACCATCCTCCTCCTCTCCATGACTACTGCTGTCATCCGTACACATACCTTCACCATCCTCCTCCTCTCCATGACTACTGCTGTCATCCTTACACATACCTTCACCATCCTCCTCCTCTCCATGACTACTGCTGTCATCCTTACACATACCTTCACCATCCTCCTCCTCCTCTCCATGGCTACTGCTGTCAGTACCAGTAGAAGCATCCTGTATTAAAGGGCGCCTCTGATCTGAAAACTGGCTACTGTTGCTGTCTCGTGAATTTGATGGTGTTCGACTTATATTAGCACTCTGCTCGACATTCGGGGCATCATCGACTGTAATAATAATACTTAAATGAGTCAGGGTGTCGCCAAATGTGACAAAAAACAAATACTGGCGCTAAATTATGTGAATTGGCGAACATATTTGGTGCAACATTTTGTGGGGCGCAACATGTTTTGTCAAATATATTGCTTCAATCTGTGAACTATATGGCTCTTAGTTAGCTCCAAGCTTTTCAAATTGGCTCCAGTTTTTTTCCATTTTTTCAATTGGCGACAGAAGTGGCGCAGACAAAAATTCAGACAGAGGGAACCTTGTATAAAATAATAAATCAATGGCTTAGATGTAATCGGTGCTTACACTAGAGAAAAAATTGCTGAAATAATATCCCTGTCTGTCCCTCGTAGAGAGATGGCCAATAAGGTTTTAGCTTTCATTTCAATCCACTTGTATTTATTGTGTACATAATTATTTGTTGTAATTTATGTTATATAATGTCGAATAAATAAGATTAAACCAATCTCCCGCTCATCTCTCCAATTCTGATCTGCGAGAGTAGATTTTCAATTGGAATATATAGATGAGGCTTTGTCGAGTCAACAAACTTTTCCCTTAACCCATTCAACACCAACTTGCAGGGATCATTTTAGAGGGCGAAATAGTCACCCTAGGGACCCTGACTTCGGCCTCTGGGGGCCCCACTTTTTTTTTACAATTTTCATACAATATTTTGGCCAGTAAGATACACTCGGCCATAAAGCACTCCTATTAAAATTTTGTATTTAATGGTCATACTATGCATTTTAACCATATTTTGTTGAAATTTATTAAATAACACCATTTAAGGATGCGATCGCGCGCTTTCTCACTTCTCCCAAAAATTCTGACCTAGAATGAACCTCTGACCAAGTAACTGACATGGACTGGTACATGATATTTTTAGACCAATAAATGAATCAGAAAATTACATTTGGACCAGTTCATTTATCAAAATGGGTAATTTTGTCTAAAAACAGTAATATTACTGGCAAAAAGTGCAGATCCTGATGAGCTGGCTCGGATCTACACCTTTTGTAAGCCTATTTAGAGGTATGTGGTGTTGAAATGGTTAAATACCTTCAACTTATGTTGGATGTGTAGTGTTAGCCCTGGGTAGCTTGGCACAGAATATGGCATTTTTAATGAATTTAATGTCAGTCACTTTATCAGTAAATCTAATGTTACTGGCATGATCAGGCACAACATATGTCCTTTTTAATAATTAACATAACATAACATAAGGTTTATTGTCATATATAAGGCCTACAGCCCATAATACAATCATTCAGAACATATTCTTCCTGTTAATATAAAAAAAAGAAGTTTCTGGTAAATGCATAGGTAACCCTTTCCCCCATAGAGATGTAGTTTTATTTCATACATTCGGCTGTAATTTACCAATCATACGCAATGGATAAGCTGTGAACTTGCCTACTCCACCTTCATGGAGGTGACTAGGAATTATTAAGTGTTGTATACACTACGTTGTTCCGATCTTTATTATAGCTTGTTTGCGTACTAATGTGTCAATCTATGTCAATAGGTTATGCTATAGTTCGGGTTTTACGCCTGCATCAGCACCATTTTGGGCTATATTGCCGACGGGCAGTTTTACCTAACAACATCTTTCCTGGGCAGGCTCCAACGGTTAACCAGTACTTGGGTGCACCAACCTCCTTAAGAAACTGCCAACCTTTTCATATAAATGAGACACGGTCTGAGCGGGGCTCAAACCTGTGACCATCAGTGATGATAGGTTACAGTGGTATACAGTGGTATACAAGTCAGCGACCTTAACCACTCGACCACAGAGGCGGACTTATGTCAATAGGCATTGGCATCAAGAGGCGCTTCATAGGGGGGAATGGGTTAACGGCCTGTAACTCAGAGGTAACTGGGTACATCACATACATTATCAAACATGATGGTCATAATGATGCTGTTATAGTGTTAAAGTCTGCTAAAAATTGGAAGTAAACTATATCAGTTAATTTGAGACACACAGACTGATGGAAAACCACAGGCCGTAGTATTTTCTAAAGTTTATTTAACGTCGCTACCGGTTGCCAATTTGAGCGACGGGCAGTTTACACCTTTCCTCAGCAGGCTCCAGCGGTTAACCAGTACTTGGTGCACAAACCTCCGTAAATCATATAAAGAGACACGGTCTGAGAGGGCTCGAACCTATGACAATCAGTGATGATAGGTTACAGTGGTATACAAGTCAGCGACTGTACCCACTCGACCACGGAACCGTAGTATATCAGAGCTATATAGCATATATGTGTGCATATGTTTGATCCCCCGTCTGACCCTAATAAAATGAACAGTCTTTTAGATGGGACGTTAAACCGAGGTCTCGTGTCGGTGCTTTACACTGTGCACGTAAAAGAACAAGAGGAGACTCTGGAATGGGTCTCTGTCTTTATCATTGCACTATCCTCCAAAAATCTAAAATGACTAATCTCTTCAGGAGGCGTCGCTCATATGGGCAGCCGGTAGTGACGATACATAAACGAAAAACACATGTGTGCATAGAGATTGCAAAGATTGCATAGATAACGAGACTTTCTTACCAGGAGGAACATCTCTTCTGGCATCATCCTCCATATCTGATACTGAAACAGATTTAAGCTATGGCTATATTGCTTGCTTGTCCATTACATGTTTATTAACAATTCATCGGTTAGTTGTTGGCTGTATTTGGTTAAATTGTTGGCTGTATTTGCCACTATTTGGTAAGTTGTTGGCTGTATTTGTTAAGTTGTTGGCTGTATTTGGTAAGTTGTTGGCTGTATTTGTTAAGTTGTTGGCTGTATTTGTTAAGTTGTTGGCTGTATTTGTTAAGTTGCTGGCTATATTTGGTTAGGTACTGGCTATATTTGGTAGTTACTGGCTCTATATGGTAGTTACTGGCTATATCAGGGCGTTCACTAGACTTTGAAACTCAAGAGTCAATGACCCTTGAGGTCAAAATCTCAAGAGTCAAACAGGAATTTTCAAGAGTCAAATTGAGTCAAATATATGCATGTTGGTACTTTACGTACATGTATTTGTTGTAGGTTCGTGCTACCACTGTTAGCGAAGGGATTTTTCTTTTTAGCATCTCTACACCAAGTACAATACAACAGAATCTGATCATCAGTTTGTTTCATTTCCAGCCACCCAAATTCATTAAGCCACTCAGACCTGAATTTTCTTTTCACTTTAGACTTAGGAGTGTCACAGTCTACTTTATGGCGTTTAGGTGTCCCAGGTTCACTAACACTATCACTCAGCTTACGTTTGCTGGGTGTGCCAATTCCGAAGTGACTAAGGCTTTTCTGAATCATATTTAAGATTTAATTTCTAAAACTGATACTCTTTAATTTTTTATCTCCGATCTGATTGAAAATATAACTAAGAATGATTTAGGAATATTCTCCAGAATATGAAGGGATAATGTAGAAACAATGAAATGATTAATGGGTGGTGCACACAATGAATACCCCATAGAAATCTGTAACAAACAATAGCAAAAGTACTTTTACTCACCGACATCATCAAACGATTCCGGCGTATAATTTCTATATCAGTGGCCCACTATAAGCTTCTCAAATAGCAGACAACTTATTATTGACAATACACGTGTTACAAAAACACCGTTTTATCTATGCCGATTGTACATTTACAATACACATAATGTCAACACCTACTTAAACTTCTCAGTTCTCATGATTAGCAACACATATGATGGCAAACAACACAAACGGTAATTGGTTGTTTGCAAAACTTGCTAAAGGTGTTTATTGTGACAATCAATAATAATTGTCTTTTGATAAAAACTAATTTTTACCCGAAAAATACCGAGCCGTACAGGTATTAGAGAAACGTTATTAAAGATTTATTTCCCTTTGATACTAAAGTTTGGGTAAGCCTTTTTTCTCAACCACCCAACTGAATAATGACATCAACCACGCGTGTTGAACCTAACCCTGGGCGGCGCAAGTGATGAAGGCGCTTTATGCGTGGTTGATACTATATTATGATCGGCTGGTTGAGATAAAGATTTTACGTAAAGTTTGCCTATGTATGTATGTTCCTAGACGACATTTGTCCGATTTTGAGTCCCTCGTAAATCACGATCGTGTTCATAACGAAATGCAGCAGACTTTTGATGACAATAACTGCGTTTTATATATGAACGATTACGGTCTTCGACCTCGTAGACAGACATATTTTGATAATTACTCGGCTGAGAAAATATTTGATGACGCATGACCGATCAACGCCCCGGGTCAAGTTGACTCTCAGGGCATTTTCACCAAGAGTCAAACATGCGTCTTTATCAATTTTCGTGCGTCAAAACCCGGGAGCTCGGGTCAAATGAACGCCCTGGCTATATATGGTAGCTACTGGTTCTAGATGGTAGTTAATGGCTCTATTTGGTAGTTACTGGCTATATTTTGTAGTTACTGGTTCTATATGGTAGTTACTGGCTCTATATGGTAGTTACTGGTTCTATATGGTAGTTACTGGTTCTATATGGTAGTTACTGGCTATATATGGTAGTTACTGGCTCTATATGGTAGTTACTAGTTCTATATGGTAGTTACTGGCTATATATGGTAGTTACTGGCTATATATGGTAGTTACTGGCTATATATGGTAGTTACTGGGTCTATATGGTAGTTACTGGCTATATATGGTAGTTACTGGCTATATATGGTAGTTACTGGGTCTATATGGTAGTTACTGGCTATATATGGTAGTTACTGGCTATATATGGTAGTTACTGGGTCTATATGGTAGTTACTGGCTATATATGGTAGTTACTGGCTATATATGGTAGTTACTGGGTCTATATGGTAGTTACTGGCTATATATGGTAGTTACTGGCTATATATGGTAGTTACTGGGTCTATATGGTAGTTACTGGCTATATATGGTAGTTACTGGCTATATATGGTAGTTACTGGGTCTATATGGTAGTTACTGGCTATATATGGTAGTTACTGGCTATATATGGTAGTTACTGGGTCTATATGGTAGTTACTGGCTATATATGGTAGTTACTGGTTCTATATGGTAGTTATTGGCTCTATATGGTAGTTACTGGCTCTATATGGTAGTTACTGGCTATATTTGGTAGTTACTGGCTATATATGGTAGTTACTGGCTCTATATGGTAGTTACTGGCTATATATGGTAGTTACTGGCTATATATGGTAGTTACTGGCTATATATGGTAGTTACTGGCTCTATATGGTAGTTACTGGTTCTATATGGTAGTTACTGGCTATATATGGTAGTTACTGGTTCTATATGGTAGTTACTGGCTATATATGGTAGTTACTGGTTCTATATGGTAGTTACTGGCTATATATGGTAGTTACTGGCTATATTTGGTAGTTACTGGCTATATATTTGGTAGTTACTGGCTATATATGGTAGTTACTGGCTATATATGGTAGTTACTGGTTCTATATGGTAGTTACTGGCTCTATATGGTAGTTACTGGTTCTATATGGTAGTTACTGGTTCTATATGGTAGTTACTGGCTATATATGGTAGTTACTGGCTATATATGGTAGTTACTGGCTATATATGGTAGTTACTGGCTATATATGGTAGTTACCGGTTCTATATTTGGTAGTTACTGGTTCTATATGGTAGTTACTGGTTCTATATGGTAGTTACTGGCTATATATGGTAGTTACTGGTTCTATATGGTAGTTACTGGCTCTATATGGTAGTTACTGGCTCTATATGGTAGTTACTGGTTCTATATGGTAGTTACTGGCTATATTTGGTAGTTACTGGCTATATATGGTAGTTACTAGTTCTATATGGTAGTTACTGGCTATATATGGTAGTTACTGGCTATATATGGTAGTTACTAGTTCTATATGGTAGTTACTGGCTATATATGGTAGTTACTGGCTCTATATGGTAGTTACTGGCTATATATGGTAGTTACTGGCTATATATGGTAGTTACTGGTTCTATATGGTAGTTACTGGCTATATATGGTAGTTACTGGCTATATATGGTAGTTACTGGTTCTATATGGTAGTTACTGGCTATATATGGTAGTTACTGGTTCTATATGGTAGTTACTGGCTATATATGGTAGTTACTGGCTATATATGGTAGTTACTGGTTCTATATGGTAGTTACTGGCTATATGGTAGTTATTGGCTATATATGGTAGTTACTGGCTCTATATGGTAGTTACTGGCTCTATATGGTAGTTACTGGCTATATTTGGTAGTTACTGGTTCTATATGGTAGTTACTGGCTATATTTGGTAGTTACTGGTTCTATATGGTAGTTACTGGTTCTATATGGTAGTTACTGGCTCTATATGGTAATTACTGGCTCTATATGGTAGTTACTGGCTATATTTGGTAGTTACTGGCTATATATGGTAGTTACTGGCTATATATGGTAGTTACTGGCTATATATGGTAGTTACTGGTTCTATATTGTAGTTACTGGCTATATATGGTAGTTACTAGTTCTATATGGTAGTTACTGGTTCTATATGGTAGTTACTGGCTATATTTGGTAGTTACTGGCTATATATGGTAGTTACTGGTTCTATATGGTAGTTACTGGCTATATTTGGTAGTTACTGGTTCTATATGGTAGTTACTGGCTCTATATGGTAGTTATTGGCTATATTTGGTAGTTACTGACTATATTTGGTTAGTTACTGGCTATATTTGGTAGTTACTGACTATATTTGGTTAGTTACTGGGTATATTTGGTTAGTTACTGGGTATATTTGGTTAGTTACTGGCTATATTTGGTTAGTTACTGGGTATATTTGGTAGTTACTGGTTCTATATGGTAGTTACTGACTATATTTGGTTAGTTACTGGGTATATTTGGTTAGTTACTGGGTATATTTGGTTAGTTACTGGCTATATATGGTTAGTTACTGACTATATTTGGTTAGTTACTGGGTATATTTGGTTAGTTACTGGCTATATATGGTTAGTTACTGACTATATTTGGTTAGTTACTGGGTATATTTGGTTAGTTACTGGCTATATATGGTTAGTTACTGACTATATTTGGTTAGTTACTGGGTATATTTGGTTAGTTACTGGCTATATATGGTTAGTTACTGACTATATTTGGTTAGTTACTGGGTATATTTGGTTAGTTACTGGCTATATATGGTTAGTTACTGACTATATTTGGTTAGTTACTGGGTATATTTGGTTAGTTACTGGCTATATATGGTTAGTTACTGACTATATTTGGTTAGTTACTGGGTATATTTGGTTAGTTACTGGCTATATATGGTTAGTTACTGACTATATTTGGTTAGTTACTGGGTATATTTGGTTAGTTACTGGCTATATATGGTTAGTTACTGACTATATTTGGTTAGTTACTGGGTATATTTGGTTAGTTACTGGCTATATATGGTTAGTTACTGACTATATTTGGTTAGTTACTGGCTATATATGGTTAGTTACTGACTATATTTGGTTAGTTACTGGGTATATTTGGTTAGTTACTGGCTATATTTGGTTAGTTACTGGCTATATTTGGTTAGTTACTGGCTATATTTGGTTAGTTACTGGCTATATTTGGTTAGTTATGGGCAATACATGTATAGTTGATATTCTTTAGCTAATACTGGAATGTAATTGGAATACGCTTTCATGTGTCAGGTTCATACTTTATATTCAAACAAATAGTGCATACCTCGTTCATGTGGATCAGATGCTCTTGGTATTTTCTTTCTCCGGTAGCAAATACATGCAATAAGCACTACAGCAAAAGCAACCAGAATTATCACCCCCACAGTGACAGTGACACCCATTATAATGATCATTGGATCTGAAATGTTAAAGTGGAAATATATTTCAGTAGAGATTTATGTTATATTTCGGGTTTTACGCCTGCATCAGCACCATTTCGGGCTATATCGCCGGCGGGCAGTTTACCAAACATCACCTTTCCTGGGCAGGCTCCAGCGGTTAACCAGTACTTGGTGCACCAACCTCCGTAAGAAACTGCCAACTTGTTCATCTAAATGAGACACGGCCGGAGCGGGGCTCGAACCCGTGACCATCAGTGATGATAGGTTACAGTGGTAGTATACAAGTCAGCGACCTTAACCACTCGACCACGGAGGCGGACTTTCAGTAGAGAAATATTAGTACATAGTTAAGTACTTGAGGCAATATAGAACATGTCCTGCTAAACATCCCCAACAAACATGTATTGCTCTACGGCGCTGCATGCAATCTAAATATTCAACTGGAATTCATTATCTCACGGACAGGTTTACTGTAAATAACTTCATATTTGTGTAAACCTATTTTCGCGCGATATTCAGTGCTTTAATTTAATTAAACTTTAATTGGCGTGTGTGGACACCATAATCATATATCGCGAGTATACTCTAGACAGAGTGATGCGATTACTTAACCCTTTCAACACCACAGACCTCTAAATTGGCTTACAAAAAAGTGTAGATCCAGATGAGCCGGCTCATCACGAGCCGTGATGCCGTGACGAGCAGTCTCATCAGGATCTGCACTTTTTTCAAGTAATATAACTATTTTTAGAATTTTTTTTACCCATTTTGATAAATGAACTGGTCCAAATGTAATTTTCTTATTAATTTATTGGTCTAATAATATCAAGGACCAGTCCATGTGAGTTACTTGGTGTTGAATGGGTTAAGATGATGAATCACAATGGATATATGTAGACAATAATTAATAAATTTTAGCGAAATCTTGAATTCACGGGGGGTGTTCTTTCGCAAATAATCGCCAAATAAACCTGTCATCTGCAAACACATGATAAATAGAACACGCAATACATTCAAATATGCAGTTACTGTATGTATGAACAAGAACCCATATACAATAAGTAATATATGTAAACCACTTGAGGGGACATAGACATGCTTTCCTGTGCAGGCTTAGCCTATCTAAGCGGTTAACCAGTACTAAGCATCAGGTGTGAGGTACCCTGCTCAAGGACACTACACATACGTGCCTCTACCGAGCATCGAACCCGGGACCCTTCGAATCCAAATCCAATGCTCTACCACTGGACCACGGACGTCACACATGTACGAGACATATAAAATGTAATTTGTAAGTTTGGCATAAAAACACTAATTATTTGTAATCTTTCTAGACCATTGTTCATATACGTGGAATTTAAATTCCTACTTACTATCTTCTATTGCAACCAATGGTATGGGTGGTACTGAAATAAACAAAATAATTGTGTGTTAACCCTTTCCTTCATAGAGATTTAGGTCAATATACTATTATATCTCCATACAAACGACAGCCATTTAGCTATCATGCAGTGGATAAGTAGTCGACATATATATCCCACCTCCATAGATATTACTGGGACTACATAGAGATTTAGGTTAATATACTATTATATCTCCATACAAACGACAGCCATTTAGCTATCATGCAGTGGATAAGTAGTCACCATATCTATCCCACCTGCATAGATATTACTGGGACTACATGCGATTCTGGCCTTTATTATGAACATTGGTTTGGCTACTACATTACAATGTATGTCGTATTGGTAATGGCGTCATGAGGTGCTTCTATGAGGGAAAGGGTTAAGATGTAAGCACAATGTATGTCGTATAGGTAATGGCGTCATGAGGTGCTTCTATGAGGGAAAGAGTTAATGTATGTCATATTGGTAATGGTGTCATGAGGTGCTTCTATGAGGGAAAGGGTTAATGTATGTCGTATTGGTAATGGTGTCATGAGGTGCTTCTATGAGGGAAAGGGTTAATGTATGTCGTATTGGTAATGGCGTCATGAGGTGCTTCTATGAGGGAAAGGGTTAATGTATGTCATATTGGTAATGGCGTCATGTGAAAACTTGGAAAATTTATTAAAATTATCACTCTGTCATAACTTCTATCTATTTTATACAAATTTAATTTAATTTTTACAACATTAGAGTGATCACTCTCAAGACCTCATTTCTGATAGAATCCATCGCCATGAGGGAAGGGGAAGAGGCTATGCAGATTTAAGAGTCCCATCTACGGACATTACCACTGTTGCTCTGGCGGGGCCGTACTCACAACCTCTTGGTTACAAGACAGACACAACATCCATATGTCGTACACAACGATGTTCAATGCAGTATGATGCCTAGTCGAGGTTCCAGTCTGCCGATTTTTCACTTCTGGCAAAAACGACATTGACATTCAGTGTTTGATAATACTGACGCGTCTATATTAGCATATTCAATTATGCGTGACTGCCTCTGTTTCCCCCCCATGCCAAAATGTTGTTATGCGTTATACATGATGGCGCGTCATACATCGATATATACGATAGATAGAACTTACATTCACACGGCTGGCTGGGGCGCACGTATTGTTCTGCCTCCCATTTCAGGCTTTCATTACAGTAGTATGACCTCACAACCTGATCAGTTCTGTTACAGACGAGGGAGCATGAGAAATAAACAGAATAGAGCTTGTTACTGAACCCGGGATCACATTGCCACATGTGAACGTTTGCCTTATTGTCTTCTGGTGGGGGTCCACAACCTAAAATGATGTGAAAGACAACTTGCAATTTGCTTTGACACCTGCAGAATGAATCCGTACAGTCCTTGCTCGACTACAAGACACATATATTTCCTACCTATCTTAGGGAGAGAGATGAGACATTGATGGGGCTCGAACTCACAACCAAGTGGTTACAAGATGAACAATGTACCATTACACTCCCAGAAAGTATTTAAGGAGGACAGATGAAGAAATTACTTAACAGACGGATCTGTAGTCCAGTGGTTAACATGTTGGACTGGTAATCCAGGGATCACAGGTTCGATCCCCTGTCTGACCCTAATAAAATTAACAGTCTTTCAGATGGGAATTTAAACTGAGGTCTCATGACGGTGCTTTACACGATGCACGTAAAAGAACCAGAGAAGACTCTGGAATGGGTCTCTGTATCATTGCATTATCCTCCAAAAATCGAAAATGACTAATCTCTTCAGGAGGCGTCGCTCATATGGGCAACTGGTAGCGACGATAAATAAACGTAAAACATACACCTATCTTAGTCTGAGAGTTAATCTTATAACCCTGCCACAAAAATATTGCAATGTAGAAATGGTTGACATTCCCTGCAGGTATAACACAAAGTGTGACATAGTGATTTGTTTCAGCACTAAAATACATGTATATTATCGATTATTATAATTGATTCATTTACGAGTCATGATTTTAATTGATTGATTTTTATCTCTGACTATATTACAAACGAGTCAGTTACTTCAAATACAAATACATAGCATTTATATAGCGAAAAATTAAAAAATATTCTATTGCACTTCACAATTACAGATGCAATTTTAAACATAATATATGGAAATATAAATAAAAATGTATACATACATATAACTAGGATTCAAGTAATTGGCTAAGAACATATTATATCATAACAAGCATTAGTGTCCCTGAATAAGCCTAAGAGTAGATTGGTCCTCTTAATAATTATTGGTCTCCTTTGTTGTTATCGTTGTTTCCTTTGCAACACATCCTTCTGTTTTCTCATCTTATAAATATTAAATTATTATATCTCATATATCACATGGATACTTCACTGTAAAAATGTGTTATCAATTAATTAACCCTTTCAACACCACAGACTTCTATATAGGCTTACAAAAAGTGTAGATCCAGATGAGCCGGCTCGTGACGAGCCGTCTCATCAGGATCTGCATTTTTTGCAAGTAGTATTACTAATTTTAGACAAAATTACCCATCTTGATAAATGAACTGGTCCGAATGTAATTTTCTTATTCATTTATTGGTCTAAGAATATCATGGACCAGTCCATGTCAGTTACTTGGTGTTGAAAGAGTTAATTAATATGATTACAACTACTACTGTAACATCTTGTAAGGGAACAACAGTAAAAACAAAGGATTTCAATAATAGAAAAACAAGTAATGTATCATTGCATTGGGTAGCTTATAGGATTAAATTGTCCATGTTTTGTATTTAGAAGATGTTTGGAACAGGGGATTTCCAAAATACATTTTAGACTTTATCTGTCAAGGGAGGTAATATAAAGTAATGTATCATTGCATTGGGTAGCTTATAGGATTAAATTGTGCATGTTTTGTATTTAGAAGATGTTTGGAACAGGGGATTTCCAAAATACATTTTAGACTTTATCTGTCAAGGGAGGTAATATAAAGTAATGTATCATTGCATTGGGTAGCTTTTAGGATTAAATTGTCCATGTTTTGTATTTAGAAGATGTTTGGAACAGGGGATTTCCAAAATACATTTTAGACTTTATCTGCCAAGGGAGGTAATATAAAGTAATGTATCATTGCATTGGGTAGCTTATAGGATTAAATTGTCCATGTTTTGTATTTAAGATCGTTTGGAACAGGGGATTTCCACAGTGTGGACAGTGTGGATATCACAAGATTACTGTATGTGATCACATCATTATTTCATATTATGTATGGTATGTTAACTAGACAACTTATCAATGCATCTAAACACTGCCGTGACGCCATACCTTTGTGCTTGCAGTCCCTTATTATTAATATTGGACTGGTGTCAAAAGGCCAGAGTATTATATTAAATCCTACGCGTACATGTATGAAATTAACAATTTTAATTAGTAGCATCTTGTTGTATAAGTGTGTGTTTTAAGAAAGATATAAGCCTCAAACGGATCCAATATGTAAAATATTGGTACTGTCTTCGGTGCTATGTGCCTCGCACAGTCCAATATTTGACATATTGGATCATTTTCGGCTTCTATCCAAACATATAAAAATAATGGCAGTTGTGCAGCTGCATTTTCACCACAACACTCGGGCTTGTACATTTTTCCTGGAAACATTGTGCATGATTTGAGTAGTTCTACATCCGTTATGTCGAATTCCGTCGGACCGAACAAAATACTTCGACATAGCTGAAGTTTGACGTAATGAAATTTGATATAAACGGAGCCAGATATATGTAAAATGGTAGTATCTGAAACGGGACTTTGGTCTGACTTCGTGATAATCGGAGAAATTAACATAACCGACTTTGACATAACAGTGGTAGACTGTACATGTATAATTCACCGACTATTGAAACTCAACATTTGAGGACATTATTGTAAAAACTTACGAAAATTATTTCCAAGAATGCAGATCTAGCTATCTATTTGCTTGTGATTTTACATAATTATTCCTTTGGAAAATACACCAGATACATTCTAACGTCAACAAAATCTTTGGGCATGCCCAAAAAAAACCCTACCATTTTACTTGCATTTCAATTCAAGGCCAGCTAAGCCACTGTATCTATGGATTACTTTTGGAACTGCTGAGGTATCTGATAAGACAGGTTGTGTCTTAGATTTTATAAGGGTTTTGTGGCCCTTTTTTAAATCTTTAGTTATTTTACAACGATTGCGAAGCAAGTTTTAACAACATATATTAATCACTCTCGTTGGCACGGATGAAAGCGTAAATGTGGCCATTCGTGTGGGAGTACCCAGAGAAAACCCACCTGTCCGATCTGGCGACAAGCGTACCATCTCACATCCTCCGGTCCGAGGATCGAACCTGGTTGCATTGGTGAGAAGCAAGCACGTTAACCACTGCACTAATCGGAGTGGTCCTTGTTGATAAATGGACAACAACTAACAGTTATATGACGGCTATTCGACAGCAGCTGTTCTGGTGCGCAAGATCAAGATGGCACAACAACTAACAGTTATATGATGGCTATTCGACAGCAGCTGTTCTGGTGCACAAGATGGCACAACAACTAACAGTTATATGACGGCTATTCGACAGCAGCTGTTCTGGTGCACAAGATCAAGATGGCACAACAACTAACAGTTATATGACGGCTATTTGACAGCAGCTGTTCTGGTGAGCAAGATCAAGATCGCACATCAACTAACAGTTATATGACGGCTATTCGACAGCAGCTGTTCTGGTGCGCAAAATCAAGATGGCACAACAACAACAGTTATATGATGGCTATTCGACAGCAGCTGTTCTGGTGAGCAAGATCAAGATCGCACAACAACTAACAGTTATATGACGGCTATTCGACAGCAGCTGTTCTGGTGCACAATATCAAGATGGCACAACAACTAACAGTTATATGACGACTATTCGACAGCAGCTGTTCTGGTGCGCAAGATCAAGATGGCACAACAACTAACCGTTATATGACGGCTATTCGACAGCAGCTGTTCTGGTGCGCAAGATCAAGATGGCACAACAACTAACAGTTATACGACGGCTATTCGACAGCAGCTGTTCTGGTGCGCAAGATCAAGATGGCACAACAACTAACAGTTATATGACGGCTATTCGACAGCAGCTGTTCTGGTCCGCAAGATCAAGATGACACAACAACTAACAGTTATATGACGGCTATTCGACAGCAGCTGTTCTGGTGCACACTATCAAGATGGCACAACAACTAACAGTTATATGATGACTATTCGACAGCAGCTGTTCTGATGCGCAAGATCAAGATGGCACAACAACTAACAGTTATATGACGGCTATTCATCAGCAGCTGTTCTGGTGCGCAAGATCAAGATGGCACAACAACTAACAGTTATATGACGGCTATTCGACAGCAGCTGTTCTGGTGCGCAAGATCAAGATGGCACAACAACTAACAGTTATATGACGGCTATTCGACAGCAGCTGTTCTGGTGCACAAAATCAAGATGGCACAACAACTAACAGTTATATGACGGATATTCGACAGCAGCTGTTCTGGTGCGCAAGATGGCACAACAACTAACAGTTATATGACGGATATTCGACAGCAGCTGTTCTGGTGCGCAAGATGGCACAACAACTAACAGTTATATGACAGCTATTCGACAGCAACTGTTCTGATGCGCAAGATCAAGATGGCACAACAACTAACAGTTATATGACGGCTATTCGACAGCAGCTGTTCTGGTGCACAAGATCAAGATGGCACAACAACTAACAGTTATATGATGGCTATTCGACAGCAGCTGTTCTGGTGCACAAAATCAAGATGGCACAACAACAACAGTTTTATGACGGCTATTCGACAGCAGCTGTTCTGGTGCGCAAGATCAAGATGGCACATCAACTAACAGTTATATGACGGCTATTCACCACAGCAGCTGTTCTGGTGCGCAAGATCAAGATGGCACAACAACTAACAGTTATATGACGGCTATTCGACAGCAGCTGTTCTGGTGCGCAAGATCAAGATGGCACAACAACTAACAGTTATATGACGGCTATTTGACAGCAGCTGTTCTGGTGTGCAAGATCAAGATGGCACAACAACTAACAGTTATATGACGGCTATTCGACAGCAGCTGTTCTGGTGTGCAAGATCATGATGGCACAACAACTAACAGTTATATGACGGCTATTCGACAGCAGCTGTTCTGGTGCGCAAGATCAAGATGGCACAACAACTAACCGTTATATGACGGCTATTCGGGGCTGTATTTCTGCTGAACTATCACTGTTAGTCTCAGAGCTTTATAAGTTTCTATATATAGATTACAAAAAGGGGAAACCCTTTCCCAACTTGTGTATGTGTAAGTGACCAACATTATTTTAGCTATTTTGTAAAAAGTCTCCGGGTGAACATTTGTCGCAAATAAATTTGAAATCGGATCATTGGTTTCAGAGTTCCTTTAAATGTACTATCAAATTATGCGAAATAGTCTTTTATTGTAATTTATTATATACCTTATAAATGCAATAGAAGTGTGTAATACAATACTACAGTGATATGCGTACATGTATGTTAACTAACCGGGCGTAATTTTTGCTAAATAGTATAACGGCCCTTTGTTTAAAATTAACTATGAATGATCAATCACTCACGAGTCAAGGGTCGATGTATTACAAAATGTACATAATCTGTTGCGATTATACATATTATGTATGTTATGTACGGTATATTAAAATAGATGTTTATTTCTGTTGCTTAATGAATATGTATATAATTGTAAAATATTTCGCCGATGTAAATGTTCTGATAATTTATATGTAACATGTTTGTAATACTATGCTCTTCATTATTGGAGGATAAATAAACAAAGCTTCTAAGGATTGCCGAGTTGTTAATTGTTAGGAGAAATCCACCCTACTATGAAAACCCCACTAAACCGAAAACCCCTCCAAAACCCCTCCAAAACCAAAACCCCTCCAAAACCCCTCCAAAACCAAAACCCATCCAAAACCCCTCCAAAACCAAAACCCATCCAAAACCGAAAACCCCTACAAAACCAAAAACCCCTCCAAAACCGAAAACCCTCCAAAACTGAAAACCCTTACAAAACCCCTCCAAAACCGAAAACCCCTCCAAAACCGAAAACCCCTCCAAAACCAAATACCTCCAAAACCAAAAACCCCTCCAAAACCGAAACCCCCCCAAAACCAAAAACCCCTCCAAAACCAAAAACCCCTCCGAAACCCCTCCAAAACCAAAACCCTGCCAAAACCGAAAAACCCTCCAAAACCGAATACCCCTCCAAAACCGAACTTTACCTCCGGTCCGATGTCCATTCGGTTTTGAGGAGTTTCATTGTACATGTTCTAGATCTTAAGAGTCGACACTTTAACTGGACCAATAAGGTTAGATTAACCCATAACCTGCCAAATAAATTTGATGGAAAGTGTCTAATCAGGATCTATGTTGTTTGCTATTCAGACAAGTGTTTTAGCTCCACTATCAGAATAGTAAACAGCATAGAGCATTCTGTGTCGTCTGATCTGGCTCTATGCTGTTTGCAAGAGCGACTCTAGTTGTGATTGACAGGTTTAGGGTTATGCCTATGTTATGTACCATTCTTGAATAAAATATTGTTTAACCCTTTCAACACCACAGACCTCTAAATAGGCTTACAAAAAGTGTAGATCCAGATGAGCCGGCTCTCATCAGGATCTGCACTTTTTGCCAGTGATATGACTATTTTTAGACATAATTACCAATTTTGATAAATGACCTTGTCCAAATGTGATTTTCTGATTCATTTATTGGTTTATGAATATCATGGACCAGTCCATGTGAGTTACTTGGGGTTGAATGGGTTAAACATATTTTAGTCTTACATTATATTTACAATATGCAATACACAAAATATTTAAAACGGATTTGAAAACAAGCTGAGAGCTTATGTAAATTCCTTTCCATGAGGATGTTACAAGATTAGCATTGATAGCGGTTGGTGAGACATGATGTGCATTGTCTTAAGTTCTATAGCCCCGATTGGTCCTGGGTGCTTGCATGCGTACTTGTTTTATGAGGGGCAATTAGGTACGTGTGTTTATTCATCATGTGTGTAGTTATTGGTGATGAACTATGAATTGGAACAGATGGAAAGGTTGTAAATGGTATGAAATGAAATGGGTTGCTATGACACACAGAGGATAGGAGGGGGTGACGTGTAACACCCCATCAGGTAGGAGGGGGGGTGACGTGTAACACCCCATCAGGTAGGAGGGGGGTGACTTGTACCCCATTAGGTAGGAGGGGGGTGACGTGTAGCACCCCATCAGGTAGGAGGGGGTGACGTGTAACACCCCATCAAGTAGGAGGGGGTGACGTGTAACACCCCACCAGATAGGAGGGGGGTGACGTGTAATACCCCATCAAGTAGGAGGGGGTGACGTGTAACACCCCATCAAGTAGGAGGGGGTGACGTGTGACACCCCACCAGGTAGGAGGGGGGTGACGTGTAACACCCCACCAGGTAGGAGGGGGTGACATGTAACACACTATCAAGTAGGAGGGGGGTGACATGTAACACCCCATCAGGTAGGAGGGGGGTGACGTGTAACACCCTGTCAGGTAGGAGGGGGTGACGTGTAACACCCCATCAGGTAGGAGGGGGTGACGTGTAACACCCCATCAGGTAGTCAAAATCATGCAGCATACTTCTTTGTAGCTGCAATGTATGCCTGGATGGTTAGAAATATGGACTTGTTGCTATTGAATGAACAAAAAGGTCATTACTAAGAAATTATTTCACAGTCAGATAAAACTCACCTGGAACTGTCCCTTTGACACATATCGGATATAGCGCATTCTCTTTTTCCTCCTTGCTGACCTGATTTGTGATGCTTTCATTGTGTTTGTAGTTGGCAATACACAGCTTCTGTTGGAGGAAACTGTACGTACTGTCTATTAAAGCCTTTCGCTCACAGTAGTGGCAATGTGCAAATCCTCCAACACTTGCACTGTACACACTGAAATATGGATCAACATCAAGTGAAAGACTTCAGGAAGAAGATTTTGGGAGAATAGAATGGAGATTTGTGCATTTTAGGTAGAATATATGGGTATTCTTGGGAGATTTGTGCATTTTATGTAGAATATATGGGTATTCTTGGGAGATTTGTGCATTTTAGGTAGAATATATGGATATTCTTGAGAGATTTGTGCATTTTATGTAGAATATATGGGTATTCTTGGGAGATTTGTGCATTTTAGGTAGAATATATGGGTATTCTTGGGAGATTTGTGCATTTTACATTGTCGGTAGAAGATTTGGGTATATTGCAATGTCGGTAGAAGATTTGGGTATATTACATTGTCGGTAGAAGATTTGGGTATATTACATTGTCGGTAGAAGATTTGGGTATATTACAATGTCGGTAAGATTTGGGCATATTGCAATGTCGGTAGAAGATTTGTGTATATTACATTGTAGGTAGAAGATTTGTGTATATTACAATGTCGGTAGAAGGTTTGGGTATATTACAATGTCGGTAGAAGATTTGGGTATATTCCATTGTCGGTAGAAGATTTGTGTATATTACATTGTTGGTAGAAGATTTGGGTATATTACAATGTCGGTAGAAGATTTGGGTATATTACAATGTCGGTAGAAGATTTGGGTATATTACAATGTCGGTAGAAGATTTGTGTATATTACAATGTCGGTAGAAGATTTGGGTATATTACAATGTCGGTAGAAGATTTGGGTATATTACAATGTCGGTAGAAGATTTGGGTATATTACATTGTAAGTAGAAGATTTGTGTATATTACATTGTCGGTAGAAGATTTGGGTATATTACATTGTCGGTAGAAGATTTGGGTATATTACATTGTCGGTAGAAGATTTGGGTATATTACATTGTCGGTAGAAGATTTGGGTATATTACAATGTCGGTAGAAGATTTGGGTATATTACAATGTCGGTAGAAGATTTGGGTATATTACATTGTCGGTAGAAGATTTGGGTATATTACAATGTCGGTAGAAGATTTGTGTATATTACATTGTCGGTAGAAGATTTGGGTATATTACAATGTCGGTAGAAGATTTGTGTATATTACAATGTCGGTAGAAGATTTGGGTATATTACATTGTCGGTAGAAGATTTGGGTATATTACATTGTCGGTAGAAGATTTGGGTATATTACATTGTCGGTAGAAGATTTGGGTATATTACATTGTCGGTAGAAGATTTGGGTATATTACAATGTCGGTAGAAGATTTGGGTATATTACAATGTCGGTAGAAGATTTGGGTATATTACAATGTCGGTAGAAGATTTGGGTATATTACAATGTCGGTAGAAGATTTGGGTATATTACAATGTCGGTAGAAGATTTGTGTATATTACATTGTCGGTAGAAGATTTGGGTATATTACATTGTCGGTAGAAGATTTGTGTATATTACATTGTCGGTAGAAGATTTGTGTATATTACAATGTCGGTAGAAGATTTGGGTATATTACAATGTCGGTAGAAGATTTGGGTATATTACATTGTCGTTGGGTATATTACAATGTTGGTAGAAGATTTGGGTATATTACAATGTCGGTAGAAGATTTGGGTATATTACAATGTCGGTAGAAGATTTGGGTATATTACAATGTCGGTAGAAGATTTGGGTATATTACATTGTCGGTAGAAGATTTGGGTATATTACAATGTCGGTAGAAGATTTGGGTATATTACAATGTCGGTAGAAGATTTGGGTATATTACAATGTCGGTAGAAGATTTGTGTATATTACAATGTCGGTAGAAGATTTGGGTATATTACATTGTCGGTAGAAGATTTGGGTATATTACATTGTTGGTAGAAGATTTGTGTATATTACATTGTAGGTAGAAGATTTGTGTATATTACAATGTCGGTAGAAGATTTGGGTATATTACAATGTCGGTAGAAGATTTGTGTATATTACATTGTCGGTAGAAGATTTGTGTATATTACATTGTCGGTAGAAGATTTGGGTATATTACATTGTCGGTAGAAGATTTGGGTATATTACAATGTCGGTAGAAGATTTGGGTATATTACATTGTCGTTGGGTATATTACAATGTCGGTAGAAGATTTGGGTATATTACAATGTCGGTAGAAGATTTGGGTATATTACAATGTCGGTAGAAGATTTGGGTATATTACAATGTCGGTAGAAGATTTGGGTATATTACATTGTCGGTAGAAGATTTGGGTATATTACAATGTCGGTAGAAGATTTGGGTATATTACAATGTCGGTAGAAGATTTGGGTATATTACAATGTCGGTAGAAGATTTGGGTATATTACAATGTCGGTAGAATTTGGGTATATTACAATGTCGGTAGAAGATTTGGGTATATTACAATGTCAGTAGAAGATTTGGGTATATTACAATGTCGGTAGAAGATTTGGGTATATTACAATGTCAGTAGAAGATTTTTGTATATTACAATTTCGGTAGAAGATTTGGGTATATTACAATGTCGGTAGAAGATTTGTGTATATTACATTGTCGGTAGAAGATTTTTGTATATTACATTGTAGGTAGAAGATTTGTGTATATTACAATGTCGGTAGAAGATTTGTGTATATTACAATGTCGGTAGAAGATTTGGGTATATTACAATGTCGGTAGAAGATTTGTGTATATTACATTGTCGGTAGAAGATTTGGGTATATTACAATGTCGGTAGAAGATTTGGATATATTACAATGTCAGTAGAAGATTTGGGTATATTACATTGTCGGTAGAAGATTTGGGTATATTACAATGTCGGTAGAAGATGTGCGTATATTCCATGGTCGGTAGAAGATTTGGGTATATTACATTGTTGGTAGAAGATTTGTGTATATTACATTGTAGGTAGAAGATTTGTGTATATTACAATGTCGGTAGAAGATTTGGGTATATTACAATGTCGGTAGAAGATTTGGGTATATTGCAATGTCGGTAGAAGATTTGTGTATATTACATTGTTAGTAGAAGATTTGTGTATATTACATTGTCGATAGAAGATTTGGGTATATTACAATGTCGGTAGAAGATTTGTGTATATTACATTGTCGGTAGAAGATTTGGGTATATTACAATGTCGGTAGAAGATTTGGGTATATTACATTGTTCGTAGAAGATTTGTGTATATTACATTGTAGGTAGAAGGTTTGGGTATATTACATTGTACGTAGAAGATTTGGATATATTACAATGTCGGTAGAAGATTTGGGTATATTACATTGTAGGTAGAAGATTTTTGTATATTACAATGTCGGTAGAAGATTTGGGCATATTACAATGTCGGTAGAAGATTTGGGTTTATTACAATGTCGGTAGAAGATTTGGGTATATTACATTGTTGGTAGAAGATTTGTGTATATTACATTGTCGGTAGAAGATTTGGGTATATTACATTGACGGTAGAGGATTTGGGTATATTACATTGTCAGTAGAAGATTTGTGTATATTAAATCGTCGGTAGAAGATTTGGGTATATTACAATGTCGGTAGAAGATTTGGGTATATTCCATTGTCGGTAGAAGATTTGGGCATATTACAATGTTGGTAGAAGATTTGGGTATATTATATTGTCGGTAGAAGATTTGGGTATTTTACAATGTCGGTAGAAGATTTGGGTATATTCCATTGTCGGTAGAAGATTTGAGTATATTACAATGTCGGTAGAAGATTTGGGTATATTACAATGTCGGTAGAAGATTTGGGTATATTACAATGTCAGTAGAAGATTTGTGTATATTACAATTTCGGTAAAAAATTTGGGTATATTACAATGTCGGTAGAAGATTTGTGTATATTACATTGTCGGTAGAAGATTTGTGTATATTACAATGTCTGTAGAAGATTTGGGTATATTACAATGTCAGTAGAAGATTTGTGTATATTACAATTTCGGTAGAAGATTTGGGTATATTACAATGTCGGTAGAAGATTAGGGTATATTACAATGTCATTGGGCACATTACAATGTCGGTAGAAGATTTGGGTATATTACATTGTAGGTAGAAGATTTGGGTATATTACATTGTCGGTAGAAGATTTGGGTATATTACAATGTCGGTAGAAGATTTGGGTATATTACAATGCGGTAGAAGATTTGTGTATATTACATTGTCGGTAGAAGATTTGTGTATAATAAATTGTCGGTAGAAGATTTGGGTATATTACAATGTCGGTAGAAGATTTGTGTATATTACATTGTCGGTAGAAGATTTGGGTATATTACATTGTCGGTAGAAGATTTGGGTATATTACAATGTCGGTAGAAGATTTGGGTATATTACAATTCGTAGAAAGATTGTGTATATTACAATGTCGGTAGAAATTTGGTATATTACAATGTCGGTAGAAGATTTGGTATATTACAATGTCGGTAGAAGATTGGGTATATTACATTGTCGGTAGAAGATTTGTGTATATTACATTGTCGGTAGAAGATTTGGGTATATTACAATGTCGGTAGAAGATTTGGGTATATTAATGTCGGTAGAAGATTTGGGTATATTACATGTCGGTAGAAGATTTGTGTATATTACAATGTCGGTAGAAGATTTGGGTATATTACAATGTCGGTAGAAGATTTGGGTATATTACAATGTCGGTAGAAGATTTGTGTATATTACATTGTCGGTAGAAGATTTTTGTATATTACATTGTCGATAGAAGATTTGGGTATATTACAATGTCGGTAGAAGGTTTGTGGATATTACATTGTAGGTAGAAGGTTTGGGTATATTACATTGTAGGTAGAAGATTTGGGTATATTACAATGTCGGTAGAAGATTTGGGTATATTACATTGTAGGTAGAAGATTTTTGTATATTACAATGTCGGTAGAAGATTTGGGCATATTACAATGTCGGTAGAAGATTTGGGTATATTACAATGTCGGTAGAAGATTTGGGTATATTACATTGTTGGTAGAAGATTTGTGTATATTACATTGTCGGTAGACGATTTGAGTATATTACATTGACGGTAGAGGATTTGGGTATATTACAATGTCGGTAGAAGATTTGGATATATTACAATGTCGGTAGAAGATTTGGGTATATTACATTGTAAGTAGAAGATTTGTGTATATTCTATTGTCGGTAGAAGATTTGGGTATATCACAATGTCGGTAGAAGATGTGTGTATATTCCATTGTCGGTTAAAGATTTGGGTATATTACAATGTCGGTAGAAGATTTGGGTATATTAATGTCGGTAGAAGATTTGGGTATATTACAATGTCGTAGAAGATTTGGTATATTACATTGTCGGTAGAAGATTGGGTATATTACAATGTCGGTAGAAGATTTGGGTATATTACATTGTCGTAGAAGATTTGGGTATATTACATGTCGGTAGAAGATTTGGGTATATTACATTGTCGGTAGAAGATTTGGGTATATTACAATGTCGGTAGAAGATTTGGATATATTACAATGTCGGTAGAAGATTTGGGTATATTACATTGTAAGTAGAAGATGTGTGTATATTCCATTGTCGGTAGAAGATTTGGGTATATTACATTGTCAGTAGAAGATTTGTGTATATTAAATCGTCGGTAGAAGATTTGTGTATATTACAATGTCTGTAGAAGATTTGGGTATATTACAATGTCAGTAGAAGATTTGTGTATATTACAATTTCGGTAGAAGATTTGGGTATATTACAATGTCGGTAGAAGATTAGGGTATATTACAATGTCATTGGGCACATTACAATGTCGGTAGAAGATTTGGGTATATTACATTGTAGGTAGAAGATTTGGGTATATTACATTGTCGGTAGAAGATTTGGGTATATTACAATGTCGGTAGAAGATTTGGGTATATTACAATGTCGGTAGAAGATTTTGGTATATTACATTGTCGGTAGAAGATTTGTGTATATTACATTGTCGGTAGAAGATTTGGTATATTACAATGTCGGTAGAAGATTGGGTATATTACATTGTCGGTAGAAGATTTGGGTATACATTGTCGGTAGAAGATTTGTATATTACAATTTCGGTAGAAGATTTGGGTATATTACAATGTCGGTAGAAGATTTGTGTATATTACAATGTCGGTAGAAGATTTGGGTATATTACAATGTCGGTAGAAGATTTGGATATATTACAATGTCGGTAGAAGATTTGGGTATATTACATTGTAAGTAGAAGATGTGTGTATATTCCATTGTCGGTAGAAGATTTGGGTATATTACAATGTCGGTAGAAGATGTGTGTATATTCCATTGTCGGTTGAAGATTTGGGTATATTACATAGTTGGTAGAAGATTTGTGTATATTACATTGTCGGTAGAAGATTTGGGTATATTACAATGTCGGTAGAAGATTTGTGTATATTACAATGTCGGTAGAAGATTTGTGTATATTACAATGTCGGTAGAAGATTTGGGTATATTACAATGTCGGTAGAAGATTGGGTATATTACATGTCGGTAGAAGATTTTGTATATTACATTGTCGGTAGAAGAAATTTGGTATATTACAATGTCGGTAGAAGATTTGGGTATATTACATTGTCGGTAGAAGATTTGGGTATATTACATTGTCGGTAGAAGATTTGTGTATATTAAATTGTCGGTAGAAGATTTGGGTATATTACAATGTCGGTATAAGATTTGGGTATATTACAATGTCGGTAGAAGATTTGTGTATATTACATTGTCGGTAGAAGATTTGTGTATATTAAATTGTCGGTAGAAGATTTGGGTATATTACAATGTCGGTAGAAGATGTGTGTATATTCCATGGTCGGTAGAAGATTTGGGTATATTACAATGTCGGTAGAAGATTTGAGTATATTACATTGTCGGTAGAAGATTTGTGTATATTACATTGTAGGTAGAAGGTTTGGGTATATTGCATTGTAGGTAGAAGGTTTGGGTATATTACAATGTCATTGGGTACATTACAATGTTGGTAGAAGATTTGGGTATATTACATTGTAGGTAGAAGATTTGGGTATATTACAATGTCGGTAGAAGATTTGGGTATATTACATTGTAGGTAGAAGGTTTGGGTATATTACATTGTAGGTAGAAGATTTGGGTATATTACAATGTCAGTAGAAGATTTGGGTATATTACATTGTAGGTAGAAGATTTTTGTATATTACAATGTCGGTAGAAGATTTGGGCATATTACAATGTCGGTAGAAGATTTGGGTATATTACAATGTCGGTAGAAGATTTGGGTATATTACATTGTTGGTAGAAGATTTGTGTATATTACATTGTCGGTAGAAGATTTGGGTATATTACATTGACGGTAGAAGATTTGGTATATTACATTGTCGTAGAAGATTTTGGTATATTACAATGTCGGTAGAAGATTGGGTATATTACATTGTCGGTAGAAGATTTGTGTATATTACATTGTCGGTAGAAGATTTGGGTATATTACATTGTCGGTAGAAGATTTGGGTATATTACAATGTCGGTAGAAGATTTGGGTATATTACAATGTCAGTAGAAGATTTGGGTATATTACAATATCGGTAGAAGATTTGGGTATATTACAATGTCGGTAGAAGATTTGTGTATATTACATTGTCGGTAGAAGATTTGTGTATATTAAATTGTCAGTAGAAGATTTGGGTATATTACAATGTCGGTAGAAGATTGTGTATATTACAATGTCGGTAGAAGATTTGTGTATATTACATTGTCGGTAGAAGATTTGGGTATATTACATTGTCGGTAGAAGATTTGGGTATATTACAATGTCGGTAGAAGATTTGGGTATATTACAATGTCGGTAGAAGATTTGGGTATATTACAATGTCGGTAGAAGATTTGGGTATATTACAATGTCGGTAGAAGATTTGTGTATATTACATTGTCGGTAGAAGATTTGTGTATATTACATTGTCGGTAGAAGATTTGGGTATATTACATTGTCGGTAGAAGATTTGGGTATATTACAATGTCGGTAGAAGATTTGGGTATATTACAATGTCGGTAGAAGATTTGGGTATATTACAATGTCGGTAGAAGATTTGGGTATATTACAATGTCGGTAGA
>CM026391.1:67296037-67323726 GCA_014843695.1 Archivesica marissinica
CGGTAGAAGATTTGGGTATATTACATTGTCGGTAGAAGATTTGGGTATATTACATTGTTAGTAGAAGATTTGTGTATATTACATTGTCGGTAGAAGATTTGGGTATATTACAATGTCTGTAGAAGATTTGGGTATATTCCATTGTCGGTAGAAGATTTGGGTATATTACATTGTCGGTAGAAGATTTGGGTATATTACAATGTCGGTAGAAGATTGGGTATATTACATGTCGGTAGAAGATTTGGGTATTACATGTCAGTAGAAGATTTGTGTATATTACAATTTCGGTAGAAGATTTGGGTATTACAATGTCGGTAGAAGATTTGGGTATATTACAATGTCGGTAGAAGATTTGGTATATTACAATGTCGGTAGAAGATTTGGGTATATTACATTGTCGGTAGAAGATTTGGGTATATTACATTGTCGGTAGAAGATTTGGGTATATTACATTGTCGGTAGAAGATTTGGGTATATTACATTGTAAGCAGAAGATTTGGGTATATTACATTGTCGGTAGAAGATTTGTGTATATTCCATGGTCGGTAGAAGATTTGGGTATATTACAATGTCGGTAGAAGATTTGGGTATATTACATTGTCGGTAGAAGATTTGTGTATATTACATTGTAGGTAGAAGGTTTGGGTATATTACATTGTAGGTAGAAGGTTTGGGTATATTACAATGTCGTTGGGTACATTACAATGTTGGTAGAAGATTTGGGTATATTACATTGTAGGTAGAAGATTTGGGTATATTACATTGTCGGTAGAAGATTTGGGTATATTACATTGTAGGTAGAAGATTTGTGTATATTACAATGTCGGTAGAAGATTTGGGTATATTACAATGTTGGTAGAAGATTTGGGTATATTACAATGTCGGTAGAAGATTTGTGTATATTACATTGTCGGTAGAAGATTTGGGTATATTACAATGTCGGTAGAAGATTTGTGTATATTACATTGTCAGTAGAAGATTTGGGTATATTACATTGTCTGTAGAAGATTTGGGTATATTACAATGTCGGTAGAAGATTTGGGTATATTACAATGTCGGTAGAAGATTTGTGTATATTACAATGTCGGTAGAAGATTTGGGTATATTACAATGTCGGTAGAAGATTTGGATATATTACAATGTCGGTAGAAGATTTGTGTATATTACAATGTCGGTAGAAGATGTGTGTATATTCCATGGTCGGTAGAAGATTTGGGTATATTACATTGTTGGTAGAAGATTTGTGTATATTACATTGTAGGTAGAAGATTTGTGTATATTACAATGTCGGTAGAAGATTTGTGTATATTACAATGTCGGTAGAAGATTTGGATATATTACAATGTCGGTAGAAGATTTGTATATATTACATTGTCGGTAGAAGATTTGTGTATATTACATTGTCGGTAGAAGATTTGGGTATATTACATTGTCGGTAGAAGATTTGTGTATATTACATTGTAGGTAGAAGGTTTGGGTATATTACATTGTAGGTAGAAGATTTGGGTATATTACAATGTCGGTAGAAGATTTGGGTATATTACAATGTCGGTAGAAGATTTGTGTATATTACATTGTCGGTAGAAGATTTGGGTATATTACATTGTCGGTAGAAGATTTGGGTATATTACAATGTCGGTAGAAGATTTGGGTATATTACATTGTCGTTGGGTACATTACAATGTCGGTAGAAGATTTGGGTATATTACAATGTCGGTAGAAGATTTGGGTATATTACAATGTCGGTAGAAGATTTGGGTATATTACAATGTCGGTAGAAGATTTGGGTATATTACATTGTCGGTAGAAGATTTGGGTATATTACAATGTCGGTAGAAGATTTGGGTATATTACAATGTCGGTAGAAGATTTGGGTATATTACAATGTCGGTAGAAGATTTGGGTATATTACAATGTCGGTAGAAGATTTGGGTATATTACAATGTCGGTAGAAGATTTGGGTATATTACAATGTCGGTAGAAGATTTGGGTATATTACATTGTCGGTAGAAGATTTGGGTATATTACAATGTCGGTAGAAGATGTGTGTATATTACATTGTCGGTAGAAGATTTGGGTATATTACATTGTTGGTAGAAGATTTGTGTATATTACATTGTAGGTAGAAGATTTGTGTATATTACAATGTCGGTAGAAGATTTGTGTATATTACAATGTCGGTAGAAGATTTGGGTATATTACAATGTCGGTAGAAGATTTGTGTATATTACAATGTCGGTAGAAGATTTGGGTATATTACAATGTCGGTAGAAGATTTGGGTATATTACAATGTCGGTAGAAGATTTGTGTATATTACAATGTCGGTAGAAGATTTGTGTATATTACATTGTCGGTAGAAGATTTGGGTATATTACAATGTCGGTAGAAGATTTGGGTATATTACATTGTCGGTAGAAGATTTGGGTATATTACAATGTCGGTAGAAGATTTGGGTATATTACAATGTCGGTAGAAGATTTGGGTATATTACAATGTCGGTAGAAGATTTGTGTATATTACAATGTCGGTAGAAGATTTGGGTATATTACAATGTCGGTAGAAGATTTGGATATATTACAATGTCGGTAGAAGATTTGGGTATATTACATTGTCAGTAGAAGATTTGTGTATATTCCATTGTCGGTAGAAGATTTGGGTATATTACAATGTCGGTAGAAGATGTGTGTATATTCCATGGTCGGTAGAAGATTTGGGTATATTACATTGTTGGTAGAAGATTTGGGTATATTACAATGTCGGTAGAAGATTTGGGTATATTACAATGTCGGTAGAAGATTTGGGTATATTACAATGTCGGTAGAAGATTTGTGTATATTACATTGTCGGTAGAAGATTTGTGTATATTACATTGTCGGTAGAAGATTTGGGTATATTACAATGTCGGTAGAAGATTTGTGTATATTACATTGTCGGTAGAAGATTTGGGTATATTACAATGTCGGTAGAAGATTTGGGTATATTACATTGTCGGTAGAAGATTTGTGTATATTACATTGTCGGTAGAAGATTTGGGTATATTACATTGTAGGTAGAAGATTTGGGTATATTACATTGTCGGTAGAAGATTTGTGTATATTACAATGTCGGTAGAAGATTTGTGTATATTACATTGTCGGTAGAAGATTTGGGTATATTACATTGTCGGTAGAAGATTTGGGTATATTACATTGTCGGTAGAAGATTTGTGTATATTACAATGTCGGTAGAAGATTTGTGTATATTACATTGTCGGTAGAAGATTTGGGTATATTACATTGTCGGTAGAAGATTTGGGTATATTACATTGTCGGTAGAAGATTTGTGTATATTACAATGTCGGTAGAAGATTTGTGTATATTACATTGTCGGTAGAAGATTTGGGTATATTACATTGTCGGTAGAAGATTTGGGTATATTACATTGTAGGTAGAAGATTTGTGTATATTACAATGTCGGTAGAAGATTTGGGTATATTACATTGTCGGTAGAAGATTTGGGTATATTACATTGTCGGTAGAAGATTTGGGTATATTACATTGTCGGTAGAAGATTTGGGTATATTACAATGTCGGTAGAAGATTTGGGTATATTACAATGTCGGTAGAAGATTTGGGTATATTACAATGTCGGTAGAAGATTTGGGTATATTACAATGTCGGTAGAAGATTTGGGTATATTACAATGTCGGTAGAAGATTTGGGATATTACAATGTCGGTAGAAGATTTGGGTATATTACATTGTCGGTAGAAGATTTGGGTATATTACAATGTCGGTAGAAGATTTGGGTATATTACATTGTCGGTAGAAGATTTGTGTATATTACAATGTCGGTAGAAGATTTGGGTATATTACAATGTCGGTAGAAGATTTGGGTATATTACATTGTCGGTAGAAGATTTGGGTATATTACAATGTCGGTAGAAGATTTGGGTATATTACAATGTCGGTAGAAGATTTGGGTATATTACAATGTCGGTAGAAGATTTGGGTATATTACAATGTCGGTAGAAGATTTGGGTATATTACAATGTCGGTAGAAGATTTGTGTATATTACATTGTCGGTAGAAGATTTGGGTATATTACAATGTCGGTAGAAGATTTGGGTATATTACATTGTCGGTAGAAGATTTGTGTATATTACAATGTCGGTAGAAGATTTGTGTATATTACATTGTCGGTAGAAGATTTGTGTATATTACATTGTCGGTAGAAGATTTGGGTATATTACATTGTCGGTAGAAGATTTGGGTATATTACAATGTCGGTAGAAGATTTGGGTATATTACAATGTCGGTAGAAGATTTGGGTATATTACAATGTCGGTAGAAGATTTGGGTATATTACAATGTCGGTAGAAGATTTGGGTATATTACATTGTCGGTAGAAGATTTGTGTATATTACATTGTCGGTAGAAGATTTGGGTATATTACAATGTCGGTAGAAGATTTGCGTATATTCCATTGTCGGTAGAAGATTTGGGTATATTACATTGTTGGTAGAAGATTTGTGTATATTACATTGTCGGTAGAAGATTTGGGTATATTACAATGTCGGTAGAAGATTTGGGTATATTACAATGTCGGTAGAAGATTTGGGTATATTACAATGTCGGTAGAAGATTTGGGTATATTACAATGTCGGTAGAAGATTTGTGTATATTACATTGTCGGTAGAAGATTTGTGTATATTACATTGTCGGTAGAAGATTTGGGTATATTACAATGTCGGTAGAAGATTTGTGTATATTACATTGTCGGTAGAAGATTTGGGTATATTACAATGTCGGTAGAAGATTTGGGTATATTACATTGTCGGTAGAAGATTTGTGTATATTACATTGTAGGTAGAAGGTTTGGGTATATTACATTGTAGGTAGAAGATTTGGGTATATTACAATGTCGGTAGAAGATTTGGGTATATTACATTGTAGGTAGAAGATTTGTGTATATTACAATGTCGGTAGAAGATTTGGGCATATTACAATGTCGGTAGAAGATTTGGGTATATTACAATGTCGGTAGAAGATTTGGGTATATTACATTGTTGGTAGAAGATTTGTGTATATTACATTGTCGGTAGAAGATTTGGGTATATTACATTGACGGTAGAGGATTTGGGTATATTACATTGTCGGTAGAAGATTTGTGTATATTAAATGTCGGTAGAAGATTTGGGTATATTACAATGTCGGTAGAAGATTTGGGTATATTACATTGTCGGTAGAAGATTTGGGTATATTACAATGTCGGTAGAAGATTTGGGTATATTACAATGTCGGTAGAAGATTTGGGTATATTACAATGTCGGTAGAAGATTTGTGTATATTACAATGTCGGTAGAAGATTTGGGTATATTACAATGTCGGTAGAAGATTTGGGTATATTACATTGTCGGTAGAAGATTTGGGTATATTACAATGTTGGTAGAAGATTTGGGTATATTACATTGTCGGTAGAAGATTTGGGTATATTACAATGTCGGTAGAAGATTTGGGTATATTCCATTGTCGGTAGAAGATTTGGGTATATTACAATGTCGGTAGAAGATTTGGGTATATTACAATGTCGGTAGAAGATTTGGGTATATTACAATGTCGGTAGAAGATTTGTGTATATTACAATTTCGGTAGAAGATTTGGGTATATTACAATGTCGGTAGAAGATTTGGGTATATTCCATTGTCGGTAGAAGATTTGGGCATATTACAATGTCGATAGAAGATTTGGGTATATTACAATGTCGGTAGAAGATTTGTGTATATTACATTGTAAGTAGAAGATGTGTGTATATTACAATGTCGGTAGAAGATTTGGGTATATTACAATGTCGGTAGAAGATTTGGGTATATTACATTGTCGTTGGGTACATTACAATGTCGGTAGAAGATTTGGGTACATTACAATGTCAGTAGAAGATTTGGGTATATTACATTGTCGTTGGGTACATTACAATGTCGGTAGAAGATTTGGGTACATTACAATGTCAGTAGAAGATTTGGGTATATTACAATGTCGGTAGAAGATTTGGGTATATTACAATGTCGTTGGGTACATTACAATGTCGGTAGAAGATTTGGGTATATTACATTGTAAGTAGAAGATTTATGTATATTACAATGTCGGTAGAAGATTTGTGTATATTACAATGTCGGTAGAAGATTTGGGTATATTACATTGTAAGTAGAAGATTTATGTATATTACAATGTCGGTAGAAGATTTGTGTATATTACAATGTCGGTAGAAGATTTGGGTATATTACAATGTCGGTAGAAGATTTGTGTATATTACATTGTCGGTAGAAGATTTGTGTATATTAAATTGTCGGTAGAAGATTTGGGTATATTACAATGTCGGTAGAAGATTTGTGTATATTACATTGTCGGTAGAAGATTTGTGTATATTACATTGTCGGTAGAAGATTTGGGTATAATACATTGTCGGTAGAAGATTTGGGTATATTACAATGTCGGTAGAAGATTTGGGTATATTACATTGTCGGTAGAAGATTTGGGTATATTACAATGTCGGTAGAAGATTTGGGTATATTACATTGTCGGTAGAAGATTTGTGTATATTACAATGTCGGTAGAAGATTTGGGTATATTACAATGTCGGTAGAAGATTTGGGTATATTAGGCAATAATGGCTATGATACAGGGTTCATTCTAGGTCAGAATTTTTGGGAGAAGTGAGAAAGCGCGTGATCGCTTCCTTAAATGGTGTTCTTTAATATAATTGTGCAAAATAGGGTTAAAATGCACAGTACAACCATTAAATACAACATTTGAATAGAAGGAGTGCTTTATAATGGGCCAGTGTATCTTAATAGACAAATTTTTGTTTGAAAATCATAAAACCCAAAAATATTTATTTTTTTAAAGGGAGAAGTGGGGCCCCCAGAAGGTGAAGTCAGGGTCCCTAGGGCGACAATTTCGCCCACATCGCCCTCTAAACTGATCCCTGTGATATTGAAAATTGGCATTTTTGTATCTAGTTTAATTCACTTCACAAAATACAAAGTCAAAGAAATGAATGTGTGCAAACCACTTTTAACATGTGTTACTAAGACTGCTGGTATCAATAATGGGACACTCATATACACGTACAACACAAGTTTGTGTCTCTGAACAGGAATATGACTGCATGTATAAAATTACTGGTATATAAAATGGGACACTCGAATATAATTTCGTATTTCTGAGCAGGAATCAAGGCTCAGGGATCGAACAGGGGTTGCATTGGTGAGAAGCGAGCATGCTAACCACTGCGCTAATCAGACAGCCTAGTAAGATTCCTTTTGCAATAATCAATGCAGAAATGGCATAACATGGCCATGTACTCCACAAACTTGTGTGGTCATCAGCTGTGTCAGGTCTGGTCAGCAGCTGTGTCAGGTCTGGTCAGCAGCTGTGTCAGGTCTGGTCAACAGCTGTTTCAGGTCTGGTCAGAAGCTGTGTCAGGTCTGGTCAACAGCTGTGTCAGGTCTGGTCAGAAGATGTGTCAGGTCTGGTCAACAGCTGTGTCAGGTCTGGTCAACAGCTGTGTCAGGTCTGGTCAGCAGCTCTGTCATGTCTGGTCAGCAGCTGTGTCAGGTCTGGTCAACAGCTGTGTCAGGTCTGGTCAACAGCTGTGTCAGGTCTGGTCAGCAGCTGTGTCAGGTCTGGTCAGCAGCTGTGTCAGGTCTGGTCAGCAGCTATGTCAGGTCTGGTCAGAAGCTGTGTCAGGTCTGGTCAGAAGCTGTGTCAGCAGCTGTGTCAGGTCTGGTCAGAAGCTGTGTCAGGTCTGGTCAGAAGCTGTGTCCGGTCTGGTTAGCAGCTGTGTCAGGTCTGGTCAGCAGCTGTGTCAGGTCTGGTCACCAGCTGTGTCAGGTCTGGTCAACTGCTGTGTCAGGTCTGGTCACCAGCTGTGACAGATCTGGTTGTCAGGTCTGGTCATCAGCTATGTCAGGTCTGGTCACCAGCTGTGTCAGATCTGGTCAGCAGCTGTGTCAGGTCTGGTCAGCAGCTGTGTCAGGTCTCGTCAGCAGCTGTGTCAGGTCTGGTCACCATCTGTGTCAGATCTGGTCACCAGCTATGTCAGGTCTGGTCACCAGCTGTGTCAGATCTGGTCACCAGCTGTGTCAGGTCTGGTCACCAGCTGTGTCAGGTCTGGTCAACAGCTGTGTCAGGTCTGGGCAGCAGCTGTGTCAGGTCTGGGCAGCAGCTGTGTCAGGTCTGGTCACCAGCTGTGTCAGCAGCTATGTCAGGTCTGGTCAGAAGCTGTTTCAGGTCTGGTCAGAAGCTGTGTCAGGTCTGGTCAGCAGCTGTGTCATGTCTGGTCACCAGCTGTGTCAGGTCTGGTCAGAAGCTGTGTCCGGTCTGGTTAGCAGCTGTGTCAGGTCTGGTCAGCAGCTGTGTCAGGTCTGGTCAACTGCTGTGTCAGGTCTGGTCACCAGCTGTGACAGATCTGGTTGTCAGGTCTGGTCATCAGCTATGTCAGGTCTGGTCACCAGCTATGTCAGGTCTGGTCACCAGCTGTGTCAGATCTGGTCAGCAGCTGTGTCAGGTCTGGTCAGCAGCTGTGTCAGGTCTGGTCACCAGCTATGTTAGGTCTGGTCACCAGCTGTGTCAGATCTGGTCACCAGCTGTGTCAGGTCTGGTCAACAGCTGTGTCAGGTCTGGTCACCAGCTGTGTCAGGTCTGGTCAGCAGCTGTGTTAGGTCTGGTCACCAGCTGTGTCAGGTCTGGTCAGCAGCTATGTCAGGTCTGGTCAGAAGCTGTGTCAGGTCTGGTCAGAAGCTGTGTCAGGTCTGGTCAGAAGCTGTGTCCCAGGTCTGGTCAGAAGCTGTGTCCGGTCTGGTTAGCAGCTGTGTCAGGTCTGGTCAGCAGCTGTGTCAGGTCTGGTCACCAGCTGTGTCAGGTCTGGTCAACTGCTGTGTCAGGTCTGGTCACCATCTGTGTCAGATCTGGTCACCAGCTATGTCAGGTCTGGTCACCAGCTGTGTCAGGTCTGGTCAGCAGCTGTGTCAGGTCTGGTCACCATCTGTGTCAGGTCTGGTCAGCAGCTGTGTGAGGTCTGGTCACCATCTGTGTCAGGTCTGGTCACTAGCTGTGTCAGGTCTGGTCACCAGCTTATATATTCAAGCAAACATACTGGGTTACTTACTATATCCCAGATTCAGTTCTTTTTGGTCCCACGGTTAACATATATTTCTTCCAGTATTTGGCATCACTTTCATCAAATAGTAGTAGAAGGGTAAGCAGAGTTGTGCATAGGTTGAGAAGGTTCATTCTGCAGGTCTCTGCCTGTGAATATAAAGCAATGTGTGTGTTTATTACAGCGTCATCTCTAACGAAATGGCCGGTCAATATTGGTTTAGTCTATACAAATTTATTTTAGCTCGATTGCGAAACAATTTATTACAACTTATATTAATTACTCTCCAGACCTCATTCCTGATGGAATCCATCGCCACAAGGGAGAAAGAAGAGGCCATGTGGAATTTAAATACCTTGCCTAAGTTAATAATTGTAACGGCTCCAACTCCAGACCTTTCGCACCTGAAGCGAACACGCATCCACTGCGCTATCACGACTTTTTAATGGTTAATCATGGTGATTAGGTAAATATTGTATACATGAAGAGCATAATTATTTTAAATATTATTTTATTAATTTATAATATCAATAATCAACAGATGATCTATTTTTCCCACAGAGAGAATGGATCTGTCAGGCAGTAGGTGGTGATACATGTGCATGTTTTTCGCATACTTACATATATAACAACATATCATGTTATTCAAGCCTCGTGAATATTTGTTATCATAAGTCTCATTCTTTCATGTATGCATGTGAAATGAGAGAATAAAATGTGTTTTGACTTGACTTTGCTGACTTGACATAAAATGTTCAATATAAATCGGAATACACTAAATGTATGCATAATATGTAAAACAACATACATATATTATTAAAAATGAAATATTCATAAAATTATATTCTCTTAAGAATGAATTATTACAAAAACTGGTTACTTACTGTTAGAAGTATAGTTCTATATTGCCCGGATGTGTGTGGGGGATGGGGGGATGCGGTGGAGGTTAAAGAGGGGGGGGGTGGGTATGTCTATTTTGCAAATGTCATTAAAATAATTTAATTACATGTTATTCACATTTCTTTTGCAACCTTGTTCTACAATACAATACATTGTTCTATAATCTAAGGTAACTATATCATATCTGTTACATACCAACTCGCTTGCCCAACAGATATAACGAAAATTTTGCTAAAAGCCCAATACGTTTCCGTAAACAGGGCCGCCATTGATAAACATCATGTGACCGGAACTATAAGCAAGCGCTTGTCGGACCAAGATCACTTCCTCTTTTCGATGGTCATGTCTAATACATGGACATAGCGGCCTAGTGGGGTGGGAATTTAGTTTATGGCGATATCTGGTTTGTATATTTACAGATATAAAAATTAGTTTAGTTTAAACATATTTTATTCAGTTCATTCAATATGTATACGGTATATAAATACAACAGGATATCTGAAATGGATTGGAAAACAAGCTGAGAGCTTATGTAAATTCCTTTCCATGAGGATGTTACACTATACAGTTGTTATGTGTTAACACTATTTTTAAAGATCTGTTACATATCAACCAGATATCGCCATAACCAGTGCTGACTATAACTGAATGAGGTGGGACGAAATACGGACAAGAAACGAACCTACATAGCTGCAGCGTGATATAGGAACTATAACTAACCCGCTAAACGTCAGCTAACGGTCATCAACAGGGCTTATTAGCGTGAAGGCCCCGGACGACTGGTCAATTAACGTACTTCCAGTTAACCAGACGGTACAATAAGCCAGAACATTACCTAGGACGTAAGTCCCTTGGCACAGCAAAAACGTTTGTAAGCAAAACGTACGACCGAACGGCGAACGTGAATACATACAATAAGCTGTCAAAGCACATAATGTTAGGCTACATAACGAATGAACGGTTAAAATAGAGAACACGCACCTAATCGGACGAAACTGAACGAGAGGTGATAACAGACTGGGCAGCCACTAAGGGACCCAAGGCAAACAAACCACGTGCATGTGGCAGGATGTTCCGTAAATAAAACCGTATAAACGAGCTCTCTGAACTCCAATAACCTGCCCTTAAAACCTTCTCTAAGGGGACATTATTGAGCCATGCCCACGACGTAGACAGAGCCCTAACTTCATGGGCATTGACATGGTCAGGACATGATTCCTGCTCCCTGGAGAGACTGTAGGCGAACTTAATCGTCTCTACAATCCAACGGGAAATAGTAGACGCCGACACCTCCTTTGTCCAGTTATGACGAAAGGAGATGAATAGTCTATGGCGACCCTTCCGTATGTGAGACACCCTCTTAAGATATGCTTTGAGGGCCCAGAGCGTGGTTGCATGTTTGTGGGCGCGGTATCAGGAGACGGGACAGTACACCAGACGTCCTGGTCAAGGTCGTTCACGATGCACAACCGATGCCGATGACCACTATATACGGTTATTAGCCTTAAGAAACTGTCGTGGTAGTGCAACGCGGATCCAAATAGACTTCCGGCTGACCACCGGGCAATGAGTACCCACCCAAACCATCCGTAATAGACTCCACAATGACACCATGAATGTTAGACGCCCAGCAACCGGTCCTGTTTTGACACGCGCGCATTGCATTCGGAGACGAGAATTTGCTGAGGACAACCTTAACTGGGCACTTCGAGATTGGGAGTCTGTGTTGCTCACTGACGAGAGTAGATTCCATTTATCATCATGTGATAGGCGTACTCGAGTGTGGAGACAGCCAGGTGAACAATATGTGAACTTTAACATTATGGAATGGGATCGTTTTGGGGGTGGCTCAGTTATGGTTTGGGGTGGGATCTGCTTACGAGGGCGCACGGACCTCTATGTGTTTGATCGAGGAACATTAACTGCTTTAAGGTATAGGGATGACATTCTATCACCGATTGTAAAGCCATTCGCTGGAGCTATCGGTGTTGACTTCATTTTTAATGCAAGACAATGCCCGCCCACACACTGCTAGGATAGCCATGGACTACCTTAATCAGGAGTGTATTGAAGTAATGGATTGGCCGGCTCGTTCACCCGACCTAAATCCTATAGAACATGTGTGGGACTACATTTATAGACGGATTTCGGAGCGCAACAATCGACCACTTACTCTACCGGACCTCACACTGGCGCTCATTCTGGAATGGAATGGCCTACCCCAGCAGGTGATAGCCACCTTAATCTGGAGTGTGCCTAGGCGTTGCCGTGAGTGTTACAATAGACGAGGGGGGCATACTCATTATTAGCAGATATTATTTGAGACAGTTATCTGGTCTTAAACACAGTTTTTCTCATTATGTTAGCATTATGCCATTGTTAAGAAAATTGATACTTTCTGATTAAGGCATAGTTTCTACTGTCAGCTACGTTGTTGCTTGTTTTCCTGTTACTGCTTCGTCGTGTAAATGTTGCGAATACATGTTGCATATACCCGTTTCTATTTATTATTCCGTATGGTCCATTTAATTCCAAATATGTGTATGATCCTTTAATTGTTTTGAGCAGTGTATATTGACCACCACTTCACTGATTGCTTTGGTCGTTTCGTGAAAAGTCTTTTGGTCTTCATTATCAAACTTTTGGGAATACTAGCTTAATTAGCCCTTACCACGCTGAAAAGAATTTGTCGTCGAATTTCACCTGATTTCTTACCAAAAACCATGATTAAGCAGCCAATTAGAATTATCTCCATAGAAGACGATTCTAATTTTCTGTCTGAACACAATAGTGCGTTGATTAGTATTAATTCTTGTATCACCATTTATTTTTTCAACTGACTACACACTTTCAATGATGAATAGTAATGTTTATTTATTATTTTATGAATGATATGTGTTTGTAAACACATGTCTATTTAATACTAATGATTATGAAATTCAGATTACGCTATGCCTGGTACTGCTTTATCGATCTATTGGATGCTGACTATGCCAGTGGATTTATCTGCCCGCAGTGCGGAGATAACCCTGATACGGTCGTTATGGATGGCGTCACCTTAGGCATACGCAAATCATTCATGCCATGGAAAGATCATATGTCGAGGAAACCACAGACTCTTGATGGAAGGTCAGTATTGTGGTGGCGATTGACCGACATGGCCATATCAAAAGTCACAGTTCGGATATCACTTTAGTTTCAAAAATGGTCATTTTGGAAATGTCATGTTGTTACTTGAAATTATTTGTAAATGATCCCATAGTTACCATATGGCATAATATTGTTATTGTAATGGGGGGGGGGGGGAATGGATATTTGATGGTATTTGACATTCATTCCATATACTAAAATAATAAAAGGAGATAATAAAATTAGTGAAAAATTCACGAGCAAATTAGTTCACATATTTGGAATGTGTGTAATGTGGAAATTGCAGTTTCCATATTTTTCATATTTAGACAAAGGATAGGTAAGTTAAGGAATACTATCTGATTTAGTCATATATGGCAGAATTATTCTCAATAAGTGGGTGAAATTTAATGTTATTTATTGCAATTTTCCACTGACTGACCTTTTTAGAGCTCTGCTGGTGAATCCTGGCTATCAAATATCGAGGAATCCATTCTGGATGATTGATAAATATACAGTCCAACTTCCCCTAACAACGGTCACCTCCCACCAACACCCACCTCTCTTCAATGGCCAGTTTAACCCCTCCCCCTCGTTATATGTTGGCACTATTTAACCTCTGTCCAACCGTCGCCTCTACTCCAGTCAATGGTCAATAAAAGCCTCAACAATCCTCTCAAACAGCCAACGTATTTTCGCAAAACGACCAGTTGATTTTTTCAAGGAAAAATGTTCATAAATATCTCTGATAGACCAACATATTTTCGGCAATGCCCAGTTGATTTTTTCAAGGAAAAACATTTGACCAGTGTTTACTGACCAATGTTTACTTTTCACCGATATTTTTGCAATGGCCAGGTATTTTTATTCTGAGCAGTCAATAGAATTAATTAATTATAATCTGATGTGTGTGTTTTACGTTTATTTATTGTCGCTACCGGTTACCCATATGAGCGACGCCTCCTGAAGAGATTAGTTATTTTAGATTTTGGAGGATAGTGCATGATACAGACAGAGACCCATTCCAGAATCTCCTCTGGTTCTTTTACGTGCACGGTGTACAGCACCGACACGAGACCTCGGTTTAAAGTCCCATCTGAAAGACTGTTAATTTTATTAGGGATAGACGGGGGATCGAACCTGCGATCCCTGGATTACCAGTCCAGCGTGTTACCACTGGACTACATATCCATCTGTTCTGATTGTTTACTTTCCTTGCATTCATAATGTATGCCGTCAAAAAATACATTTAGTCAATATCACAAATTATTAAAGATGTCGGCAATCAGTAATCAGACAACACATCTGATTAAGTGATACTGTATGCGAGTGTTTATTTTATATTCGCAAACATCGTGTGAAAACTCAATATTGGTAATAAATTAAAGTAGAAAGATGCCAACCCAAAATAGATCAGTCAATTGTAGTTAAAATTTGTTTAATGTTTATGCATATAGTCATCATCCTGGTCATCCGTCCATCTGTCTGTCTGTCTGTCTGTCTGTCTGTCTGTCTGTCTGTCTGTCTGTCTGTCTGTCTGTCTGTCTGTCTGTCTGTCTGTCTGTCTGTCTGTCTGTCTGTCTGTCTGTCTGTCTGTCTGTCTGCTGTCTGTCTGTCTGTCTGTCTGTCTGTCTGTCTGCTGTCTGTCTGTCTGTCTGTCTGTCTGTCTGTCTGTCTGTCTGTCTGTCTGTCTGTCTGTCTGTCTGTCTGTCTGTGTCTGTCTGTCTGTCTGTCTGTCTGTCTGTCTGTCTGTCTGTCTGTCTGACTGAATGAACTCCTACTTCACAGGTGCGTTGATATTGACTGAGGCACATACTGAATATGGGTTTTGTTTGCCCAAAGTCACAATTTCAGAAAATAGTTTTACGTTCATTTTTTATTTACCATATTTATTTTTATTTGTGGACGTGGTGCATTCATTAGCTTTACTGATTTATAGTTTCAGCTCTCACAATACAAGAGTTTTTGTAAATAACCAACGGACACGCATACAGCTACGGAAATATGTAACCAGCACATTAACAGAAGAAGAGTTTCAGACACTGGATAAAGACTTGGATCGTTATCAGCCATGTTTGAATGATTTTCTGACATTGGCACCATGACGTGTCCGGATATATATGTTGAATTTTTAAAATGTCTGTCATTAAATTCACCAGTATGTGGTCTGTTGCATTATAATGAAAGTCTTCTTGCACTTGTCAGTGAACTTTCATTAGGTGTCAATGTTTCGGATAGAGTAGATGACATTATTCTTCTGGAAAAATTAGTTCCAATATTGTCAACTTTGCTGCAGAAGTTGGACTGGAATATCCCAACATACTTGCAACCAGTACTTGCAGAGTTAGTTAAAAAAACAATGGCAACATTTCACATTGAGCCACATAATCTGTCAACATGCACAGATGATTGTCCCTGCACTGGTATCGGATATTTCCCACATATGCCAAAACGATGTCACCGTGGTGACTATGTACTGGATGATCGAAAAAAGCAGTTTGTGGGTGATTGTCAGAAGAGCAGCCCACGGCATGCAAATCTGATACCAGGGCTATTCGCTTTAAAGCCTGACCCATTCTCTCTGCATTTTAATCTGTTCATGAATTTGGCTAAGATTTATTCAAAAATGAAATAACTTGACTTATATACTGATCAGTATAAGAAAGTGTACTCTGGGTAACATACAAGAAGTTTTTCATCAACATGCATATAAACAAGATATACAGGGATAAAATATATTTTCTTTTTGTACTTTTCGGAAAATGTAAGAAGTATGAATACCTTTTCAAAACAATTAGGCAATTGGCATAATTTCAGAAAACTGCAGTCACATCAACTCTGATGGGCCAACCTCAGACAGTCCGAGTCGGGACGGGATAGTGTAACATTGTATTTCAATTATAAAGCGAAAAATGAGTTTGGGGATTTCACATACAACAACATTATCAATAAGTTTATGCTCATTTTACAAGCTTTACATTAGCTAGACCATGTCCCGATTAACAACACAACAGACATAAACACCGCAAATTTATTATGTTGCTCATCTGGAGATCATTAATTTCATTTGATGAAAACACTATTGTAAGACGGCGCACCACTTCTGGCAATCTTAGCTGACAAATCCTGACATGAATTGTCCAAAATTGCTCATTTTCAATTATGTTTTGATAATAATCGGCATATCACTAGTCATTTTAGATGATTTCATTGGTTAATACAGTTCCAACGTCATGAATATTCATGTGATGGCTCATAAATATTAATCAGACCATTCAGGAGAATTTTAATTTATGATGTTTAACAATATTAGATAAGAAATAAATACCAGATAGGAGGTATTTACATACCCAGATAAATACCTTGTGGTTGGAGCTTGAAACTGAATTGAATCCTATGTGCAGGCCTCGGCTTTCTTTCAAGCTACACCTGTTTATATACCTCCTGGTGGAGCGGATGGTTTAGGCTGAACGACAGGGATTCGGCACTAGTACCCCCAAACGTGCCGAATTCCTGTGGTCTGAACTCGTGCTCATGTTGTCACGTGGTCAGTGCTTCGTGCTGTCTTCTCTGTCTGATTCCTTCTTTGTCTGCTCCATTCTCTGTCTGATTCCTTCTTTGTCTGCTCCATTCTCTGTCTGCTGCCTTCTCTGTCTGCTCCATTCTTTGTCTGCTCCATTCTCTGTCTGCTGCCTTCTCTGTATGCTGCCTTCTTTGTCTGGCTCCATTCTCTGTCTGCTGCCTTCTCTGTCTGATTCCTTCTTTGTCTGCTCCATTCACTGTCTGCTGCCTTCTCTGTCTGTTCCATTCTTTGTCCGCTCCATTCTCTGTCTGATTCCTTCTTTGTCTGCTCCATTCTCTGTCTGCTGCCTTCTCTGTCTGATTCCTTCTTTGTCTGCTCCATTCTCTGTCTTCTGCCTTCTCTGTCTGATTCCTTCTGTGTCTGCTCCATTCACTGTCTGCTGCCTTCTCTGTCTGCTCCATTCTTTGTCTGCTCCGTTCTCTGTCTGCTGCCTTTTCATTCTGATTTCTTCTTTGTCTGCTCCATTCTCTGTCTAATTTCTTCTTTGTCTGCTCCAGTCTCTGTCTGCTCCATTCTCTGCCTGCTGCAGTCTCTGTTTGCTCTATCTGATGTCTACTTTTATGGTGTGTTTTCATATATGATTTGTTGTAAATATACTGTCTCTAGTTACATATTTATATCTCACTTGAAAAATAAACACTGAATTTGTATGTAAATCTTGTTTCTCTTCATATATTCAAATACCTAGATATGATTTTGAATCTTTGCACTACCTATTTTTTCTTTCATTTTGCATTTAATAAAAGTGACGGTGTTTAACGTCTCTGCAACAGCTCATGTCATAATCATAGAGATGCTACCTAGATATAGTGTACATGGCCTTGATCAGAGAATTGCCCAGACAAGCCGATGCAACACATAACAAGCGGGTATAATGGCCCAGACAAGCCGATGCAACACATAACAAGCGGGTTTAATGGCCCATACAAGCAGATGCAACACAAGCGGGTAAAATGGAGCAGATGCAACACATAACAAGCGGGTATAATGGCCCAGACAAGCTGATGCAACACATAACAAGCGGGTATAATGGCCCAGACAAGCAGTTGCAACACATAATAAGCGGGTATAATGGCCCAGACAAGCCGATGCAACACATAACAAGCGGGTATAATGGCCCAGACAAGCCAATGCAACACATAACAAGCGGTATAACGGCCCAGACAAGCAGATGTAACACAACAAGCGTATAATGGCCCAGACAAGCAGATGCAACACATAACAAGCGGGTATAATGGCCCAGACAAGCAGATGCAACACAAGCGGGTAAAATGGAGCAGATGCAGCACATAACAAGCGGGTATAATGGCCCAGACAAGCTGATGCAACACATAACAAGCGGGTATAATGGCCCAGACAAGCAGATGCAACACATAACAAGCGGGTATAATTGCCCAGACAAGCAGATGCAACACATAACAAGCGGGTATAATGGCCCAGACAAGCAGATGCAACACATAACAAGCGGGTATAATGGCCCAGACAAGCCGTTGCAATATTGGGAGGCAGGATAGTTGAGCAAAAACTTATAGAGCAAAATAAATAAAATAAAATTTGCTCTATAAGTTTTAATTTATTAAAATTAAATATTTATTTAATATATTAAAATTTTGTGTAATAAAAAAATAAATATTTATTTATATATATAAAAATATATATAAATTAAATATATTTTTAAATTTTTTTTTCAGTCTAATGTCTTAAAATCTTCATAGTCTATAAGTCTAGTCTCTTCACAGTCTAAATTTCTTCACAATATATATTTGTTAACATATAAAAACACAGTATAAATTTTACATAATGATTTTATTTTCATGAAGCTATAGTCTAACACAGAATATATATATTCTAACGCAGATTATTATACATATTTACAAGTTCAGCATCAATAATATTAGTATACATTTCTTGTAATTCATAGGTAACAAGAGATAATTCATCAAAATTAGTGGCTGTTAAATGCCAATATTGATCGGCAGTAACTAACCGTGTACTATATGGATAGTTTAAATCGTGTATACGATAAACATCTGTTAACATTAGAATATCAGAACTAAATAAATGTCTACAAAAAGGACATTTATTAATTTTTGATATACATGTTAAACAAATAAGATGAGTACAATTACATTCATTAATAAAATAAAAATCATTGTCTGTTCGTAAACATATACTACATTCTTCACCCCATAGTTCGTAGTAGTAACACATAATTATCAGTTAGGTACATACAATTTTAAACATTTTCAACTCAGTATACATAGTATAAGGTAATGAAATATCAAAAGTCCAATGTTGTACTGTCTGTATTAATAATACATCATCACATTGTCGATATTCATCGGTAAACATTAGAGTATCACTAGTAAATAGTTTATGACAATAAGGACACTTGTTATGTTCAGCAATACATGTTAAACAAATAAGTTGTTTACATAAACACTCGTTAATTAAATAGTAGTCGTCGTTATGATGAAAACATATAGAGCACTGTTCACCCCACATCTCGTAGTATTTCACCATTATGAAGTTATGTTTAAAGCTTGAATATCTTCAATGAATTTCTCCAATTGTAGATCTTCATCAACTTCACCGTTGTCTAGTTTCACTAAATGTACATATTTCTTCCAACAATTAAACAATAAATCTGGAACAACTTCGTTTAGTAGAATTAGTCTGTGAATTCTATGTATGACCAACGTACAACATGTTCAAGAAATAAATAACTCATATGTTCAACACTGTTTAAAAAAGTTCCATAGAAATAATTTGAATGTAGTTCGTTGTAGATAATGTCATAAGACATTACTTCGTAATTGTCCACAGATGATAAAAAGCATGTATTAATGCTGCTCTGTATATAAAGTTATCTATATTACATTCAGGATCACTTTCATATAAACTCAAATCAGATCTTATAACATTTGACATTTTAATGAACCATCTATAGCTGTAACCGTAAAATTAAATATAGTACGTTCTGTATTTTGTATTTGTTCATCCGTAAGTAATGTACCATGAATGAGTGTACCTTTACGATGTTTGTTTTTATAACCTAGAAAAAAAGGATTCTCGTGATAAGAATCTAGATTAAGTTCATAATGATTATCTTCACACTCTTGTACAGATTGTTTAACAGCTATTAATACGAAATTACAACTAACACAATGTTTATTATCTCGTAGAACAAGTAATTTATTTCTATAAGTTAAATACTCGTAATAATCGTTAACAATGTCTAAATTAACTGATGAAGGATAAATAACATGTTTATCCATCGTAGTTAAACATACTAAAGCCTATAGAGTTTATGGTCTTATATAGTATATAAGATACTTGAGAAAAACACTTAAGGTCTAGAGGAATGTTTATAGAGGAAAACTTCAAGTACGTTAATAAATTTTTTATCATATGGTAAATTGTATTCATCTCTATAAACTGTATAGTTATTATACATAGACATCCAATACTCGTAGTTAACACCAACGATTGTACACATACACCTTATATTTTTGTTTGTTTTAGGTATAATAATTAAATCGTGTTTAGATAGAAAATTTCTCAATATACATTCTATATCTATAGTTTGTCCTAAATACATTTCAGTGTTATCACACATCATACCATAATAATTATTATATGGTAAACCATCTATTGTTAAAATAAATTCAGGTCTTATAGTATTTATATCAACACTAGTACCAATACGTTTAATGATTTCATCATTAACCATAATGGTAAAAATATCAGTGTCAATAGATAAATGTATCTTAGAAGATTGTATACCAAAGCCATATTTTGTAGATACACAATGATTAGACATAATTTATTTTCTAAGATGTATAGTTGTTATAGATTGTCTTAACCAATACTTAATGTTATTTAAAATTAAACCCATCTGGTTTTCACCGTGCCAGTTAGATTGTAAAAGAGCATTAGGATCATTTATATCTAAACCAATACCCCAATAAAGATCATGACTGCTCGCTTCACCAAATCTAGAATGTTTAGTATCTAAAAGTGTTTGTAACAGTTCTTTATTCTGTAGATATTTATACATATTGCCTTGAAACATAACTTCAAAACGTTTTTTATTCCAAATATCAGAATCAAAAGTATTAAAATAAGTACCACCTAATTTCTTTTGTTGATACGGTGATACTTCCTTTAATATTTGTTCAGCTAGTAAATGTTTACCAAAAGTTATACATTTATTATATTGATAATATTGTTCTACACAATTAAATAATATATCAGAATTATCTTTAAATGTACATTTATACATATTACTAAACAATGCGTCGCTATTATAGAATATCACAACGTTATCTTGCGTTCTGATAGGCATGATTAATGAGTGATTATAGAGGTTTTAGATCGTTTATATCCAAAAGGTATGGTATCAAAACGATTAACAATTACACGTTTTGTATAAACAGAACGAAATAATTTTGTACGATGTTCACTAGTTACAGTTCTATCACGATTCTTTTTAATTTTTGAATCGTAATGTATTGTAGTTGCATAATTTTCACGATCATTAGCGCAATCTACCATAGTTTTAAAATTTACCAAATCAGATGTGTTATAATCTAACGTTAAACCTTTAACTTTACACTTAGTAATAGTTTTTTTTTTTTTTTTTTTTTTTTTTTTTTTTTTTTTTTTTTTTTTTTTTTTTTTTTTTTTTTTTTTTTTTTTTTTTTTTTTTTTTTTTTTTTTTTTTTTTTTTTTTTTTTTTTTTTTTTTTTTTTTTTTTTTTTTTTTTTTTTTTTTTTTGTTTTTTTTTTTTTTTTTTTTTTTTTTTTTTTTTTTTTTTTTTTTTTTTTTTTTTTTTTTTTTTTTTTTTTTTTTTTTTTTTTTTTTTTTTTTTTTTTTTTTTTTTTTTTTTTTTTTTTTTTTTTTTTTTTTTTTCATCTTTCTTTTATCGTTTGCTATTTTTTCCATTTTTTTTTTTTTTTTTCTTTTTTCCTTTTTTTTTTTTTTTTTTTTTTGTATTTTTTTTTTTTTTTTGTTTTTTTTTTTTTTTTTTCTTTTCTTGTTTTTTGTTCTTTTTTTTTTTTTTTTGTTTTCTTATTTTTTTTTTGTTTTTTTTTTTTTTTGTTTTTTTTGTTTTTTTTATTTTTTTTTTTTTGATCTTCTTTCTTTTTTTTTTTATTTCTTCTTTTTTTTTTTTTTTTTCTTTTTTTCTTCTTTTTTGTTATTTTTTTTTCTGTGTTTTATTTTTTTCCGTTTTTTCTGTATTTTTTGTTTTTTTTTTTTTTTTTTTGGTTTTTTTTTAGTTTTAATTTTTTTTTTTCTTTCTTGCTTTTTTTTTTTTTTTTTTTTTTCTTTTTGTTTTTCTTTTTCTTCTTCGTTTTTTGTTTAGTGTTTTTTTTTTTTTTTATTTTTTAAAACCCTCAGAATCAATATATTTATAACCATAATTTTTAGGTCCTAAATCAACATATTCGATAATTTTACCTGATGGTACTTCATCAGCCCAACAACCTAAACGACCATTAATGATAGGTATATCATAAGTATTTGGTCTTTTAATATAAAGGCAGCTATCTGTATCGCAATATAGAACTCTATTACCTAATTTCTTAAGTTCATTATAAAGTACTAATCTAGCATATGCCGTAACATGTGCAGCTACCGGTACATTAGCTGATTCGTGCGGTAAATACTCTTTATTTTTATCTGTATATGCAGCTAATAAAAACTGACAATTATTAAACAGTTCTAGAGAGTGTATAGTAATATCAGGATTTTGCATTAATTCAAAAAAATAACTAACATCGCTGATATATTCTGTTTCGGTCATAGTATTATTTTGAGCATTTTTACCCCATAAACAATTTAACATAGCTTTAGCAAAAGCTCTTAAACCAGGATTTTTAACTATTAGATCTAATAGTATACCTTCAATTTTAAAATAATCATCTTTAAATTTTATCTCATCATCTACATTTTTAACCCATGATGGATAACCACTAGCCTCTTGTTTAATTTTTAAGAATGTATTGATATACTCAGAATATACATTATCGGACCAATTATCCCAAGACCATAATTGATAGATCGTAATAATTTTATATCCTAATTCTATAGCAGCTGTGATTTCAACCATTGTCCAAGTACCTATTAAACATCTATCATTAATATCATGATTACAATCTGCTATATCATCCGTTGCACATTTCATACATAGAGGAAATACCATCTTTTTATTACAATGAACGGGTAAAAGTGGTAACCATAAAGATTGTGGTGGTAATATTTTACATTTAATAATACCTCTATATTTAGTAATATTATCAATATCTACATCCTCAGCTGTAAGTATATCAGGATGTCCTATAGGATATTCTCTATATTTATTAACGTAAGGATATAAACTACAAACATCTACATATTTTATTTCCTCATCTTGTTCAGCCTTATAATATATTTTCACAGAATTAGTTCTACCACCAAATAGAGCATCTCTAGGTCTAATAGGATCTAAATGTTGTGAAAATTTCTCTATAAAAGATCTATAATCTATATCAGATTTACAAAGATTATCAAAATCACATTCCCACATAGTAATAACGTTATAATCTAATTTAAATAGTATATTTGTTCTTGCAATGGTTGTTTTATATAAAGAATCCATTGTTTTAGCCGAATAAGGATTGATAATAGTACGTTTTTTATAACATTTAATACATCCATGAAAAAAGCAGCCATTAAATTCATAAACAGTATTTGTTTTTTCACAGAAACCATCAACGTAGAAAGTGTCAATTTTATGTTCACCACCATTAAGAGCATGTTTAATTTTAATTGTATGTATATAACATTCCCCCTGTAACCATCTAATAGCTTTAATAGAATATCTACATTTATTAGGATAGCTCGCATCTGATATAATGGCTAAAGATTTTTCGGGTAAATAGTTTTTTCTCCAAGTTTTATTACAAGCTCCAGGTAATGTTAGAGCTTCTGTAAAAGGATTAAGACCTTCGCTATTGATAAAAAGTTTAATAAATAAACCGCAACCACGTCTTAATATATCAACATCTGATATACAATATAAACGCATTTCTACTCTAAAGTCAAAAATACATTTTTCAGATACTTTAAGATCATACCATTTTAAAAAAGTAGATCTAGCCTCAGGATTCATCATACCTGGTTTATATAAATGTAATGGTAAATAACGACCTACGTAATTATCATATTCTCCAGTGTTTGCCCAATAAGGAAAATAACCTTTAGATAATTCTTCAATAGCAAAAGTTTTAGGAAATGCGGCTAAAGGCATTTGTAGATAACTTAAAGAATCAATAAGTGTAACACCTAAACATTTCAAAGAAATTATATTATTACCTCTCATAATAACAGATGGTTTAGTAACACCTTCTTGTATTAAATGTCTTAATATAAACTGTGCATCATAACCTTTAGAATTATGAGCTACTGCACAAACTTTTTTATGTTTGGGTTGAAATAACCATGAACAAAAATTGTTTAAAGTTGATGAACCAGAGAAGATCCTTTGTCTAGATTCTTTAGAACATTTACAAGGATCCTCTATAGGTTTTGTTATACAAATATTACAGACTTTATGAGCTACACAATAATTAGGTGAATGTTCACCCGATGAAAGAAACATACATTCAAAATCGTAGAAAATATATATTTGCTCTATAGTTGTATCCTTATTATATTGAGGTATAAAACAATCATGATTTTCGCCAACTATTTGTTTACAGTATTTACATTTTCTACAATTTGTACATATATGATTTTTATTTGTAGCTATAACATTACAACCACAATCTTTACACTTATAAACCTGAGAACAAATGTTTGTTGATCGTCTTGTATATTTATGATTTTCGTAACATTTATCGCTACGAAATACACGTTTACAATCGTTACAATGTTTGGAAGTTACGTATGGACATATAGATGATGCATAACAAACACATATAGCAGCACATTTATGTTTACTAATACAACTATAGAATACATTACAAGAATCACAATAATAACAACGTCCTTTAAAACCACATATACTTGTTATAGAATCAAAATGATGATGGTGATTATAAAGATGTAACGTTGTACCACCATTACCTTGAGATGTATATAACAATTGTCCATGCTGACCCCAAATCTTTAAAGTATAAAATGGTTTTAAATGTTCACTCATTATTTTAAATTGTTTAAGACCACATTCAATATTTGTAGGTATATCGCAAGCTGCTAATAAATTTTTAGCTTCTTTAGTTTGCGTTATACGATTAGAATATCTAATATTATTCCAATAAATTTTCCATTCGGGAGTATCATTTTTGTTAGCATGAGCTATACATACACATATAGCTCTTGCAAAACAAATACTATCATTATAATTAACAATTCTAACAATAGATCTTTTATTTTTTAACATATTGTCTATACTAATATGACTACCATGTGACATTGGTATACGTCCACGACCTCCAGGTATTACAGTATGTGTCATTTCAAGTCTTAAACCTTTATCCTCCATCTTAAAAGTTTTATTACTTTGTGCAACTTTTTGTATCTCATTTAAAATGTTAGCTCCACTAACTGTAGATGATGTAGCAAATGGTATATGTATACCAAAACCTAATGTAGGGTGTGTAACAGAAATTCTGATTTTATCATTGTCATCAACATTACCGTATTTCTTTAAATCATTTACTATAGAGTTAAATATATCAGGTGTATAACGTTTACCACCATCAATAACAAGATCATAAACTCTGCTAGATGTTTTAAATTTACGCGAAATTCTAACATCTCTTTCGCATATGTCATATGTAGAATCGTTATTATCAATTTCAACTTCATCATCAGATGTTTCTTCGTCCGTAGATTGTGAGTAATCGACAAGAGGCATAGTTGATGTTGTTTATAGGTCTACGATATTGTAACTTCTTATATAGTCATAACCACTTGAGATATCTATAAAAGAAGATACATAATAGTTATTAGTTACATTGTCAGAGTTAATACCGTTAAACATGGATACTCGAGACTACTCTACATATAGGTGTTACAAATGTAATACATTAGGTCATTGTTCGGCTAATTGTAAAGCTTCAAAAGCTGTAATACAAAGTGTAAAAATACAATATAAGAAAGCTGCTAAATGTACAAAATGTCTACAATTAGGACATTATGTAACAGAATGTGATACACCAAAATGTAGTTTATGTTATAAAACAGGACATATTACAGCTAATTGTAAAGTGGATAAATGTGAATGTTATAAATGTCATAACATAGGTCATTATCCTTCAAAATGTCCAAATGACGATAAATTAAAAAATATTACATGTTACAAGTGTAAACGTTTGGGTCATTACGCTAATAACTGTACTACTATGATATGTACTAATTGTGGAGGTACAGATCATTTAAGTAAAGTATGCCCTGAAGAACGTTTATGTTATAAATGTCATATGCCAGGACATTATGCGTCGAAATGTGAGATAACGGTTATAGACGAAGAAATAACGCCTAACCAAGAGGCTATGTTAAATCTTGGTAATGGTGGAGATACAACAGATAGTACAGTAATATTGAGCGATGAAGATGATGAAGACGATAATTGGTTAGGAAAATCTCTACTAAAAGTTGAAACAGCTACGGATAAATTAAAGAATTGAAGAAATTGAAGAGGAATAATAAAGATACAAGAAAACGTAAATACAATGCTGTATTGGATGCTTTTGTCAAGAATAAGAAGCCTTATACAAACGTATAATTACAGCATCAACAGAGCAACAACAACATCAGCAGCATAATAACGGTTATACAGTATATAAAGATGTTGAAATGTATCATTATAATAAAAGACTACAACGTGTAAGGTGTATAATATGTAACTATAAACTATATGATAATAAAGATTATTGTAATAAGTGTATACAACAACAAACAGTGTATATAAAAATACACGATTATAACTATCCAACATGTTGCTTAGTATGGAAGGAAATATAGGTGCTGGTAAAAGTACGTTATTAAAACATATTGTTGCAACTATTGAAGACAGTTATATATATCCTGAAAGAATAAACGAATGGACGTGTGTACGTGGTCGTAAAACAGACTACAATTTATTGTATCTAGGTATAAAGGATCCAATAAACTATTGTTTTCCTTTACAATTAACGACTTTAGAAAGTCATAGACAAACAATAAAAATTATAGGTGATAAACCTGGTTATCATTTTTGTGAAAGATCACAAAAAAGTTTTCAGAAAGTGTTTACAAGATTTTGTATAGAACAAAACAATATAAACGATTGTGAAATAGCCGTATACGATAATATGATATCTAATATGAAAAGTCCAGATCATATTTTATATTTGAATACACCACCAGAAATATGTTTACAAAGAATACGTAAACGTAATAGAAGTGAAGAAGAACAATTAGATATAGACTATTTGTCAGTGCTACATAAATATCATCAAGAATGGCTATCGAAAGAAGAAATACCAATAACAATATTACATTATGAAGATAATATAAAACAAATAATGAATAAAATACGTACTGTGTTAGACAAGTGTTATCCCATCATATTTAATGCTTAGTTGGTGCAGCATTATACTTGATCTTCTTTTCACCAATTGGTTGATGTTTTAGACCTTTTGAGATTTTCTGAGCTTCATCAACATTTATTGATGTATCTGGTTTAGATACAACAATAACATCATCATCGCTAGATGAACTATGTTTATGTTTTCTAGAATATTTACGTTTCCTAGAATACTTTTCCTTTGTATCTTTATTACTACTTCTAGTAGATGGTTTTTTACCTATAGTAAGTTTAGGAACCGGTACAGATTCATACGGTAATTATAAATTATTATTAACGTTAGTAAATTTAACTGGTACCCTAATTTCTTCGGGTACAAAT
>CM026391.1:67324726-67347026 GCA_014843695.1 Archivesica marissinica
TTTATCTTAGATGTAGAAATGTTAGAGTAGAACTGTTTACACCGTCAATCTCACACAGTAACCAATCTACATGTACACCATTTACCTCACCATGTTTATCTTAGATGTAGAAATGTCAGAGTAGAACTGTTTACACCGTCAATCTCACCCAGTAACCAATCTACATGTACACCATTTACCTCACCATGTTTTTCTTAGATGTAGAAATGTTAGAGTAGAACTGTTTACACCGTCAATCTCACCCAGTAACCAATCTACATGTACACCATTTACCTCACCATGTTTATCTTAGATGTAGAAATGTTAGAGTAGAACTGTTTACACCGTCAATCTCACCCAGTAACCAATCTACATGTACACCATTTACCTCACCATGTTTATCTTAGATGTAGAAATGTCAGAGTAGAACTGTTTACACTGTCAATCTCACCCAGTAACCAATCTACATGTACACCATTTACCTCACCATGTTTTTCTTAGATGTAGAAATGTCAGAGTAGAACTGTTTACACTGTCAATCTCACCAAGTAACCAATCTACATGTACACCATTTACCTCACCATGTTTATCTTAGATGTAGAAATGTCAGAGTAGAACTGTTTACACCATCAATCTCACCCAGTAACCAATCTACATGTACACCATTTACCTCACCATGTTTATCTTAGATGTAGAAATGTCAGAGTAGAACTGTTTACACCGTCAATCTCACCCAGTAACCAATCTACATGTACACCATTTACCTCACCATGTTTTTCTTAGATGTAGAAATGTCAGAGTAGAACTGTTTACACCGTCAATCTCACCCAGTAACCAATCTACATGTACACCATTTACCTCACCATGTTTTTCTTAGATGTAGAAATGTTAGAGTAGAACTGTTTACACCGTAAATCTCACCCAGTAACCGATCTACATGTACACCATTTACCTCACCATGTTTATCTTAGATGTAGAAATGTCAGAGTAGAACTGTTTACACTGTCAATCTCACACAGTAACCAATCTACATGTACACCATTTACCTCACCATGTTTATCTTAGATGTAGAAATGTCAGAGTAGAACTGTTTACACTGTCAATCTCACCCAGTAACCAATCTACATGTACACCATTTACCTCACCATGTTTATCTTAGATGTAGAAATGTCAGAGTAGAACTGTTTACACCGTCAATCTCACCCAGTAACCAATCTACATGTACACCATTTACCTCACCATGTTTTTCTTAGATGTAGAAATGTTAGAGTAGAACTGTTTACACCGTCAATCTCACCCAGTAACCAATCTACATGTACACCATTTACCTCACCATGTTTTTCTTAGATGTAGAAATGTTAGAGTAGAACTGTTTACACCGTCAATCTCACCCAGTAACCAATCTACATGTACACCATTTACCTCACCATGTTTTTCTTAGATGTAGAAATGTTAGAGTAGAACTGTTTACACCATCAATCTCACCCAGTAACCAATCTACATGTACACCATTTACCTCACCATGTTTTTCTTAGATGTAGAAATGTCAGAGTAGAACTGTTTACACTGTCAATCTCACCCAGTAACCAATCTACATGTACACCATTTACCTCACCATGTTTATCTTAGATGTAGAAATGTTAGAGTAGAACTGTTTACACCGTCAATCTCACCCAGTAACCAATCTACATGTACACCATTTACCTCACCATGTTTATCTTAGATGTAGAAATGTCAGAGTAGAACTGTTTACACTGTCAATCTCACCAAGTAACCAATCTACATGTACACCATTTACCTCACCATGTTTTTCTTAGATGTAGAAATGTTAGAGTAGAACTGTTTACACTGTCAATCTCACCCAGTAACCAATCTACATGTACACCATTTACCTCACCATGTTTATCTTAGATGTAGAAATGTCAGAGTAGAACTGTTTACACCGTCAATCTCACCCAGTAACCAATCTACATGTACACCATTTACCTCACCATGTTTATCTTAGATGTAGAAATGTCAGAGTAGAACTGTTTACACTGTCAATCTCACCCAGTAACCAATCTACATGTACACCATTTACCTCACCATGTTTATCTTAGATGTAGAAATGTCAGAGTAGAACTGTTTACACTGTCAATCTCACCCAGTAACCAATCTACATGTACACCATTTACCTCACCATGTTTATCTTAGATGTAGAAATGTTAGAGTAGAACTGTTTACACCGTCAATCTCACCCAGTAACCAATCTACATGTACACCATTTACCTCACCATGTTTATCTTAGATGTAGAAATGTCAGAGTAGAACTGTTTACACTGTCAATCTCACCCAGTAACCAATCTACATGTACACCATTTACCTCACCATGTTTATCTTAGATGTAGAAATGTTAGAGTAGAACTGTTTACACCGTCAATCTCACCCAGTAACCAATCTACATGTACACCATTTACCTCACCATGTTTATCTTAGATGTAGAAATGTCAGAGTAGAACTGTTTACACCGTCAATCTCACCCAGTAACCAATCTACATGTACACCATTTACCTCACCATGTTTTTCTTAGATGTAGAAATGTTAGAGTAGAACTGTTTACACCGTCAATCTCACCCAGTAACCAATCTACATGTACACCATTTACCTCACCATGTTTTTCTTAGATGTAGAAATGTTAGAGTAGAACTGTTTACACCGTCAATCTCACCCAGTAACCAATCTACATGTACACCATTTACCTCACCATGTTTTTCTTAGATGTAGAAATGTTAGAGTGGAACTGTTTACACCGTTAATCTCACCCAGTAACCAATCTACATGTACACCATTTACCTCACCATGCTTATCTTAGATGTAGAAATTTTAGAGTAGAACTGTTTACACCATCAATCTCACCCAGTAAACAATCTACATGTACACCATTTACCTCACCATGTTTTTCTTAGATGTAGAAATGTTAGAGTAGAACTGTTTACACTGTCAATCTCACACAGTAACCAATCTACATGTACACCATTTACCTCACCATGTTTATCTTAGATGTAGAAATGTTAGAGTAGAACTGTTTACACCGTCAATCTCACCCAGTAACCAATCTACATGTACACCATTTACCTCACCATGTTTATCTTAGATGTAGAAATGTCAGAGTAGAACTGTTTACACTGTCAATCTCACCAAGTAACCGATCTACATGTACATCATTTACCTCACCATGTTTTTCTTAGATGTAGAAATGTTAGAGTAGAACTGTTTACACTGTCAATCTCACCAAGTAACCATTTACCTCACCATGTTTATCTTAGATGTAGAAATGTCAGAGTAGAACTGTTTACACCGTCAATCTCACCCAGTAACCAATCTACATGTACACCATTTACCTCACCATGTTTATCTTAGATGTAGAAATGTCAGAGTAGAACTGTTTACACTGTCAATCTCACCCAGTAACCAATCTACATGTACACCATTTACCTCACCATGTTTATCTTAGATGTAGAAATGTCAGAGTAGAACTGTTTACACTGTCAATCTCACCCAGTAACCAATCTACATGTACACCATTTACCTCACCATGTTTATCTTAGATGTAGAAATGTTAGAGTAGAACTGTTTACACCGTCAATCTCACCCAGTAACCAATCTACATGTACACCATTTACCTCACCATGTTTATCTTAGATGTAGAAATGTCAGAGTAGAACTGTTTACACTGTCAATCTCACCCAGTAACCAATCTACATGTACACCATTTACCTCACCATGTTTATCTTAGATGTAGAAATGTCAGAGTAGAACTGTTTACACTGTCAATCTCACCCAGTAACCAATCTACATGTACACCATTTACCTCACCATGTTTATCTTAGATGTAGAAATGTCAGAGTAGAACTGTTTACACCGTCAATCTCACCCAGTAACCAATCTACATGTACACCATTTACCTCACCATGTTTTTCTTAGATGTAGAAATGTTAGAGTAGAACTGTTTACACCGTCAATCTCACCCAGTAACCAATCTACATGTACACCATTTACCTCACCATGTTTATCTTAGATGTAGAAATGTCAGAGTAGAACTGTTTACACTGTCAATCTCACCCAGTAACCAATCTACATGTACACCATTTACCTCACCATGTTTTTCTTAGATGTAGAAATGTTAGAGTAGAACTGTTTACACTGTCAATCTCACCCAGTAACCAATCTACATGTACACCATTTACCTCACCATGTTTATCTTAGATGTAGAAATGTCAGAGTAGAACTGTTTACACCGTCAATCTCACCCAGTAACCAATCTACATGTACACCATTTACCTCACCATGTTTATCTTAGATGTAGAAATGTTAGAGTAGAACTGTTTACACCGTCAATCTCACCCAGTAACCAATCTACATGTACACCATTTACCTCACCATGTTTTTCTTAGATGTAGAAATGTCAGAGTAGAACTGTTTACACCGTCAATCTCACCCAGTAACCAATCTACATGTACACCATTTACCTCACCATGTTTATCTTAGATGTAGAAATGTCAGAGTAGAACTGTTTACACCGTCAATCTCACCCAGTAACCAATCTACATGTACACCATTTACCTCACCATGTTTATCTTAGATGTAGAAATGTCAGAGTAGAACTGTTTACACCGTCAATCTCACCCAGTAACCAATCTACATGTACACCATTTACCTCACCATGTTTATCTTAGATGTAGAAATGTCAGAGTAGAACTGTTTACACCGTCAATCTCACCCAGTAACCAATCTACATGTACACCATTTACCTCACCATGTTTATCTTAGATGTAGAAATGTCAGAGTAGAACTGTTTACACCGTCAATCTCACCCAGTAACCAATCTACATGTACACCATGTTTATCTTAGATGTAGAAATGTCAGAGTAGAACTGTTTACACTGTCAATCTCACCCAGTAACCAATCTACATGTACACCATTTACCTCACCATGTTTATCTTAGATGTAGAAATGTTAGAGTAGAACTGTTTACACCGTCAATCTCACCCAGTAACCAATCTACATGTACACCATTTACCTCACCATGTTTATCTTAGATGTAGAAATGTCAGAGTAGAACTGTTTACACTGTCAATCTCACCCAGTAACCAATCTACATGTACACCATTTACCTCACCATGTTTATCTTAGATGTAGAAATGTTAGAGTAGAACTGTTTACACCGTCAATCTCACCCAGTAACCAATCTACATGTACACCATTTACCTCACCATGTTTTTCTTAGATGTAGAAATGTCAGAGTAGAACTGTTTACACCGTCAATCTCACCCAGTAACCAATCTACATGTACACCATTTACCTCACCATGTTTTTCTTAGATGTAGAAATGTTAGAGTGGAACTGTTTACACCGTAAATCTCACCCAGTAACCGATCTACATGTACACCATTTACCTCACCATGTTTTTCTTAGATGTAGAAATGTTAGAACTGTTTACACCGTAAATCTCACCCAGTAACCGATCAACATGTACACCATTTACCTCACCATGTTTATCTTAGATGTAGAAATGTCAGAGTAGAACTGTTTACACTGTCAATCTCACACAGTAACCAATCTACATGTACACCATTTACCTCACCATGTTTATCTTAGATGTAGAAATGTCAGAGTAGAACTGTTTACACTGTCAATCTCACCCAGTAACCAATCTACATGTACACCATTTACCTCACCATGTTTATCTTAGATGTAGAAATGTCAGAGTAGAACTGTTTACACCGTCAATCTCACCCAGTAACCAATCTACATGTACACCATTTACCTCACCATGTTTTTCTTAGATGTAGAAATGTTAGAGTGGAACTGTTTACACCGTAAATCTCACCCAGTAACCGATCTACATGTACACCATTTACCTCACCATGTTTTTCTTAGATGTAGAAATGTTAGAGTGGAACTGTTTACACCGTCAATCTCACCCAGTAACCAATCTACATGTACACCATTTACCTCACCATGTTTATCTTAGATGTAGAAATGTCAGAGTAGAACTGTTTACACTGTCAATCTCACCCAGTAACCAATCTACATGTACACCATTTACCTCACCATGTTTATCTTAGATGTAGAAATGTTAGAGTAGAACTGTTTACACCGTCAATCTCACCCAGTAACCAATCTACATGTACACCATTTACCTCACCATGTTTATCTTAGATGTAGAAATGTCAGAGTAGAACTGTTTACACTGTCAATCTCACCCAGTAACCAATCTACATGTACACCATTTACCTCACCATGTTTATCTTAGATGTAGAAATGTTAGAGTAGAACTGTTTACACCGTCAATCTCACCCAGTAACCAATCTACATGTACACCATTTACCTCACCATGTTTTTCTTAGATGTAGAAATGTCAGAGTAGAACTGTTTACACCGTCAATCTCACCCAGTAACCAATCTACATGTACACCATTTACCTCACCATGTTTTTCTTAGATGTAGAAATGTTAGAGTAGAACTGTTTACACCGTAAATCTCACCCAGTAACCAATCTACATGTACACCATTTACCTCACCATGTTTTTCTTAGATGTAGAAATGTTAGAGTAGAACTGTTTACACCGTCAATCTCACCCAGTAACCAATCTACATGTACACCATTTACCTCACCATGTTTATCTTAGATGTAGAAATGTCAGAGTAGAACTGTTTACACCGTCAATCTCACCCAGTAACCAATCTACATGTACACCATTTACCTCACCATGTTTATCTTAGATGTAGAAATGTCAGAGTAGAACTGTTTACACCGTCAATCTCACCCAGTAACCAATCTACATGTACACCATTTACCTCACCATGTTTATCTTAGATGTAGAAATGTCAGAGTAGAACTGTTTACACCGTCAATCTCACCCAGTAACCAATCTACATGTACACCATTTACCTCACCATGTTTATCTTAGATGTAGAAATGTCAGAGTAGAACTGTTTACACCGTCAATCTCACCCAGTAACCAATCTACATGTACACCATTTACCTCACCATGTTTATCTTAGATGTAGAAATGTCAGAGTAGAACTGTTTACACCATCAATCTCACCAAGTAACCAATCTACATGTACACCATTTACCTCACCATGTTTATCTTAGATGTAGAAATGTCAGAGTAGAACTGTTTACACCATCAATCTCACCCAGTAACCAATCTACATGTACACCATTTACCTCACCATGTTTATCTTAGATGTAGAAATGTCAGAGTAGAACTGTTTACACCGTCAATCTCACCCAGTAACCAATCTACATGTACACCATTTACCTCACCATGTTTATCTTAGATGTAGAAATGTCAGAGTAGAACTGTTTACACCATCAATCTCACCAAGTAACCAATCTACATGTACACCATTTACCTCACCATGTTTATCTTAGATGTAGAAATGTCAGAGTAGAACTGTTTACACCATCAATCTCACCAAGTAACCAATCTACATGTACACCATTTACCTCACCATGTTTCTCTTAGATGTAGAAATGTCAGAGTAGAACTGTTTACACCATCAATCTCACCAAGTAACCAATCTACATGTACACCATTTACCTCACCATGTTTCTCTTAGATGTAGAAATGTCAGAGTAGAACTGTTTACACCATCAATCTCACCAAGTAACCAATCTACATGTACACCATTTACCTCACCATGTTTCTCTTAGATGTAGAAATGTCAGAGTAGAACTGTTTACACCGTCAATCTCACCAAGTAACCAATCTACATGTACACCATTTACCTCACCATGTTTCTCTTAGATGTAGAAATGTCAGAGTAGAACTGTTTACACCATCAATCTCACCAAGTAACCAATCTACATGTACACCATTTACCTCACCATGTTTCTCTTAGATGTAGAAATGTCAGAGTAGAACTGTTTACACCGTCAATCTCACCAAGTAACCAATCTACATGTACACCATTTACCTCACCATGTTTATCTTAGATGTAGAAATGTCAGAGTAGAACTGTTTACACCATCAATCTCACCCAGTAACCAATCTACATGTACACCATTTACCTCACCATGTTTCTCTTAGATGTAGAAATGTCAGAGTAGAACTGTTTACACCATCAATCTCACCAAGTAACCAATCTACATGTACACCATTTACCTCACCATGTTTCTCTTAGATGTAGAAATGTCAGAGTAGAACTGTTTACACCATCAATCTCACCAAGTAACCAATCTACATGTACACCATTTACCTCACCATGTTTCTCTTAGATGTAGAAATGTTAGAGTAGAACTGTTTACATCGTTAATCTCACCAAGTAACCAATCTACATGTACACCATTTACCTCACCATGTTTATCTTAGATGTAGAAATGTCAGAGTAGAACTGTTTACACCATCAATCTCACCCAGTAACCAATCTACATGTACACCATTTACCTCACCATGTTTATCTTAGATGTAGAAATGTCAGAGTAGAACTGTTTACACTGTCAATCTCACCAAGTAACCAATCTACATGTACACCATTTACCTCACCATGTTTATCTTAGATGTAGAAATGTCAGAGTAGAACTGTTTACACTGTCAATCTCACACAGTAACCAATCTACATGTACACCATTTACCTCACCATGTTTTTCTTAGATGTAGAAATGTCAGAGTAGAACTGTTTACACCATCAATCTCACCAAGTAACCAATCTACATGTACACCATTTACCTCACCATGTTTCTCTTAGATGTAGAAATGTCAGAGTAGAACTGTTTACACCATCAATCTCACCAAGTAACCAATCTACATGTACACCATTTACCTCACCATGTTTCTCTTAGATGTAGAAATGTCAGAGTAGAACTGTTTACACCATCAATCTCACCAAGTAACCAATCTACATGTACACCATTTACCTCACCATGTTTCTCTTAGATGTAGAAATGTCAGAGTAGAACTGTTTACATCGTTAATCTCACCCAGTAACCAATCTACATGTACACCATTTACCTCACCATGTTTATCTTAGATGTAGAAATGTCAGAGTAGAACTGTTTACACCATCAATCTCACCAAGTAACCAATCTACATGTACACCATGTTTCTCTTAGATGTAGAAATGTCAGAGTAGAACTGTTTACACCATCAATCTCACCAAGTAACCAATCTACATGTACACCATTTACCTCACCATGTTTATCTTAGATGTAGAAATGTCAGAGTAGAACTGTTTACACCATCAATCTCACCAAGTAACCAATCTACATGTACACCATGTTTCTCTTAGATGTAGAAATGTCAGAGTAGAACTGTTTACACCATCAATCTCACCAAGTAACCAATCTACATGTACACCATTTACCTCACCATGTTTCTCTTAGATGTAGAAATGTCAGAGTAGAACTGTTTACACCGTCAATCTCACCAAGTAACCAATCTACATGTACACCATTTACCTCACCATGTTTCTCTTAGATGTAGAAATGTCAGAGTAGAACTGTTTACACCATCAATCTCACCAAGTAACCAATCTACATGTACACCATTTACCTCACCATGTTTCTCTTAGATGTAGAAATGTCAGAGTAGAACTGTTTACACCATCAATCTCACCAAGTAACCAATCTACATGTACACCATTTACCTCACCATGTTTCTCTTAGATGTAGAAATGTCAGAGTAGAACTGTTTACACCGTCAATCTCACCAAGTAACCAATCTACATGTACACCATTTACCTCACCATGTTTCTCTTAGATGTAGAAATGTCAGAGTAGAACTGTTTACACCATCAATCTCACCAAGTAACCAATCTACATGTACACCATTTACCTCACCATGTTTCTCTTAGATGTAGAAATGTCAGAGTAGAACTGTTTACACCATCAATCTCACCAAGTAACCAATCTACATGTACACCATTTACCTCACCATGTTTCTCTTAGATGTAGAAATGTCAGAGTAGAACTGTTTACACCATCAATCTCACCAAGTAACCAATCTACATGTACACCATTTACCTCACCATGTTTCTCTTAGATGTAGAAATGTCAGAGTAGAACTGTTTACACCGTCAATCTCACCAAGTAACCAATCTACATGTACACCATTTACCTCACCATGTTTCTCTTAGATGTAGAAATGTCAGAGTAGAACTGTTTACACCATCAATCTCACCAAGTAACCAATCTACATGTACACCATTTACCTCACCATGTTTCTCTTAGATGTAGAAATGTTAGAGTAGAACTGTTTACATCGTTAATCTCACACAGTAACCGATCTACATGTACACCATTTACCTCACCATGTTTATCTTAGATGTAGAAATGTCAGAGTAGACCTGTTTACACTGTCAATCTCACCCAGTAACCAATCTACATGTACACCATTTACCTCACCATGTTTATCTTAGATGTAGAAATGTCAGAATAGAACTGTTTACACCATCAATCTCACCCAGTAACCAATCAACATGTACACCATTTACCTCACCATGTTTATCTTAGATGTAGAAATGTCAGAGTAGAACTGTTTACACTGTCAATCTCACACAGTAACCAATCTACATGTACACCATTTACCTCACCATGTTTTTCTTAGATGTAGAAATGTTAGAGTGGAACTGTTTACACCATCAATCTCACCAAGTAACCAATCTACATGTACACCATTTACCTCACCATGTTTCTCTTAGATGTAGAAATGTCAGAGTAGAACTGTTTACACCATCAATCTCACCAAGTAACCAATCTACCTCACCATGTTTCTCTTAGATGTAGAAATGTCAGAGTAGAACTGTTTACACCATCAATCTCACCAAGTAACCAATCTACATGTACACCATTTACCTCACCATGTTTCTCTTAGATGTAGAAATGTCAGAGTAGAACTGTTTACACCATCAATCTCACCAAGTAACCAATCTACATGTACACCATTTACCTCACCATGTTTCTCTTAGATGTAGAAATGTCAGAGTAGAACTGTTTACACCGTCAATCTCACCAAGTAACCAATCTACATGTACACCATTTACCTCACCATGTTTCTCTTAGATGTAGAAATGTCAGAGTAGAACTGTTTACACCATCAATCTCACCAAGTAACCAATCTACATGTACACCATTTACCTCACCATGTTTTTAGATGTAGAAATGTCAGAGTAGAACTGTTTACACCGTCAATCTCACCCAGTAACCAATCTACATGTACACCATTTACCTCACCATGTTTCTCTTAGATGTAGAAATGTCAGAGTAGAACTGTTTACACCGTCAATCTCACCCAGTAACCAATCTACATGTACACCATTTACCTCACCATGTTTATCTTAGATGTAGAAATGTCAGAGTAGAACTGTTTACACTGTCAATCTCACCCAGTAACCAATCTACATGTACACCATTTACCTCACCATGTTTATCTTAGATGTAGAAATGTCAGAGTAGAACTGTTTACACTGTCAATCTCACCCAGTAACCAATCTACATGTACACCATTTACCTCACCATGTTTATCTTAGATGTAGAAATGTCAGAGTAGAACTGTTTACACTGTCAATCTCACCCAGTAACCAATCTACATGTACACCATTTACCTCACCATGTTTATCTTAGATGTAGAAATGTCAGAGTAGAACTGTTTACACCGTCAATCTCACCCAGTAACCAATCTACATGTACACCATTTACCTCACCATGTTTATCTTAGATGTAGAAATGTCAGAGTAGAACTGTTTACACTGTCAATCTCACCAAGTAACCAATCTACATGTACACCATTTACCTCACCATGTTTATCTTAGATGTAGAAATGTCAGAGTAGAACTGTTTACACTGTCAATCTCACCAAGTAACCAATCTACATGTACACCATTTACCTCACCATGTTTATCTTAGATGTAGAAATGTCAGAGTAGAACTGTTTACACTGTCAATCTCACCAAGTAACCAATCTACATGTACACCATTTACCTCACCATGTTTCTCTTAGATGTAGAAATGTCAGAGTAGAACTGTTTACACTGTCAATCTCACCAAGTAACCAATCTAGATGTACACCATTTACCTCACCATGTTTCTCTTAGATGTAGAAATGTCAGAGTAGAACTGTTTACACTGTCAATCTCACCCAGTAACCAATCTAGATGTACACCATTTACCTCACCATGTTTCTCTTAGATGTAGAAATGTCAGAGTAGAACTGTTTACACCGTCAATCTCACCAAGTAACCAATCTACATGTACACCATTTACCTCACCATGTTTCTCTTAGATGTAGAAATGTCAGAGTAGAACTGTTTACACTGTCAATCTCACCCAGTAACCAATCTAGATGTACACCATTTACCTCACCATGTTTCTCTTAGATGTAGAAATGTCAGAGTAGAACTGTTTACACCGTCAATCTCACCAAGTAACCAATGTGATAATGTGCACCATTTATTTACTCTACATTTGTTTCTTAATTACTGTTCAATTTAACAGTTAATTGTCTATCCGCCTGAAGGCATACTGGAGATCGCCCCTGTCTAACTGTTATATTCTTGTTGTTCAATTTAACTGTTTAGTTTAAATACTCACAAGGCAGAAAACTACTGCAACTATTTAAATATAGAGTGGTGGAACCTATGCTTGGCGTATTTTTATGCTCGGCGTATTCCTATGCTCGGCATATTCCTATGCTCGGCGTATTCCTATGCTCGGCGTATTCCTATGCTCGGCATATTCCTATGCTCGGCGTTTTTGTTCATTTACATCCTTATTTAAAATATTTATATAGTTCTAGGCTAGTTTCACCGACAGAGCTGAAGCATGGTTCAATAGTATTTAGTTGCATGTATCGGTAGCCTGATGCAACTATTACATGACTGGTCCAGCAGACGAATATAAACAAACAAATCATTGGGAGAATATTTCCACCGAAACTGATATCGTGTATGAGCAATTCAGGTAGCTATCTGAATTTAAAAAATCTACACCTAACCTGAAAAATATTTTTCTATACCATTTCTGGTTAAGACCAACCAATAAGTGTTTTTATTCAATGATGAAATTAACAAGTTTGCCGTGCATAGGTGTCCTGAAGTCTTGAGTTCATCATATAAATGGGAGCCATTGTGATAGCTGAATTGAGCAGCAAGGTCACATGATGAAGCTAAAACAGTCAACAAGAATCTTTTGAAAGTTGTTTTCACGACTTAAGAAAATAATAATATACAGCAAGTGCAATTATCATTTTATACTGGCCATTATATGTGGAATTTACGCCGAGCATAGGTTCCACAACTCTAGACAATTAGATAATCACTTACCACTCATTACAATCTCTTTGCGTAGAGTGTTTTCATCAGTTCCACGCGAGTCTCTGCATGGAGCTTGTGAAGCATGACCATCCGGATCAGGGCGTCCGCTCAGTGCAGCTCCATCTAACTGATCCTCAATTGGCTCCTCACGTGTACCCTTTGTCATCCCATCAACTTGATCCACGATTGACTCGTCAATTGGGAGGTCATCTACCTGATCCCCGTATGATTGACCATGCATACCCGTTGGATTCTCATCTAACTCACCCCTAAGCAGGTTATGATTTGCACACTCTGGAATCTCACTTAGAGGATCTCGTGTATATTGAACTGAGCTGCGATGAGACAAATTGTGTTGAAATTTATTCCTAGCCAAACTGTTACTTGCCATTAAAGAATCAAGATTAAGCTTTGAAACTTGACCATAATTAGCAATAAATTGCTCTTGATCTATTTCAGAGATAGTATTTGTTTGATAGCCACTTGTACTGCATCTCATGAGTTCAGGAATAAATCCACTGTTATTGAAGTTATTCCTCGAATTACCCGAATTACTCGAGTTTATTCTGTTCTCAGAAAATAACACGGAGTCGGTATAATTATATTCATTGTACATGTGGGAACTTAACATTGATGCATTCATCAAAGCATTATGATTATCCTGGTGGATTTCCGCCCGGCACTGCTGGCGATAAGTCTTCACCTTCTTATCACTTAACATCGACTGTGTGTCTAGATCAGGAACAATGCTTGTTATGTCATTAACTCGAGGTGGTGTTTGCTGCATTTCCAGTCCTAACGTTTCAGGCCGTTCTAAAGATGACAGAGCTGTAAAACATTATCGAGAAAAAAATGAAACTGAGCAAGACTTATGTAATAGAATATAAACAAGAGGGCAATGGATTGCCCACCAGAGTTACAAAGCTAAACGGGCTATAAAAACATAGGTTGCTTAACCCATTCAACACCAAGTAGCTGACATGGACTGGGGCACCCATTCAACACCAAGTAGCTGACATGGACTGGGGCACCCATTAAACACCAAGTACCTGACATGGACTGGGGCACCCATTCAACACCAAGTAGCTGACATGGACTGGGGCACCCATTCAACACCAAGTAGCTGACATGGACTGGGGCACCCATTCAACACCAAGTAGCTGACATGGACTGGGGCACCCATTCAACACCAAGTAGCTGACATGGACTGGGGCACCCATTCAACACCAAGTACCTGACATGGACTGGGGCACCCATTCAACACCAAGTACCTGACATGGACTGGGGCATGATATTTTTAGACCAATCAATTAATAAGTAAATTACATTTGGACCAGTTCATTTATCAAAATGGGTAATTTTGTCAAAAAATAGTAATATTACTGGCAAAAAGTGCAGATCCGGATGAGACAGCTCATCTGGATCTACACTTTTTGTAAGCCTATTTAAAGGTATGTGGTGTTGAAAGGGTTAATAAAGGAAACAATTAACACAGGATTGACTGTAAATTGTAAAATATAAAAGCACACAAGCCGTCTCATCTGGATCTACATTTGTTGCAAGCCTATTTAGAGAGGTCTGTGGTGTTGAAAGAGTTAAACAAACAAATAATCTCTATATCATTACTGAGCCACAAGTTGTTTTGGTTTTCTTACAGCGTGAGTGACTCAATTACAAGTCTAACAAGTCAAGTGTTACTTGTACAATACAAAACAAACATGAGCTATGGGCAGTACGATTAGTTCAGTGGTCACCAATGCAACCCAGGTTCGATCCCGGACCGGGAAGTATGTGAGATGGTACGGGGGTCGCCAGATCAGACAGGTGGGTTTTCTCCGGGTACTCCCAATTTCCTCCCACATGTACACTTTCATCCGCGCCAACGAGAGTGATTAATATAAGTTGTTAATCAATCGAACTTTAAAAAAATATTTTTAACTAACCTGGCAACATTATATATATTTCAAAGCTCCCTTCATGAATACTGCCATTATCTAACAGCATTTTCCAACTAAACAATCCAGCATCCCATTCTGTAGCAGAGTTAATGGTGTTCCAGAAATGCAGCTCTGACTTCCCTCTGAACGGTCTACCATCACCCTTTCTTTCCACTTTGAATTCTCTGACAACATGACCACCAGTTGAGTTTGGTATAATATGGAAGTCCAACCCTAAAACATAACAAAACTTCAAATTATTAGAATACCAGTTATGCATAGATGGAGAGATGTATTGCATGGCTGAGCAGTTAATCGTTGGATTGTCAACCACTCGCCTCACATTGCTACGTATACTAGAGCAGTTAATCGTTGGATTGTCAACCACTCGCCTCACATTGCTACGTATACTAGAGCAGTTAATCGTTGGATTGTCAACCACTCGCCTCACATTGCTACGTATACTAGAGCAGTTAATCGTTGGATTGTCCACCACTTGCCTCACATTGCTACGTATACTAGAGCAGTTAATCGTTGGATTGTCAACCACTCGCCTCACATTGCTACGTATACTAGAGCAGTTAATCGTTGGATTGTCAACCACTCGCCTCACATTGCTACGTATACTAGAGCTGTTAATCGTTGGATTGTCAACCACTCGCCTCACATTGTTAGGTATACTAGAGCAGTTAATCGTTGGATTGTCAACCACTCGTCTCACATTGCTACGTATACTAGAGCAGTTAATCGTTGGATTGTCAACCACTCGCCTCACATTGCTACGTATACTAGAGCTGTTAATCGTTGGATTGTCAACCACTCGCCTCACATTGCTACGTATACTAGAGCAGTTAATCGTTGGATTGTCAACCACTCGCCTCACATTGCTACGTATACTAGAGCTGTTAATCGTTGGATTGTCAACCACTCGCCTCACATTGCTACGTATACTAGAGCAGTTAATCGTTGGATTGTCAACCACTCGCCTCACATTGCTACGTATACTAGAGCAGTTAATCGTTGGATTGTCAACCACTCGCCTCACATTGCTACGTATACTAGAGCAGTTAATCGTTGGATTGTCAACCACTCGCCTCACATTGCTACGTATACTAGAGCAGTTAATCGTTGGATTGTCAACCACTCGCCTCACATTGCTACGTATACTAGAGCAGTTAATCGTTGGATTGTCAACCACTCGCCTCACATTGCTACGTATACTAGAGCTGTTAATCGTTGGATTGTCAACCACTCGCCTCACATTGCTACGTATACTAGAGCAGTTAATCGTTGGATTGTCAACCACTCGCCTCACATTGCTACGTATACTAGAGCTGTTAATCGTTGGATTGTCAACCACTCGCCTCACATTGCTACGTATACTAGAGCAGTTAATCGTTGGATTGTCAACCACTCGCCTCACATTGCTACGTATACTAAAGCTGTTAATCGTTGGATTGTCAACAACTCGCCTCACATTGCTACGTATACTAGAGCAGTTAATCGTTGGATTGTCAACCACTCGCCTCACATTGCTACGTATACTAGAGCAGTTAATCATTGGATTGTCAACCACTCGCCTCACATTGCTACGTATACTAGAGCAGTTAATCATTGGATTGTCAACCACTCGCCTCACATTGCTACGTATACTAGAGCAGTTAATCGTTGGATTGTCAACCACTCGCCTCACATTGCTACGTATACTAGAGCAGTTAATCATTGGATTGTCAACCACTCGCCTCACATTGCTACGTATACTCGAGCAGTTAATCGGGTAAATATGACCATAAAGATGACAATGGACGTACAAACAATTTACAATATTCCCAAATATGTCCACAAATTCACACCCGGGCATGCATAATATTTCTAATTTTGTTTCTAAGTTGCAAAGAATGACCAGTCACGGTGCCACATAATTGAATTTGCTAATCTAGAAATGTCAGTATTAAGTAATGTTATATATCTGTATTCATGTAATATGGCTGCTTATCTGTACAAGCACATCACAAATAGTACACCAACTGCAGTACAAAATATAGTATTTATAATTAAACCAGAGCACATTCAATATTAACCATATCTGTTATGTTATATTTTATTGGAGCTATGTTATGTTAAATTTTATGTTATATTTCGGGTTTTACGCCTGCATCAGCACCATTTTGGGCTATATCGCCGACGGGCAGTTTACCTAGCAACACCTTTCCTGGGCAGTACTTGGGTACACCAACCTCCGTAAGAAACTGCCAATATAAATGAGACACTTTCTGAGCGGGGCTCGAACCCGTGACCATCAGTGATGATAGGTTACAGTGGTATACAAGTCAGCGACCGTAACCACTCGACCACGGAGGCGGACTAACCATATCTGTACAAACACACATCACAAATAGTACAGCAATTGCAGAACAAAATATAGTGTTATAACTAAGCCAGAACACATTCACTACTAACCTTTCTCTATAGAGTAATGGCCGCCTTGCATGGGCACACTGTGTTTGCTGGTGTTATCCTTCCAGTAAATGATCTTGATATCAGGTTTATCTGTAGAGAAATACAAAGTATCAAAGATCATGGTTTACTGATACAGCAATATGCTATCATCAAAGATCATGGTTTACTGATACAGCAATACGCTATCATCAAAGATCATGGTTTACTGATACAGCTATACGCTATCATCAAAGATCATGGTTTACTGATACAGCTATACGCTATTATCAAACATCATGGTTTACTGATACAGCTATACGCTATCATCAAAGATCATGGTTTACTGATACAGCTATACGCTATCGACATAAAGAATTATACACAAGTACGACAAGAAACATGCATTGAAATGACCATGACCCCTACAATGGCTGTGACAGGGGTCACGCCTCAACGGATGTGCATACTTTGTACGCTCACTTACAGTGCCTTAGGGTGGGCAGACATTCATAAACTGGAACATCAAAAATACAATGGCTGTGACAAAATATCCCTTTTTTTAAGAGTTGGTTCCTTGAAGATGTACGGTACACCATACCTCAATTCATCGACATGTAGATAGTAGGACAAGATGAGGCTTCACATCATATCAATAGCCATCTAATGACCCAGATCTAGCCATCTAATGACCCAGATCTAGCCATCTAATGACCCAGACCTTGCCATCTAATGACCCAGATCTAGCCATCTAATGACCCAGATCTTGCCATCTATTGACCCAGGTCTAGCCATCTAATGACCCAGATTTAGCCATCTAATGACCCAGATCTAGCCATCTAATGACCCAGGTCTAGCCATCTAATGACACAGGTCTAGCCATCTAATGACACAGGTCTAGCCATCTAATGACACAGGTCTAGCCATCTAATGACACAGGTCTAGCCATCTAATGACCCAGATCTAGCCATCTAATGACCAAGATCTAGCCATCTAATGACCCAGATCTAGCCATCTAATGACCCAGGTCTAGCCATCTAATGACACAGGTCTAGCCATCTAATGACCCAGATCTAGCCATCTAATGACCAAGATCTAGCCATCTAATGACCAAGATCTAGCCTAGTGGAGGAAGAAACAAAGTGTGGCACATACAGATTGACATATATCAAGCATAATATGTCCCCTACCCCGAGAGAGCTTTGTCTGCTTGTTTTTGGGGCTTACAGTTCACATCGACAGCTTAGGTTATATAGCAACTCTTCATCAGTAATTCAGGCACGGGTGGGGACCTGGGTAGACCCACCCCACGGACCTTCCGCAAGCCAGCTGGATAGCTTCCCCACTTGAAAGAATCCCCGAGAGAGTTGGGAGAGGGCTACATAATACAGTAGATTAATTATATACCTCTACTGTTGGCTGGATTAGGAATATACACAGGCACATTAGTATGTGGAGATCGTCCTATGGCACCTAAAATAACACAGAAGAATATAATCTTAAATTATTTATTTTATTAGTTTATATGATGTGTAATTTGTTATGTTATGTTTCGGGTTTTATGCCTGCATCAGCACCATTTCGGGCTATATTGCCGGCGGGCAGTTTACCTAACAACACCTTTCCTGGGCAGGCTCCAGCGGTTAACCAGTATTTGGGTGCACCAACCTCCGTAAGAAACTGCCAACTTTTTCATATAAATGAAACACGGTCTAAGCGGGGCTCGAACCCATGACCATCAGTGATGATAGGTTACAGTGGTATACAAGTCAGCGACCATAACCACTCGACCACTGATACAGACTGATGTGTAATTTGTTTCTACATTTAACATCAAGCAATGAAATAAAATGCTACATGTGTTGTGATTTGTGGAATTTTGCTATTAGCCCTTTCCCTCATAGAAGCACCTCTTCAGTCTTGACACCATTATCAATATGACATGAATTGACAATGATTAAAACCCTATCTGGTAATGTGATTAAAACCCTATCTGGTAATGTGATTAAATCCCTATCTGGTAATGTGATTAAAACCCTATCTGGTAATGTGATTAAAACCCTATCTGGTAATGTGATTAAAACCCTATCTGGTAATGTGATTAAAACCCTATCTGGTAATGTGATTAAATCCCTATAAGGTAATGTGATTAAAACCCTATCTGGCAATGTGATTAAAACCCTATCTGATAATGTGATTAAAACCCTCCCTGGTAATGTGATTAAAAGGGTCTTACACTCGTGATTTTATACCATATTTTATGAAACTCATTTTGGAATTTTGCTATTAAGCTCACCAGAAGGCTCGCTTTATAGCAAAGTTCCAAAACTTGCTGTCATCCGTACACATACCTTCACCATCCTCCTCCTCTCCATGACTACTGCTGTCATCCTTACACATACCTTCACCATCCTCCTCGTCCTCTCCATGACTACTGCTGTCATCCTTACACATACCTTCACCATCCTCCTCGTCCTCTCCATGACTACTGCTGTCATCCTTACACATACCTTCACCATCCTCCTCTCCATGACTACTGCTGTCATCCTTACACATACCTTCACCATCCTCCTCGTCCTCTCCATGACTACTGCTGTCATCCTTACACATACCTTCACAACCCACCACCCCCCCCCAAACCCACCACACAACCCACATCCTCCTCCTCTCCATGACTACTGCTGTCATCCTTACACATACCTTCACCACCATCCTCCTCTCCATGACTACTGCTGTCATCCTTACACACCTTCACCATCCTCCTCCTCTCCATGACTACTGCTGTCATCCTTACACATACCTTCACTCTCCTCCTCCTCCTCTCCATGACTACTGCTGTCATCCTACACATACTCACCATCCTCCTCCTCTCCATACTACTGCTGTCATCCTTACACATACCTTCACCATCCTCCTCCATGACTACTCTGTCATCCTTACACATACCTTCACCATCCTCCTCCTCTCCATGACTACTGCTGTCATCCTTACACATACCTTCACCATCCTCCTCCTCTCCATGACTACTGCTGTCATCCTTACACATACCTTCACAATCCTCCTCCTCTCCACGACTACTGCTGTCATCCTTACACATACCTTCACCATCCTCCTCTCCTGACTACTGCTGTCATCCTTACACATACCTTCACCATCCTCCTCCTCTCCATGACTACTGCTGTCATCCTTACACATACCTTCACCATCCTCCTCCTCTCCATGACTACTGCTGTCATCCTTACACATACCTTCACCATCCTCCTCCTCTCCATGACTACTGCTGTCATCCTTACACATACCTTCACCATCCTCCTCCTCTCCATGACTACTGCTATCATCCTTACACATACCTTCACCATCCTCCTCCTCTACATGACTACTGCTGTCATCCTTACACATACCTTCACCATCCTCCTCCTCTCCATGACTACTGCTGTCATCCTTACACATACCTTCACCATCCTCCTCCTCTCCATGACTACTGTTGTCATCCTTACACATACCTTCACCATCCTCCTCCTCCTCTCCATGACTACTGCTGTCATCCATACACATACCTTCACCATCCTCCTCCTCTCCATGACTACTGCTGTCATCCTTACACATACCTTCACCATCCTCCTCTCCATGACTACTGCTGTCATCCTTACACATACCTTCACCATCCGCCTCCTCTCCATGACTACTGCTGTCATCCTTACACATACTCACATCCTCCTCCTCTCCATGACTACTGCTGTCATCCGTACATATACCTTCACCATCCCCCTCCTCTCCATGACTACTGCTGTCATCCTTACACATACCTTCACCATCCGCCTCCACTCCATGACTACTGCTGTCATCCTTACACATACCTTCACCATCCTCCTCCTCTCCATGACTACTGCTGTCATCCTTACACATACCTTCACCATCCTCCTCCTCTCCATGACTACTGCTGTCATCCTTACACATACCTTCATCCTCCTCCTCTGCATAACTACTGCTGTCATCCTTACACATACCTTCATCATCCGCCTCCTCCTCTGCATGACTACTGCTATCATCCTTACACATACCTTCATCATCCTCCTCCTCCTCTGCATGACTACTGCTGTCATCCTTACACATACCACCACCATCCTCCTCCTCTCCATGACTACTGCTGTCATCCTTACACATACCTTCACCATCCGCCTCCACTCCATGACTACTGCTGTCATCCTTACACATACCTTCACCATCCTCCTCCTCTCCATGACTACTGCTGTCATCCTTACACATACCTTCATCATCATCCTCCTCCTCTGCATAACTACTGCTGTCATCCTTACACACACCTTCATCATCCGCCTCCTCCTCTGCATGACTACTGCTGTCATCCTTACACATACCTTCATCATCCTCCTCCTCCTCTGCATGACTACTGCTGTCATCCTTACACATACCTTCACCATCCTCCTCCTCTCCATGACTACTGCTGTCATCCTTACACATACCTTCACCATCCTCCTCTCCATGACTACTGCTGTCATCCTTACACATACCTTCACCATCCTCCTCCTCCTCTCCATGACTACTGCTGTCATCCTTACACATACCTTCACCATCCTCCTCCTCCTCTCCATAACTACAACTACTGCTGTCATCCTTACACATACCTTCA
>CM026391.1:67348026-67368526 GCA_014843695.1 Archivesica marissinica
ATGACATATTACTATATCTCCCATGACATATTACTATATCCCCATGACATATTACTATATCCCCCATGACATATTACTATATCTCCCATGACATATTACTATATCCCCCATGACATATTACTATATCCCCATGACATATTACTATATCTCCCATGACATATTACTATATCCCCCATGACATATTACTATATCCCCCATGACATATTACTATATTACTATATCCCCATGACATATTACTATATCCCCCATGACATATTACTATATCTCCCATGACATATTACTATATCCCCATGACATATTACTATATCTCCCATGACATATTACTATATCCCCATGACATATTACTATATCTCCCATGACATATTACTATATCCCCATGACATATTACTATATCCCCCATGACATATTACTATATCCCCCATGACATATTACTATATCCCCCATGACATATTACTATATCTCCCATGACATATTACTATATCCCCCATGACATATTACTATATCTCCCATGACATATTACTATATCCCCCATGACATATTACTATATCCCCCATGACATATTACTATATCCCCCTGACATATTACTATATTACTAATCCCCCATGACATATTACTATATCCCCCATGACATATTACTATATCCCCCATGACATATTACTATATCCCATGACATATTACTATATCCCCCATGACATATTACTATATCTCCCATGACATATTACTATATTACTATATCCCCCATGACATATTACTATATCCCCCATGACATATTACTATATCCCCCATGACATATTACTATATCCCCCATGACATATTACTATATCCCCCATGACATATTACTATATCCCCCATGACATATTACTATATCCCCATGACATATTACTATATCTCCCATGACATATTACTATATCCCCCATGACATATTATATTACATATTACTATATCTCCCATGACATATTACTATATCCCCCATGACATATTACTATATCTCCCATGACATATTACTATATTACTATATCTCCCATGACATATTACTATATCCCCCATGACATATTACTATATCCCCCATGACATATTACTATATCTCCCATGACATATTACTATATTACTATATCCCCCATGACATATTACTATATCCCCCATGACATATTACTATATTACTATATCTCCCATGACATATTACTATATCCCCCATGACATATTACTATATCCCCCATGACATATTACTATATCCCCCATGACATATTACTATATCCCCCATGACATATTACTACTATATCCCCCATGACATATTACTATATTACTATATCTCCCATGACATATTACTATATCCCCCATGACATATTACTATATCCCCCATGACATATTACTATATCCCCCATGACATATTACTATATTACTATATCCCCCATGACATATTACTATATCCCCCATGACATATTACTATATCCCCCATGACATATTACTATATCTCCCATGACATATTACTATATCCCCCATGACATATTACTATATCTCCCATGACATATTACTATATTACTATATCCCCCATGACATATTACTATATCCCCCATGACATATTACTATATCCCCCATGACATATTACTATATCCCCCATGACATATTACTATATCCCCCATGACATATTACTATATCCCCCATGACATATTACTATATCCCCATGACATATTACTATATCTCCCATGACATATTACTATATCCCCCATGACATATTACTATATTACTATATCTCCCATGACATATTACTATATCCCCCATGACATATTACTATATCTCCCATGACATATTACATATTACTATATCTCCCATGACATATTACTATATCCCCCATGACATATTACTATATCCCCATGACATATTACTATATCCCCCATGACATATTACTATATTACTATATCTCCCATGACATATTACTATATCCCCCATGACATATTACTATATTACTATATCCCCCATGACATATTACTATATCCCCCATGACATATTACTATATTACTATATCCCCCATGACATATTACTATATCCCCCATGACATATTACTATATCTCCCATGACATATTACTATATCCCCCATGACATATTACTATATCTCCCATGACATATTACTATATTACTATATCCCCATGACATATTACTATATCCCCCATGACATATTACTATATCTCCCATGACATATTACTATATTACTATATCCCCCATGACATATTACTATATCTCCCATGACATATTACTATATCTCCCATGACATATTACTATATCCCCCATGACATATTACTATATCTCCCATGACATATTACTATATCCCCCATGACATATTACTATATTACTATATCTCCCATGACATATTACTATATCTACCCCCATGACATATTACTATATCCCCCATGACATATTACTATATCCCCATGACATATTACTATATCCCCATGACATATACCAATTACTATATCCCCATGACATATTACTATATCCCCATGACATATTACTATATCCCCATGACATATTACTATATTACTATATCCCCCATGACATATTACTATATCTCCCATGACATATTACTATATCCCCCATGACATATTACTATATCCCCCATGACATATTACTATATCTCCCATGACATATTACTATATCCCCCATGACATATTACTATATCTCCCATGACATATTACTATATCCCCCATGACATATTACTATATCCCCCATGACATATTACTATATTACTATATCTCCCATGACATATTACTATATCCCCCATGACATATTACTATATCCCCCATGACATATTACTATATCCCCCATGACATATTACTATATCTCCCATGACATATTACTATATCCCCCATGACATATTACTATATTACTATATCTCCCATGACATATTACTATATCTCCCATGACATATTACTATATCCCCCATGACATATTACTATATCCCCCATGACATATTACTATATCCCCATGACATATTACTATATCTCCCATGACATATTACTATATCCCCCATGACATATTACTATATCCCCCATGACATATTACTATATCCCCATGACATATTACTATATCCCCATGACATATTACTATATTACTATATCCCCCATGACATATTACTATATCTCCCATGACATATTACTATATCTCCCATGACATATTACTATATCTCCCATGACATATTACTATATCTCCCATGACATATTACTATATCCCCCATGACATATTACTATATCCCCCATGACATATTACTATATCCCCCATGACATATTACTATATCTCCATGACATATTACTATATCCCCCATGATATTACTATATCCCCCATGACATATTACTATATCTCCCATGACATATTACTATATCTCCCATGACATATTACTATATCTCCCATGACATATTACTATATCCCCCATGACATATTACTATATCTCCCATGACATATTACTATATCCCCCATGACATATTACTATATCCCCCATGACATATTACTATATCTCCCATGACATATTACTATATCCCCCATGACATATTACTATATTACTATATCCCCCATGACATATTACTATATTACTATATCTCCCATGACATATTACTATATCTCCCATGACATATTACTATATCCCCCATGACATATTACTATATCCCCCATGACATATTACTATATTACTATATCCCCATGACATATTACTATATTACTATATCCCCATGACATATTACTATATTACTATATCCCCCATGACATATTACTATATCTCCCATGACATATTACTATATCCCCCATGACATATTACTATATCTCCCATGACATATTACTATATCCCCCATGACATATTACTATATCCCCCATGACATATTACTATATCCCCCATGACATATTACTATATCCCCATGACATATTACTATATTACTATATCCCCCATGACATATTACTATATCTCCCATGACATATTACTATATCCCCCATGACATATTACTATATCCCCATGACATATTACTATATTACTATATCTCCCATGACATATTACTATATCCCCATGACATATTACTATATCCCCCATGACATATTACTATATCCCCCATGACATATTACTATATCCCCCATGACATATTACTTATTACTATATTACTATATCCCCATGACATATTACTATATCCCCCATGACATATTACTATATCCCCATGACATATTACTATATCCCCCATGACATATTACTATATCCCCATGACATATTACTATATCCCCCATGACATATTACTATATCCCCATGACATATTACTATATCCCCCATGACATATTACTATATCCCCATGACATATTACTATATCCCCCATGACATATTACTATATCCCCCATCACCCAAGCAATTAAAATCTAGCTGAAACATATTTAGTGAAAATAACAAGAACAAGGAAATTATATTAACCAGTAACAGGAAGTTATGTCATAGAACTAGCTCAGATAATATATGAAATTAATATCACTGATTGTGACTTAGCATATTTAATTCACATTCTTCTTTTTGTTTTTGAAAAATGGCGACGACCTCAATTTTATTGATAAACAAAAATGAAAATATTTAATAAGTCACAATTTAACACCCACTCTATTAGTGATAAATCGATTATCGCTAAGTCGCCGACAATCGTTCGCCGGCATGGACATCGGCGATAATCGATTGTGAAAATGTGTAATCGATTATAATCAACGAGTCTTTATTTTTTTTTGAACCACGTTTAAGGCCCGTTTATTTTCCTCGTCATAGGTGACCTGTGGGTCGAGGGCATCCCACAAGCACCTTACAATAATGTACATTTTTTAACGAGTAGAATAAACAAACGGCATGAATAATAGTGTATATAAATATATCAAGTCATTATCATGTTGGTGAAAAAATGTTCAGTTACACTTAGAAAAAAAAGAAAAGAGAAAAGTGGTCTGCAGCCTACATTCTACCAAGTGATTGATGACAATTATTTTCAATATAATTTTAAATTAAAACATTTTAGCATATTGCTTCCATATTTCATCAAATTCAAATAATTTGTTCTGTATTGAAGCTGTCTCAAGTTCAGTATCATATAATAGTTTTAATCGACACATCAGATGTTGAACGGATGGTTTTATGTCTTTATTTTTGTCTCTTACTTTTATGTTTGTTTATACCTCAAATAAAACTACGATTTACTATTGGCTGTATTTTATTAGCATTGCACATTTGCAACAACAATTCTAACTGTATCTAGTACTAGACTTTTAACTAGTATGTCACTAAGTGTTCTGTCCTCTATTAACTTAAAAACTAATTTTATATCAGGTGGCAGTCCAGTAACTTTAAGTCAGTACTCAGATGTAACTGAGTAACTAATTTGTCGAAACTAGTAACTTGTAAGTAATTTATTAGTACTAAATAGATTGTTAAACTCACAAATTAGATGGAATGATTTTGATTTATAACTATATCAATTGCCCGATTAATAATCGATTATCTAATCGGTTTACCCGTCCGATTATTCCGATTAATCGATTATGGATTTTGAAACCGATGCACATCACTACACTCTATGACTATATTCGAAGACTTTGCATGAAAATTTAGCAATTAAGCCTTTATAAAAATGCATACTAGTGAGGCACTCTATGCACGCTGGACTGGTAATCCAGGGATCGCAGGTTTGATCCCCCAATTGACCATAATAAAATTAACAGTCTTTCAGATGGGACGTTAAACCGAGGTCTTGTGTCGGTGCTTTACACCATGCGCGTAAAAGAACCAGAGGAGATTCTGGACTGGGTCTCTGTCTGTATCATTGCACTATCCTCTAAAAATCTAAAATGACTAATCTCTTCAGGAGGGGTCGCTGATATGAGGCAACTGGTAGCGACGATAAATAAACGTAAAACACACACAAATGGTATAGTCAGAAGGTGTGTGAAATATGAACATAGCAACATGTAACAGTTGGACCATTTGAACACTTTATTTTAACCTAGCTAGGCAAAGCAGGTATTTACCGTGTTTTAACCCATTCAACACCAAGTAACTCACATGGACTGGTCCATGATATTCATAAACCAATAAATGAATCAGAAAATCACATTTGGACAAGTTCATTTATCAAAATGGGCAATTATGTCTAAAAATAGTCATATCACTGGCAAAAAGTGCAGATCCTGATGAGACGGCTCGTCACGAGCCGGCTCATCTGGATCTACACTTTTTGTAAGCCTATTTAGAGGTATGTGGTGTTGAAAGGGTTAATCTGCAATAAAACATGGCTTAGTGAGAGATGTCAAAAGTGACTTTATTTTGTCAAACCCTGCAAAGAAGTTAAAAGGACAAGTACAGTCTACAACCGTTATGTCAGTCGGTTATGTCGAAATCTCCGGTTATGTTAAAGTCGGATCAAAGTCCCGATTAATACACTATCATTGTACTTATAACTGCCTCCGTTTATATTGAATTTCGTTAAGTCAAACTTTGGTTATGTCGAAGTATTTTGTTCGGTAAGACGGAATTCGACATAACGGATGTAGACTGTAGTTAAAAGCAAAATATAAGAAAGTAATGAAAAATAATTAGTTGGGTTAAAAGTTTGAAAGCAGCTGGGCAGAACCGATCCCTGTGGGCAGAACCGATCCCTGTGGGCAGAACCGATCACTGTGGGCAGAACCGATCCCTGTGGGCAGAACCGATCCGTGGGCAGAACCGATCCCTGTGGGCAGAACCGATCCTTGTGGGCAGAACAACTAGGGGCTAGCATGATTAGTACAGCAAACAGCCGTATTGAATTGCTCTATGGTAAGGAGATGGGCAATGTCCGATGGAAATAGTTCCAATGATAAATGGTTCTTGGAAAACTTGTAATAGTCTGTATGTAGTTGCTGTAATTTACATATAGATTAAGGAATAGCATTGGCATACACTACAGGGTGGGAGAGGGGAATTAGGTAATATTCATTGGGGATAGCAACCAGACCATTATGATATTATACATATGGGCAGGGCCCATGCTGTCAATCGCCAGAGTAGCCATTGGCTAAAATATGGCAAAATTGGCTAATAAAAACTCAGTTTGGCTAAAATGATAAAAACGGCCAAAATCTGTGAAATATTGGAAAATTACTTGGGTCAAGGTAAAATCGTGTCGTGCGTGACTAATATCTCGGACTTCTTTACAAACATGTTCACACTTATTATGTATCTATAAATAGCAATGATCTCACTAGTCTATGGAGTACAATTAAAAAATCGATAACTAGCTGGAGAATCATACAAGCGTGTTGTTTGTTTATTTAATGGGGCATGTTTGATTAGTGTGCAACTATGAATGCTTATTATATATCTTTGTGTTATTTATGAGCATTTTAATCAGGAAATGCAGGGTTCGACACTACGCGATCCCGGGGATACCGACAATTGTGGAGGGATTCCTAAGCTTCAAAGTCAGGTGTCCCGTTGGGACTGTTGATTTTTCCAGAATAAAATTAACTATTCCAATGAAAAAATCCTAAAGCTATTTACGGAAAATTACTCGGGTCAAGGTAACTACCGATGGTACATGTATTTAAACCGGAAGATAACCGAAGCCAAGATTGTGATAAAAGAAATAATAGATATTTACCCTGTGCCATGGCATTTATTATATTTAATATTCCAATTTTAAACCTGACAACTAATAAGTAATTCCATCAAAACAGGATGTTTATTTGGGCATAGAGCAATGGTATTGGCAATATAAGTGGCAGGTGTTAATTGATCTCAATTACAAGTCATTGTTGGCATGCCGCCAACTTATCAAAAGCTTTACAGCAGAAACGTGTCGATCAAATAAATCTTGTTTACACCAATAACCCAAAAGATCAAAGGTCTAATGTGATGTAATAAAACTTGCACAGTTGACATGCAGCACTAGTCTGTCTTTTTTTTGTTACGTTTATTTATCGTCGCTACAGGTTGCCCATATGAGCGACGCCTCCTGAAGAGATTAGTTATTTTAGATTTTGGAGGATAGTGCATGATACAGACAGAGACCCATTCCAGAATCTCCTCTGGTTCTTTTACGTGCACGGTGTAAAGCACCGACACAAGACCTCGGTTTAACGTCCAATCTGAAAGACTGTTCATTTTATTAGGGTCAGACGGGGGATCGAACCTGCGATTCCTGGATTACCAGTCCAGCGTGTTAACCACTGGACTACATATCCGTCTAACCCTGGGAATGCATTTTAAAATTATTCTGAAAATGAAAGTTGACACAACTTGTCAAGTAATGTATCACTGCAAATGTAACTCTTACCTCATTTGTAGTTTATGGGCATACAGCATTGAAGTGGTACAATTGATACATTAAAATATATTATAAAAATATACTATAAAAACTCTATTTGGGAAAAATGGCGCGTGCCGGAATTGGCTAAAGGAAGCACAGATTTGGCTAAAAATAATTGGCTACTAAAAATAAGAGCCAGAGCAGGCCCTGATAAGGGATAACATATTGTCAATATGCCGGAGATCTAGTCTTCGTAGATTTAGGGAAAGGAGCTTGTCTACACTAAAGGTATGATAGCAATCAGCCTTTATCCAACAGGCTGCTCTGCGCTGGACACCTTCAATTTGGTCTATCAGTGCTTGGGTATGGGGCGACCAAGTCAGCAAGAAAACAACCAATTTGTATTTTGAATTGACAATTTAAACTAGCTTGTTTTTATATTAGACACACTTTTCTTTTACATCTCCAATTAATAAACCATACACCATAGGTTTGTGTGGATATCTTGGATAAGGAAGTTGTTTACAGTTAACTGTTAAATAAGTTAATGATATAAACAGTAACTGTTAAAAAAAAAAAAACCATGCCTTCCAAATTTTCCACTGCACTATTAGCTAACGCCAACAGTCATTCTTTCCAAGAACCATCAAGGAGTGGAACAGTCTTCCTCCTGACATTGTATCAGTTGGCACAGTTGACGCTCTCAATACGCAACTTGATACCCTCTTTATCTAATCTCCAATATGTCTTTTATTTTTAACTCTTCACTGCACATACTACCACTTTTAATTCTTTTCTATCTATATGGCAATAATATTCAGTCTGTTGAACTTGGCCAGTAACTGGCAGAAGTAGAAACACTGTATGTATGTATGTATGTATGTATGTACCTTTAATGTCAAACCCCTCGCGGGGACGTAGGCATGTTTTCTGGGCAGCCTTAGCCGACCTAAGCGATTAACCAGTACTAAGCAATGTGTGTGAGGTGCCTTGCTCAATGACACTACATACGTGGCCTGACCGAGTATTGAACCCGGGACCGTTCGATTCCAAATCCGACGCTCTACCACTGGACCACGGACGCCACTGTGAATATCATAGATACCTTGAAAGACTCAATTATCAGATTACAGTAGAATCAGTGACTCGTTGAATGTATATAAATATAAAACAATGGACATATTTTAAATAATAGATTAAAGTTTATGTACGAAGACAATACATACCATTGATTACCTAAGCATTTCCAAGAACATGTATCCGAACGTTATCCTGTCGAGTACATGTACAGTCTCGTTATCACTATCAGGTTAGCTACTTCCCGTCAGAAAGGGTTTATCTATCAGGGTTTAGTCAACAGCATAAACATGAGATTTGCCTAAATATGAAAATAACGTTATTTTTGTAATGACACGTAAACAAAACATAAATGAAACTTAAAGTGAACATAAAAGAAAGTGGACTTCCCTAGGACTTCCCTATTTTTTAACAATAAAGTCCGGTAGTCGGTACTACCCGTCTGTTTGGGCTTTCCGGTAGGTGGGTGGGATTTAGGTGAGGTGCTGTGAGAATGGATAAGTTTACAGAACGTGTATTATTTATTAAACTGTTATTATTTGTAGTGTCTTTTTCCTCGCCACAGATGAATTCTCTGAGCGAGTGCTTCATATTGGGCGGAATTTGTAGCAGTAATATGAAGGTGCTTCATAACGTGGATCTACGAGAAAGTTTAGTCCTATAAATAAGACCTCTACTTGACTTGACTTTATATAATCTGCCTCTTATAGGCACCTCTCATAAGAGCACATAGGAATATGTTGTATATTCTGACAATAAAAACTTATAAACTTGTAAGCTTGTAACAGTAACCATTTGTATAGAAAAACACAAAATAATATATATATACATATGAAGTAGACAATGCACACATTAGCAAATTGATAGACTAGACTTGATTTGAATAGAGTGATTGGCGTAGATGCGTAATTGCATAGCAAGCATTGCTGGCCAGTTTATATATTCCAGCATCTCTTGAAAATCCTAGTAGAATTTCTAAGAGTTCATTTTCCGATCTGGGGGGTTGGTTCCCTATGTCTTGTATTCTCTGGTAGACTGGTAGAAGTGCCGAGCATCTTGTTAGTTGTAGTACATAATTTTTATTTCTGTATTTGAAAAATGCCTGGATAGTAAAATGTCACATTTTTCAAGTCTAAATATTTGGACTACGAGAAAGTTTAGTAAATTGATTCGCCAAATGTGAACCTTGACATTTCGCCCCCCCCCCCAGTGTACGGCCCTGACGACGATCTGAAGATTCTTTCACCATTGAGCAGGGTCACACAACATACAATGGCAATTCTTATGAAATCGGTGCTTTAACGGCCCAATCCTCTCATATACCACATACCTCGTAACAACAAATACAGACGGGTCTGTAGTTCAGTGGTAACACGCTGGACTGGTATTCCGGGGATCGCAGGTTCGATCCCCGTCTGACCCTAATAACATTAACAGTCTTTCAGATGGGACGTTAAAACGAGGTCTCGTGTCGGTGCTTTACACCGTGCACGTAAAAGAACCAGTGGAGACTCTGGAATGGGCTCTCTCTGTATCATTGTACTATCCTCCAAAACTCTAAAATGACTATAATCTCTTCAGGAGGCGTCGCTCATATGGGCAACCGGTAGTGACGATTAATAAACGTAAAACACACAAATGCAGATATAAATAACGACTATTTATTATATAAATATATGAATATTTCAAAAATAAAAACAAATACTCGTTATTTAAGAAGAAAAAATAAACGTAAAACACACAAATGCAGATATAAATAACGACTATTTATTATATAAATATATGAATATTTCAAAAATAAAAACAAATTATTATTTTTTCTTCTTAAATAACAACATATTTAAATATCCTGTATAGAAATATATATATGCGTATATGTCCATTATTAACTATATACCATGTATGTATTTATATTTATCATCGATAATCAATCATGTAGTATTCTTGTAAATATTTGTAAATAAATGAGTAAATTAAAAAAAAGTTGATTGGATGGAAGGGCCCTCCGTGACTAAGTGGTTACGATCTTTGACTTCAAAGCACGTGTAAACACACCGACGCTGTGGGTATATATATATATATATATAAATATATATGGGTGCTCGCTAGTAACTGACATACTGATTCCCAGAGGGACATTGGGCATCTACCCACCATATATGCAAGAAATCTGCTACACAACCTTAGCTTTTAGTGTGACTCTAAATAACCAAAAAACAACAACAATGCAATAACTCAAGTTTTTGCAAACAAGTTCGAAAACAACAATGACAGGCAGATGGGTTCGAACATTCGACCCCCGCTCCGCAGTCGGGCGCTTTAATCATCCATAACAATAGCACGTGTGTGTGTTTACATATACCGGTTACAATTCACCAGGGCAGTAATGAAATACATGACCTTACAAACGATTTGATTTGATCAGTTGAATGTTGTGTTATTCCGAACAGCACACTTTCTTTCTTGTGTTTGCAAGTGGTCGGAAATACCAACGCCCACAATCCAGCCATACATTCATGAGACAATTAGATCATTATGTGTGCCACATTTTGACATTCATGTTTAAGTTTACCATTTATAGACTCCCACTATCTTATCTGTTCCAGTGTTTGACATTCATTATCAACGAAAAGAAATGTCAAAACTTCGAAAACGTATCTTAATTTAGTCTATAGCGCCATGTTATCATAAAACAGTTCCGTTTATTGGCAAAGATCTAAACCATTACAAGAATGGACGCTGTTATTATTTCCGCTTTATTTGTGGCGATTTTAGGGCAGGGATATGCGTATTTTAACAAGAACGTTTTCGACTGCTTGACAGACTTCAACTTAACCAGTTTCCGGGGTCTCATCACCGATGCACACATGGCAACACAGATCAAAACAACAGGTTTCAATTATTATAGGCCTACTACTCTCAACATAATAAACAATATAGGTGAAATCCCTTCTTACCAATCAATGCGGAAAGCCGTAATTTCGGTGAATTTCGGCCAAGCGGGGGTAATGTGAGAAAGGTGTATTCAATAGAATTGTCTTGCTTGCTTACACTAGTAGGCCTATTTATATTGATGAAATGGCCCCTGTTTGAGCTACAGCCAGGGGCCCATGCAGCCTTAAACCGCCCCTGTGACCAGAGCAAGTATTTCCACTGACAAGTAAATATTAATGAGAGACATTTCTAATTATCTATTACCTCCCTTGGCAGATAAAGTCTGATTTATTCCAAAATGTGAATAGATCCTTTTACTTAGAATCCTTCGTTTTTACAGATGTTGCGGTATGATAAATAATGTGATTATATCCAAATCGTGTTAATTAACTGATAACATTATTTTAGAAAAAGTACCCATTGCATATTCTGCAGGCTGTGGAGATATAGTAATTTAATAATCATAAGAAGCTATAGTGGAATACAATTGCTAGCATGTTGTGCAAAGGAAACAGCGATAAAAACAGAGGAAAGCACGTAATAGGACCTATCTACGTTTAGAGCATGGGTAATAACTGACCGATGTCTATCATTGATAACGAAATGTGAAGACAACATCCTTGAGGATGAAGACACGTCTTTTCATTACACTTCCAACGCACATACGCTTGGTGTCTGGACAAAGGTTTTCGGGTTCAAAACCACAAAACATTTGTTTAAGAACACTATGATACAATATAGGCTTAACACTATACATACAATATTTAGGCCATTCCATGCAAGTTTAAAAAATGACACCCCGTCACTATCATTATATATACTCAGCATTGAGAGTGACGGGATGTCATTTTTAAACTTGCTTGGAATGACCCAAAAACATGTATGTATAGTGTCAAGCATATAGTGTATCATAGTGTTCTTAAAAACAAAAATGTAATAGAAATGTATTTCCGGAACTGTCACGAGTGGCACGCAGTCATCCACGAAGCGTCACCCATTGCAAAAACAAACACATATGTCTTTATAAAATATACTCTACTTCAGGGATTTTCACACGTTTCTCACAAATGCAACCCGGGCTCGATCGTTGGACCGTAAGTTATGTGAGATGGTTTGATCGTGAGCTACCGAACATCGTGCATAGCATAGATACAATAACTTATACATGTATTCCAATTACTATTTTAGAACCATTCACTATTTTGGCGCCATCAAATGATGCCGTAAGGAATATTGATGCTACCACCATGGCAGCCCTTATGCACAGCCCGGTTCTAGTGCGACAGATTGTACGTTACCACATATTCAATACATACCAGATCATGCCGGCGCTCCTGCATTTTGGCACTATGGACACCATGTTGGGACAGCCGATGACATTTACTGCCGTAGGATCTGTAAGTGTCGTCATTCAAACAGCACAATACGGTGTGTAGGCTACATATATTGGTGGAAATCGAAAACAATTAACTGTAGGCCTACGTAAAACCTGTCTTAGCAGTCAGCACAGGTGACTGCTTAATAGAGGCCAAATGAACATATTGGGAATCTGGAAACTCACTGCATAATACAGGTTGGCTGCATAATGGAGGTCACCACTAACTCACAGTTCACTGTAGAAGCATATACAGTATACATGTGTAAAATATTGAGAAAACAAAATAGAACCATGTTGATAAATTGGTAATTGACACCCAAGACTGATTCAAATCTCTGTATCGCCATCCATGTTACATGGTCCATGAATACGAAGATTGTACATCATTGCGCAGGTGGTACAAACATTAAATGGGCTTGATTTAAATGGCCGCTCGAGGGTATGTATAACCATATCTACAGACGGATCTATAGTCCAGTGGTTAACACGCTGGACTGGTAATCCAGGGCTCGCAGGTTCGATCCACCGTCTGACCCTAATAAAATTAACAGTCTTTCAGATGAGACTTTAAACCGAGGTCTTGTGTCGGTGCTTTACACCATGCACGTAAAAGAACCAGAGGAGACTCTGCAATTGGTCTCTTTCTGTATCATTGCACTATCCTCCAAAATCTAAAATGACTAATCTCTTCAGGAGGCGTCGCTCATAATTATGGGCAACCGGTAGCGACGATAAATAAACGTAAAACACACACTGTATAACCATATCTCTGACTACGGGTCTGTTTCTCCGTTTTAATACTGCGATTTCATTCTGTCACATACACACACATTGCTTGTTTGGTTTGATATACAAATATTAGAAGTTTACAGGCTCTCGGTGCCACTAATTTTATATAACGGACACTTAGAACGTAGCATTCCAAGAATCGATGGACAAAGTTGTATCAAACTATGACAACTAACATACCCTATAAATCATGTTTACTAACTAGTTTCATTTGTTTATTTCAAATTTCCCACGTATATAAATAGCTCGTATGTATACATGCCATATGCTGGACTGGTACTCCAGGGATCACAGGTTCGATCCCCCGTCTGACCTGTCTGACTCTAATAAATTAACAGTCTTTCAGATGGGACTTTAAACCGAGGTCTTGTGTCGGTGCTTTACACCGTGCACGTAAAAGAACCAGAGGAGACTCTGGAATGGGTCTCTGTCTGTATCATTGCACTATCCTCCAAAAATCTAAAATGACTAATCTCTTCAGGAGGCGTCGCTCATATGGGCAACTGGTAGCGACGATAAATACACGTAAAACCACACACACATATGTCATCTGTTGTGACGGAGTGACCACCAGCCTTTCGGCCGACACTATTTTCTAATGTTTCGGGGCCCCATGTATGTACTCATTACGTACGCATGCAGTAAACGCGTGGTTTTACACATAGTTTCATTCATTTGCATCTATTCTAGGTCAACTGGGTGCAGCACTAATTCCAAGTATGTATCTTATAAATAATAGGGAGTACGGTCATATGACGATGTAGGACACGATGTAGGACGGTATGACGATGTAGGACGGTATGACGATGTAGGACGGTACGACGATGTAGGACAGTACGACGATGTAGGACAGTACGACGATGTAGGACAGTACGACGATGTAGGACGGTATGACGATGTAGGACAGTACGACGATGTAGGACAGTACGACGATGTAGGACAGTACGACGATGTAGTACAGTACGACCATGTAGGATAGTACGACAGTACGATGATGTAGGACAGTACGACGATGTAGTACAGTATTACGATGTAGGACAATACGACGATGTAGGACAGTACGACGATGTAGGACAGTATGACGATGTAGGACAGTACGATGATGTAGGACAGTACGACGATGTAGGACAGTACGACGATGTAGGACAGTACGATGATGTAGGACAGTACGACGATGTATGACAGTATGAAGATGTAGAACACGATGTAGGACAGTATGAAGATGTAGAACACGATGTAGGACAGTACGATGATGTAGGACAGTACGATGATGTATGACAGTACGACGATGTAGGACAGGACGATGATGTAGGACACGATGTAGGACAGTATGACGATGTAGGACACGATGTAGGACAGTATGACGATGTAGGACAGTACGACGATGTAGGACAGTACGACGATGTAGGACACGATGTAGGACAGTATGACGATGTAGGACACGATGTAGGACAGTATGACGATGTAGGACAGTACGACGATGTAGGACAGTACAACGATGTAGGACAGTACGACGATGTAGGATAGTACGAAGATGTACGACAGTACGACGATGTAGGACAGTACGACGATGTAGGACAGTATGACGATGTACGACAGTACGACGATGTACGACAGTACGACGATGTAGGACAGTACGATGATGTAGGACAGTACGAAGATGTACGACAGTACGACGATGTAGGACAGTACGACGATGTAGGACAGTATGACGATGTACGACAGTACGACGATGTAGGACAGTACGACGATGTACGACAGTACGACGATGTAGGACAGTACGACGATGTACGACAATACGACGATGTAGGACAGTACGACGATGTACGACAGTACGACGATGTAGGACAGTACGACGATGTAGGACAGTACGAAGATGTACGACAGTACGACGATGTAGGACAGTACGACGATGTAGGACAGTACGACGATGTAGGACAGTACGACGATGTAGGACAGTATGGCGATGTAGGACAGTACGACGATGTAGGACAGTACGATGATGTAGGACAGTACGATGATGTAGGACAGTACGACGATGTAGGACAGTACGACGATGTAGGACAGTACGATGATGTATGACAGTATGAAGATGTAGAACACGACGTAGGACAGTATGAAGATGTAGAACACGATGTAGGACAGTATGACGATGTAGGACACGATGTAGGACAGTATGACGATGTAGGACAGTACGACGATGTAGGACAGTACGACGATGTAGGACAGTACGACGATGTAGGACAGTACGACGATGTAGGATAGTACGACCATGTAGGATAGTACGACAGTACGACGATGTAGGACATTACGACGATGTAGGACAGTACGAAGATGTACGACAGTACGACGATGTAGGACAGTACGACGATGTAGGATAGTACGACCATGTAGGATAGTACGACAGTACGACGATGTAGGACAGTATGACGATGTAGGACAGTACGACGATGTAGGACAGTACGACCATGTAGGACAGTACGACGATGTAGGACAGTACGACGATGTAGGACAGTACGACGATGTAGGACAGTATGACGATGTAGGACAGTACGACGATGTAGGACAGTACGACGATGTAGGACAGTACGACGATGTAGGACAGTACGACGATGTAGGACAGTACGACGATGTAGGACAGTATGACGATGTAGGACAGTACGACGATGTAGGACAGTACGACGATGTAGGACAGTACGATGATGTAGGATAGTACGACGATGTAGGACAGTATGACGATGTAGGATAGTACGACGATGTAGGACAGTACGACGATGTAGGACAGTATGACGATGTAGGATAGTACGACGATGTAGGACAGTACGACGATGTAGGACAGTACGACAATGTAGGACAGTATGACGATGTAGGATAGTACGACGATGTAGGACAGTACGACGATGTAGGACAGTACGACGATGTAGGATAGTACGACGATGTAGGACAGTACGACGATGTAGGACAGTACGACGATGTAGGACAGTATGACGATGTAGGATAGTACGACAGTACGACGATGTACGACAGTACGACGATGTAGGACAGTATGACGATGTAGGATAGTACGACAGTACGATGATGTAGGACAGTACGACGATATAGGACAGTACGATATGGAGGAATGCGTGACGCTGTAGGGCAGCACAACAAAAACAACTACGTTTCATGTGACAGACCATCGTACCTATGTGATCACACAATGAAAGCATGCTTTTGAAGGACAGACATGTTATGGCTAAGCCTGTTATCGAGATAGGTCCCCAATAAACAATAATTAAATCACAACATGCTTCTGTATTTTTAGAAGGTGCTCATTAATAATTCCACCATGGCTGATATAGGCGGTGATATCATCTGTAAAAACGGATTGATTCACGTCATCGACTCCGTCCTACTTCCGCCAGTGTTCAGCACCGACAACCTGGCGGCCGTACTCATCGAGAGAGATGATTCATTTAAGGTGTTCTCGATGTATTTTCTCCTAACTCAAATGAATAAACTCATCGAAGGTATGTATTAAGATATTAACATGATATGGTCTCTATACTCGTGTAGGATATAGCATGTATTATGACGATGTCTCTATACTTGTGTAGGATATAACGTGGATTATAACGATGTCTCTATACTGGTGTAGGACATAACGTAGATTATAACGATGTCTCTATACTCGTGTAGGATATAACATGTATTATGACGATGTCCCTATACTCGTGTAGGATATAGCATGTAATATGACGATGTCTCTATACTGGTGTAGGATATAACGTGGATTATAACGATGTCTCTATACTGGTGTAGGACATAACGTGGATTATAACGATGTCTCTATACTGGTGTAGGATATAACATGTATTATGACGATGTCCCTATACTCGTGTAGGATATAGCATGTATTATGACGATGTCCCTATACTCGTGTAGGATATAGCATGTAATATGACGATGTCTCTATACTGGTGTAGGATATAACGTGGATTATAACGATGTCTCTATACTTGTGTAGGATATAACGTGGATTATAACGATGTCTCTATACTGGTGTAGTATATAACGTGTATTATGACGATGTCTCTATACTGGTGTAGTATATAACGTGTATTATGACGATGTCTCTATACTTGTGTAGGATATAACGTGTATTATGACGATGTCTCTATACTGGTGTAGGATATAACGTAGATTATAACGATGTCTCTATACTGGTGTAGGATATAACGTGGATTATAACGATGTCTCTATACTGGTGTAGGATATAACATGTATTATGACGATGTCTCTATACTTGTGTAGGATATAACGTGTATTATGAGGATTCTATGCTTGTGTAGGATATAACGTGTTTTATGACGTTGTCTCTATACTGGTGTAGGATATAACGTAGATTATAACGATGTCTCTATACTGGTGTAGGATATAACGTGTATTATAACGAGGTCTCTATACTGGTGTAGGATATAACGTAGATTATAACGATGTCTCTATACTGGTGTAGGATATAACATGTATTATGACGATGTCTCTATACTTGTGTAGGATATAACATGTATTTATGTCGAGGTCTCTATACGTGTGTAGGATATAACGTGTATTATGACGATGTCTCTATACTGGTGTAGGATATAACGTGTATTATGACGAGGTCTCTATACTTGTGTAGGATATAACGTGTATTATGACGATGTCTCTATACTTGTGTAGGATATAACGTGTATTATGACGAGGTCTCTATACTTGTGTAGGATATAACGTGGCTTATGACGAGGTCTCTATACTTGTGTAGGACATAACGTGTATTATGACGATGTCTCTATACTTGTGTAGGATATAACGTGTATTATGACGAGGTCTCTATACTTGTGTAGGATATAACGTGGCTTATGACGAGGTCTCTATACTTGTGTAGGATATAACGTGTATTATGACGAGGTCTCTATACTTGTGTAGGATATAACGTGTATTATGACGAGGTCTCTATACTTGTGTAGGATATAACATGTATTATGACGAGGTCTCTATACTTGTGTAGGATATAACATGTATTCTAACGAGGTCTCTATACTTGTGTAGGATATAACGTGTATTATGATGTCTCTATACTTGTGTAGGATATAACATGTATTATGACGAGGTCTCTATACTTGTGTAGTATATAACATGTATTATGACGATGTCTCTATACTTGTGTAGGATATAACGTGTATTATGATGACTCTATACTTGTGTAGGATATAACGTGTATTATGATGACTCTATACTTGTGTAGGATATAACGTGTATTATGATGACTCTATACTTGTGTAGGATATAACGTGTATTATGATGACTCTATACTTGTGTAGGATATAACGTGTATTATGATGACTCTATACTTGTGTAGGATATAACGTGTATTATGATGACTCTATACTTGTGTAGGATATAACGTGTATTATGATGACTCTATACTTGTGTAGGATATAACGTGTATTATGATGACTCTATACTTGTGTAGGATATAACGTGTATTATGATGACTCTATACTTGTGTAGGATATAACGTGTATTATGATGACTCTATACTTGTGTAGGATATAACGTGTATTATGATGACTCTATACTTGTGTAGGATATAACGTGTATTATGATGACTCTATACTTGTGTAGGATATAACGTGTATTATGATGTCTCTATACTTGTGTAGGATATAACGTGTATTATGAGGACTCTATACTTGTGTAGGATATAACGTGTATTATGACGATGTCTCTATACTTGTGTAGGATATAACGTGTATTATAACGATGTCTCTATACTTGTGTAGGATATAACGTGTATTATGATGTCTCTATACTTGTGTAGGATATAACGTGTATTATGACGATGTCTCTATACTTGTGTAGGATATAACGTGTATTATGACGAGGTCTCTATACTTGTGTAGGATATAACGTGTATTATGACGAGGTCTCTATACTTGTGTAGGATATAACGTGTATTATGACGAGGTCTCTATACTTGTGTAGGATATAACATGTATTATGACGAGGTCTCTATACT
>CM026391.1:67369526-67459526 GCA_014843695.1 Archivesica marissinica
ACTTGTGTAGGATATAACGTGTATTATGATGACTCTATACTTGTGTAGGATATAACGTGTATTATGATGACTCTATACTTGTGTAGGATATAACGTGTATTATGATGTCTCTATACTTGTGTAGGATATAACGTGTATTATGATGACTCTATACTTGTGTAGGATATAACGTGTATTATGACGATGTCTCTATACTTGTGTAGGATATAACGTGGATTATAACGATGTCTCTATACTTGTGTAGGATATAACGTGTATTATGATGTCTCTATACTTGTGTAGGATATAACGTGTATTATGACGATGTCTCTATACTTGGGTAGGATATAACGTGTATTATGACGAGGTCTCTATACTTGTGTAGGATATAACGTGTATTATGGCGAGGTCTCTATACTTGTGTAGGATATAACGTGTATTATGACAAGGTCTCTATACTTGTGTAGGATATAACGTGTATTATGACGAGGTCTCTATACTTGTGTAGGATATAACGTGTATTATGACGAGGTCTCTATACTTGTGTAGGATATAACGTGTATTATGACGATGTCTCTATACTTGTGTAGGATATAACGTGGATTATAACGATGTCTCTATACTTGTGTAGGATATAACGTGTATTATGACGAGGTCTCTATACTTGTGTAGGATATAACGTGTATTATGACGAGGTCTCTATACTTGTGTAGGATATAACGTGTATTATGACGAGGTCTCTATACTTGTGTAGGATATAACGTGTATTATGACGAGGTCTCTATACTTGTGTAGGATATAACGTGTATTATGACGAGGTCTCTATACTTGTGTAGGATATAACGTGTATTATGACGAGGTCTCTATACTTGTGTAGGATATAACGTGTATTATGATGACTCTATACTTGTGTAGGATATAACGTGTATTATGATGACTCTATACTTGTGTAGGATATAACGTGTATTATGATGTCTCTATACTTGTGTAGGATATAACGTGTATTATGAGGAATATATACTTGTGTAGGATATAACGTGTATTATGACGATGTCTCTATACTTGTGTAGGATATAACGTGGATTATAACGATGTCTCTATACTTGTGTAGGATATAACGTGTATTATGATGTCTCTATACTTGTGTAGGATATAACGTGTATTATGACGATGTCTCTATACTTGTGTAGGATATAACGTGTATTATGACGAGGTCTCTATACTTGTGTAGGATATAACGTGTATTATGACGAGGTCTCTATACTTGTGTAGGATATAACATGTATTATGACGATGTCGCTATACTTGTGTAGGATATAACGTGTATTATGACGATGTCTCTATACTTGGGTAGGATATAACGTGTATTATGACGAGGTCTCTATACTTGTGTAGGATATAACGTGTATTATGATGTCTCTATACTTGTGTAGGATATAACGTGTATTACGATGACTCTATACTTGTGTAGGATATAACGTGTATTATGACGATGTCTCTATACTTGTGTAGGATATAACGTGTATTATGATGTCTCTATACTTGTGTAGGATATAACGTGTATTATGATGTCTCTATACTGGTGTAGGATATAACGTGTATTATGACGATGTCTCTATACTTGTGTAGGATATAACGTGTATTATGACGATGTCTCTATACTTGTGTAGGATATAACGTGTATTATGATGTCTCTATACTTGTGTAGGATATAACGTGTATTATGATGACTCTATACTTGTGTAGGATATAACGTGTATTATGACGATGTCTCTATACTTGTGTAGGATATAACGTGTATTATGATGTCTCTATACTTGTGTAGGATATAACGTGGATTATAACGATGTCTCTATACTGGTGTAGGATATAACGTGTATTATGACGATGTCTCTATACTTGTGTAGGATATAACGTGTATTATGACGATGTCTCTATACTTGTGTAGGATATAACGTGTATTATGACGATGTCTCTATACTTGTGTAGGATATAACGTGTATTATGATATCTCTATACTTGTGTAGGATATAACATGTATTATGATGTCTCTATACTTGTGTAGGATATAACATGTATTATGATGTCTCTATACTTGTGTAGGATATAACGTGTATTATGATGTCTCTATACTTGTGTAGGATATAACGTGTATTATGATGTCTCTATACTGGTGTAGGATATAACGTGTATTATGATGTCTCTATACTGGTGTAGGATATAACGTGTATTATAACAAGATCTCTATACTGGTGTAGGATATAACATGGATTATAACGATGTCTCTATACTGGTGTAGGATATAACGTGTATTATGACGATGTCTCTATACTTGTGTAGGATATAACGTGGATTATAACGAGGTCTCTATACTTGTGTAGGATATAACGTGTATTATGATGTCTCTATACTTGTGTAGGATATAACGTGTATTATGACGAGGTCTCTATACTTGTGTAGGATATAACGTGTATTATGATGACTCTATGCTGGTGTAGGATATAACGTGTATTATAACAAGATCTCTATACTGGTGTAGGATATAACATGGATTATAACGATGTCTCTATACTGGTGTAGGATATAACGTGGATTATAACGATGTCTCTATACTTGTGTAGGATATAACGTGTATTATGACGATGTCTCTATACTTGTGTATGATATAACATGTATTATGATGATGTCTCTATACTTGTGTAGGATATAACGTGTATTATGACGATGTCTCTATACTTGTGTAGGATATAACGTGTATTATGACGATGTCTCTATACTTGTGTAGGATATAACATGTATTATTACAAGATCTCTATACTGGTGTAGGATACGATTATCCTGTGATTTCATTCATATACCAATCGCTGAGTGCTCTCTTCATCCATACATACAGTACACTTTTCATTACAGATGGAGAATATACTATTTTCGCTCCAACAGACTTGGCGTTCGGTAGATATTCCCACTTCAACGACATTCGCCAGGACATGCCCAACGTCATATCTCTCTACTTGGGTAAATCATCATACTATATATAATGCATATGTGTGGAAGTCGTGTTAGCGCAGTGGTAGCGCGTTCGCTTCAGGTACGAAAGCCACCCACCCTCCTGAGTTCGCGCCCAGCTGTAGCTGTTACAATTGTGCCCTTAGGCAAGGCATTTAAATTCCATGTTGCCTCTTCTCTCTCTCATGGCGATGGATTCCATCAGGAATGAGGTCTCGAGAGTGATTAATATAAGTTGTAGGAACTTGTTTAGGAAAGGGTTAAAGCCAAAACATTATCTACAGAGAGACTGGTGTGAATCCAGAGTCGAAGGTTCGATCACCCCGTCTGACCCAATAATATCTACAGTCTTTCAGATGGGTCTATAAACCAAGGTCTCATGTATAAGTGGTATATACACCCAACAGGCAAAAGAACCAGGAATGCTTCTGAACTTGGATCGTCTTCTGTATCTTTAACTATCCTCCAAAAAATTATATAAGGCATCAGCCTCGATTAACCTGGAGCGACAGTATGTTATATTTCGGGTTTTACGCCTGCATCAGCACCATTTTGGGCTATATCGCCGGCGGGCAGTTTACCTAACACCTTTCCTGGGCAGGCTCCAGCGGTTAACCAGTGCTTGGGTGCACCAACCTCCGTAAGAAACTGCCAACTTTTTCATATAAATGAGACATGGCCTGAGCGGGGCTCGAACCAGTGACCATCAGTGATGATAGGTTACAGTGGTATGCAAGTCAGCGACCGTAACCACTCGACCATGGAGGCAGACAAAATAAATTATAGAAAGAAAGGCTATTTCGGGATAAACGTGATCACACTGGTAGAGGCCATGCAGGCCGACATGTTGAACAACGTGATCACACTGGTAGAGGCCATGCAGGCAGACATATTGAACAACGTGATCACACTGGTAGAGGCCATGCAGGCCGACATGTTGAACAACGTGATCACATTGGTAGAGGCCATGCAGGCAGACATGTTGAACAACGTGATCACATTGGTAGAGGCCATGCAGGCCGACATGTTGAACAACGTGATCACATTGGTAGAGGCCATGCAGGCAGACATGTTGAACAACGTGATCACACTGGTAGAGGCCATGCAGGCCGACATGTTGAACAACGTGATCACACTGGTAGAGGCCATGCAGGCCGACATGTTGAACAACGTGATCACACTGGTAGAGGCCATGCAGGCCTACATGTTGAACAACGTGATCACACTGGTAGAGGCCATGCAGGCAGACATGTTGAACAACGTGATCACACTGGTAGAGGCCATGCAGACCGACATGGACATATATGTTGAACAAATTTATACTAACATGAACATTTATAAATTCCAGATGGATCTGTAGTCCAGTGGTAACACGCTGGACTGGTAATCCAGGGATCGCAGATTCGATCCCCCGTCTGACACTAATACAATTAACAGTCTTTCAGATGGGACGTTAAACCGAGGTCTTGTGTCGGTGCTGTACATCGTGCATGTAAAAGAACCAGAGGAGACTCTGGAATGGGGCTCTGTCTGTATCATTGCACTATCCTCCAAAAATCTAAAATAACTAATCTCTTCAGGAGGCGTCGCTCATATGGGCAACCGGTAGCGACGATGAATAAACGTAAAACATAACATGAAAATTGGAAACACATGTTTCAGAGGTGTTAAAGTACCATATGGTTCCTGGAGCTAGGACAACCCACCACCTGACGAATGGAGAACGACTGTTTACATTACACGGATCCCAAGTTAATATCACCATCACAAGCAATGGTATATACACATTACTTTATGGCATGTAGGTCAATTCATGGAATGTGACAAGCAATGGTATATACACATTACTTTATGGCATGTAGGTCAATTCCTGGAATGTGACAAGCAATGGTATATACACTTTACTTTATGGCATGTAGGTCAATTCTTGGAATGTGACAAGCAATGGTATATACACTTTACTTTATGGCATGTAGGTCAATTCCTGGAATGTGACAAGCAATGGTATATACACTTTACTTTATGGCATGTAAGTCAATTCTTGGAATGTGACAAGCAATGGTATATACACTTTACTTTATGGCATGTAGGTCAATTCCTGGAATGTGACAAGCAATGGTATATACACTTTACTTTATGGCATGTAGGTCAATTCTTGGAATGTGACAAGCAATGGTATATACACATTAATTTATGGCATGTAGGTCAATTCCTGGAATGTGACAAGCACTGGTATATACACATTACTTTATGGCATGTAGGTCAATTCTTGGAATGTGACAAGCAATGGTATATACACTTTACTTTATGGCATGTAGGTCAATTCCTGGAATGTGACAAGCAATGGTATATACACTTTACTTTATGGCATGTAAGTCAATTCTTGGAATGTGACAAGCAATGGTATATACACTTTACTTTATGGCATGTAGGTCAATTCCTGGAATGTGACAAGCAATGGTATATACACTTTACTTTATGGCATGTAGGTCAATTCTTGGAATGTGACAAGCAATGGTATAACAACAACCTATATACACATTACTTTATGGCATGTAGGTCAATTCTTGGAATGTGACAAGCAATGGTATATACACTTTACTTTATGGCATGTAGGTCAATTCCTGGAATGTGACAAGCAATGGTATATACACTTTACTTTATGGCATGTAGGTCAATTCCTGAAATGTGACAAGCAATGATATAGACACTTTACTTTATGGCATGTAGGTCAATTCTGAAATGTGACAAGCAATGATATAACACTTTACTTTATGGCATGTAGGTCAATTCTTGGAATGTGACAAGCAATGATATAGACACTTTACTTTATGGCATGTAGGTCAATTCCTGACAAGCAATGGTATATATGTTCTGTGCATTTTGGGAATAGGGACGATTCCGGAATTGCGCTTCGCGTTTTAGGAATTCCAATCCTGTTGCACTATTCTAGAATCGCCCTGCGCAATTCTGGAATCGTTCAAGGCGTTATTTTCATCAGATAAAACTTTTATAATGGTCTTGCACATTTTAGGAATGTCTTGCGCAATGTTGGAATAGTGAGTTCCATAGTGAGTCGAAAATTGGCAAACATTTCAGTGCAAATGCGGAATTAAATAAAATCTTCAATTCCGCATTTGCTCTAAAATGTTTGTTGACTTTCAATGTCACATAAATTTCAATTATATTATCGGCAAGAAAAAAACTATTTATCTTATTTGCATGCAATAAACTAATTGATTTAATGTTCTGTTTTAATTTTATTTATTTGACTATTATTTATAACCCAATATTTCAACTTTGTCCTGATTCCTAAAATGCGCACGGACGTTTCCAGAATCGCCTAGCGCGTTTTAAGAATTCTTAAACTGCGCAAAAGTATTTGAATTCCTAAAACATGCAGCACGATTCTGGAATGGTCCGTATTCCAACAATGCGCAGAACATATACACTTTAGTTCCAGATGTATCAATCATATTGCCTATAGATAAATCACATTTCAAACCCTACATGAATCATATATACCAGCAACAATTCCATATATACCAGCAACAATTCCATATATACCAGCAACAATTCCATATATACCAGCAACAATTCCATATATACCAGCAACAATTCCATATATACCAGCAACAATTCCATATATACCAGCAACAATTACATATATACCAGCAACAATTCCATATATACCAGCAACAATTACATATATACCTGCAACAATTCCATATATACCAGCAACAATTCCATATATACCTGCAACAATTCCATATATACCAGCAACAATTCCATTGCAACAATTCTATATATACCAGCAACAATTCCATATATACCAGCAACAATTCCATATATACCAGCAACAATTCCATATATACCAGCAACAATTCCATATATACCAGCAACAATTCCATATATACCTGCAACAATTCCATATATACCAGCAACCATTCCATATATACCAGCAACAATTCCATATATACCAGCAACAATTCCATATATACCTGCAACACTTCCATATATACCAGCAACAATTCCATATATACCAGCAACACTTCCATATATACCAGCAACAATTCCATATATACCAGCAACAATTCCATATATACCAGCAACAATTCCATATATACCAGCAACAAGTCCATATATACCAGCAACAAGTCCATATATACCAGCAACAATTCCATATATACCAGCAACAATTCCATATATACCAGCAACAATTCCATATATACCAGCAACAATTCCATATATACCAGCAACAATTCCATATATACCTGCAACAATTCCATATATACCAGCAACAATTACAAGCATCTACAATCAGAGCGACATCCTAATATGATTAAACTAAAATGTGTGCACGCATTATACTAATTGTTTAATTACAGGTATGATGGTGGACAATGCTAAGGTAGTCCAGGCCGACATCCCTGCTTCCAATGGCGTTGTGTTTGCTATAGACCATGTCTTGTTTCCTCCCGATCTGCTGCATCAACTAATCCAAGGATAACATGTAATTTCGCAGTTCGCCACAAAAATAAATTTCAGGATACAAATCAGTGTATTTACATATTTACATCCATAGATTTATAAAAATGATCAAAGGGCCACTTAATCCACTTCAGATGGCCCAACCACAACAGGATTTTAATATGCACAACTAGACATCATCCGGGTTCATTCTAAGTCAGAATGTTTGGGAGAAGTGAGAAAACGCGTGATCACTTCCTTAAATGGTGTTATTTAATATACTTCTATATTGCTAAATATGGCTAAAATGCACAGTACAACCATTAAATACAACATTTGAATATGAGTGCTTTATAATGGGCCAGTGTATCTTACTAGACAACAACAGTTTTTTTAGGGAGAAGTGGGGCCCCCAGAGGGCGAAGTCAGGGTCCCTAGGGCGACAATTTCGCCCACATCGCCCTCTAGAATGATCCCTGCATCAAAGACTGATGCTTCATGCCATGGTTGGTACTTGGTAATAAAACACAAGGGATTTTGGAGATGAAGCACGGACCAGCTTTGTGTTATAAAAATATTCAAAGGGCCGTAAATCCGCCAAAATATGGACAGACAAAATGTTAATAAGAACAGGATTGCAATATGCCCCATTAGACAATACTGCATCCACATCCACTGCGCTATTTCGTGATAGCGCAGTGGATGCGCGTTCGTTTCAGGTGCGAAAGGTCCGGAGTTCGAGCCCCACTGGAGCCGTTACGATTGTGCCCTTAGGCAAGGCATTTAAATTCCACGTTGCCTCTTCTGTCTCCCTCGTGGCGATGGATTCCATCAGGAATGAGGTCTCGAGAGTGATTTATATAAGTTGAAATAACTTGTTTCGCAATCGAGCTAAAATAAATTTGTATAAACTAAGACACTACTGATACTTCGTATCCAGTTTGGTGGAAAAACCAAAAATTGTGGACAAACTTTGTGCTATAAATTTGTGTAATACCAATTCTGAGGTACAGCGATGTTGGGGCATGTGTCCCTTGCTGCAAGGTCGTGAACCAGAAGATCCTGGAAACATATTCTGCTGCTGCTGCGAGGTGTATCCCAGTCACCAAGTGCATGTCATGAGGTCAGCCGGGAAACCCATTATAGAAAACGCTACCCAAGGTAAGTGCACAATGTCCAACCAATCAGATAAGTACACACTATCCAACCAATCAGATAAGTGAACCAGTCCAACCAATCAGATAAGTGCACAACGTCCAACCAATCAGATAAGTGAACCAGTCCAACCAATCAGATAAGTACACAATGTCCAACCAATCAGATAAGTGAACCAGTCCAACCAATCAGATAAGTGCACAATGTCCAACCAATCAGATAAGTGAACCAGACCAATCAATCAGACAAGTGCACCAGTCCAATCAATCAGATAAGTGCACTGGTCCAACCAATCAGATAAGTGCACAATGTCCAACCAATCAGATAAGTGAACCAGTCCAATCAATCAGATACGTGTACCGGTCCAACCAATCAGATAAGTGCACAATGTCCAACCAATCAGATAAGTGCACCGGTCCAATCAATCAGATAAGTGAACCAGTCCAACCAATCAGATAAGTGTACTGGTCCAACCAATCAGATAAGTGTACTGGTCCAACCAATCAGATAAGTGTACCGGTCCAGCCAATCAGATAAGTGCACAATGTCCAACCAATCAGATAAGTGTACCGGTCCAATCAATCAGATAAGTGAACCAGTCCAACCAATCAGATAAGTGAACCAGTCCAATCAATCAGATAAGTGTACTGGTCCAACCAATCAGATAAGTGCACCGGTCCAACCAATCAGTTAAGTGCACCAGTCCAATCAATCAGATAAGTGCACCGGTCCAATCAATCAGATAAGTGCACCGGTCCAATCAATCAGATATGTGCACCGGTCCAATCAATCAGATAAGTGCACCAGTCCAATCAATCAGATAAGTGCACCAGTCCAATCAATCAGATAAGTGCACCAGTCCAATCAATCAGATAAGTGAACCGGTCCAATCAATCAGATAAGTGCACAATGTCCAACCAATCAGATAAGTGCACCAGTCCAATCAATCAGATAAGTGCACCAGTCCAATCAATCAGATAAGTGAACCGGTCCAATCAATCAGATAAGTGCACAATGTCCAACCAATCAGATAAGTGCACCAGTCCAATCAATCAAATAAGTGCACAATGTCCAACCAATCAGATAAGTGCACCGGTCCAATCAATCAGATAAGTGCACAATGTCCAACCAATCAGATAAGTGCACCGGTCCAATCAATCAGATAAGTGCACCGGTCCAATCAATCAGATATGTGCACCGGTCCAATCAATCAGATAAGTGCACAGGTTAAACCAATCAGGTAGGTGTGCAGCATGTCCAACCAATCAGATAAGTGCACCAGTCCAATCAATCAGATAAGTGCACCAGTCCAATCAATCAGATAAGTGAACCGGTCCAATCAATCAGATAAGTGCACAATGTCCAACCAATCAGATAAGTGCACCGGTCCAATCAATCAGATAAGTGCACAATGTCCAACCAATCAGATAAGTGCACCGGTCCAATCAATCAGATAAGTGCACCGGTCCAATCAATCAGATATGTGCACCGGTCCAATCAATCAGATAAGTGCACAGGTTAAACCAATCAGGTAGGTGTGCAGCATGTCCAACCAATCAGATAAGTGCACCAGTCCAATCAATCAGATAAGTGCACCAGTCCAATCAATCAGATAAGTGAACCGGTCCAATCAGATAAGTGCACAATGTCCAACCAATCAGATAAGTGCACCGGTCCAATCAATCAAATAAGTGCACAATGTCCAACCAATCAGATAAGTGCACCGGTCCAATCAATCAGATAAGTGCACAATGTCCAACCAATCAGATAAGTGCACCGGTCCAATCAATCAGATAAGTGCACCGGTCCAATCAATCAGATATGTGCACCGGTCCAATCAATCAGATAAGTGCACAGGTTAAACCAATCAGGTAGGTGTGCAGCATGTCCAACCAATCAGATAAGTGCACCGGTCTAACCAATCAGATAACTGCACAGGTTCAACCAATCAGGTAGATGTGCATGTCCAACCAATCAGACAAGTGCACAGGTTCAACCAATCAGACAAGTGCACATTTCCAACCATGGATAGACAGCCTAGATCTCATGAGGAAACTTTGTATAGATTGTTGTCAGGATACCTCAGACCACATCATTGCTGCTATTGATCTTGAGAACAAGTACTTTTAAAAGTCTCCTCAGTCTTCTTCTTCTTCGTGTCGTTCACGAATCACATGGACAAGCCGGCAGCAAACACGAAATGGGCCGTCCTCCCCAGATCCTCCCGGCAGCAATGTAACTTCGTCTGGAAAGAAGTATCTGTTGGCCAGGTTGTTTTCCTCAGCCCATGAAGATTGGGACACTCCTGGAGGATGTGTTCTGCAGTCTGGTCCCCTACGTTGCAGCTGCAGGCAGTTGATGGAGCTAGTCCAAGCTTCCGACACATATGGAAGTTCAGGCGGTTATGCCGTTCTGAGCCGGAATATCGTGACTTGCTCCTGTCTGGTGATAAGGTGGTAGTCATCTTTCTCGACTGTTGGCTTTGATGCAGATTTGATTATGGTGCATTTCTCCTTGTAAGTTAAATCTGTGTCTGGTTGCCTCTCGGTAGAACCTTGCTTGGCAAGCTGGTCAGCGGCTTCATTGCCAGGGATGCCTATGTGTGCAGGTACCCACTGGAGGACAGTTCTTTTAGTTACGCTGACTGTTCGAAGGGCTTCCATCAGGTGGGGTTCTTTGTTGTTAGACAGGGCATCCAGAACTGAGAGCGCATCAGTCATGAAGACAACCTGGGCACACTCCACAGTGTTGTGTACTAGAGATGCGGCTGTTTCAAGGGCCTGTACTTCTGCCCCATAGTTGCTGCAGTGTACTCCAGTAGGTAGAGCAACTGACTGTGTGTGTCCATCTGGGTGTCGGACATACATTCCTGCTCTTCCGTTTGCTACTGCTTTTGTGGCTGAACCATCTGTGTAGACTTGTATCCATGCTTCTCCAGGATAACTCTTGTCGATGTGTGCTAGTGTGAGGGCACGTTTAACGTCATCATGTTGTCTATATCTCTGGATGTCATGTATGGGATTGTACTGCGGATGGTAACCTTGGATTCATCGCTAGTCAACCATGGCTTGGATAGAAATGGCGTTGGAGACAATGTCTTGGCTGGGAGATGGCTGGTGTGCTTTCGAGCAAACTTCTTGGACTGGTGGATGAAACTGCTGTGCTTTAGACGATTCTTCGTTAGTGCCTCAACTCTGCTTCATCGGTTGTTCTTCCTGACATCGAAACTTCTCTGTCTGTAGAATAATTCTTGTCGCGACGTTCTTGCAGTGGCTGGATGGAAGTAATGTTCTCCATGGCCTAGATTGGAGTGCTCTTCATTGCACCTGTGATCAGCCTGAGAGCCTTGTTCTGAACCTTGTCAAGTGTCTGTTGGTTGGTATTGGCTGATGTTGTCCAGGCGGTGGATCCATATTCCAGGTGAGGCCTGACCACACCTTGGTAAATAGTCTTCAAGATGTGATCATTGGCACCCCATGTGGTGCCAGCAAGCTTCCGAAGGATTGCAAGCTTGCGCTTGGCTTTGGCCTCTGCTTTCTGGATATGTGGCTTCCATGTCTGCCGTCTGTCAAATGTCACCCCAAAGTATGTTGGCTCGGTGTCCGTCTTCAAGGCAGTTCCACCGACTTTGATGGTTCCAGCTTTCTGTTTGGTGGAAAGTGTGAAGAGTGTGGTTGACGACTTCTCCTTATTAATAGAGATGCACCAGTCTTCTGCCCATGCTGTGAGCTTGTCTGTGGCCATCTGCATTCTGTATGTGGCAGTCGTTGCATGTTCTTCAACACACCACATGACCAAGTCGTCAGCATAGAGTGCTGCTTTGATACCATGTGGCAGCTCTGCAAGCAAGTCATCGATGAAGATGAGGAACAGCGTAGGCGAGATCACTCCTCCTTGAGGAACACCGTGTCGGATGAGGAATTGCTTGCTCTTCTGGTTGTCAACAAGTACTCTGGCTCTACGATTGTGTAGGAAGGATTTGGTCCATCGGAGCATCTTGTCGGCAATTCCACATCGTTGCATCTTGACCAGCAGCCCATCAGTCCAGACGTTGTCAAAAGCCTTCTGGAGGTCTATCCAGGTTGCAAAAACTACCTTCCGGTCTTGGAATGCATCCTCAACTTCCTGAGCGAGGTATGTTGCCTGGTCCTCTGTGCATCTGAACTGTCGGAATCCTGCTTGTTCCTTGGATAGGAGGTTTTCTGTCTCAAGATACCACATGAGTCTCTTGTTAACTATCCTCTCCATTGTCTTGACCACACAGCTAGTGAGACTAATAGGGCGATAGCTGGAAGCTTTCTTTCTATCCTTGCCGTTCTTGTAGATTGGGATAACGGTGGCTTCCTTCCAGATCTGCGGAACTATGCCTTCTTCCCAGCTAAGATTGAAGATGTCAAGAAGTTTCAGTATGGCTGAGCATCCAAGATGAGTTAGCATCTCATTGGAGATTCCATCAGGTCCTGGTGACTTCCTCTTCTTCAGTTGTCTGAGCGCTGTGTACAGTTACTGGTAAGTGGAAGTTTCATGGAGTCTTGTTTCGTAACTCTTTTACTTCTATCCTTGTTCTTTCTGTGCCTCTCTTTGCTGTTGGCGTGTGACTTTGATGTTGCCCTCTTTCTGGTAGGCTTTGGCGAGACAGTCTGCAGTCTCTTTGCCGGTCAACAGTTTCCCATCCTCATCCAACGTGATTTTCTGTCTGCTATTTTCTTCATCATTTAGCTGTTTCGTGAGCCTCCACAACTTCCTCCCGTCCTTCTCAAGGTTCAGGGCAGCAGTTTTCTCCCTCCAACTTCGTCGTGTAGCGTCCAGTTTAGATTTTTGAAACTGTGCCTTTGCTTTCTGAAGTTGTTCATGGTTTTCTTGTGATGGCTGTTCTTCTGCCCTGTTCCTTGCTTTAGTGAGTTCATCTTGGAGGGTCTGCAACTGATTGGTCCAGTAGGGCTTGTATTCTCTTCTCGCACCTCTAGGGATGGTTTCATGGGCAGCTTTGAGTATGCAGCTGTTGAACTCTTTCACCACGTTGTTAACATCTCTTCCTTGTACCTGTATGCCTCGAGTAAGAGAATTGGACCGAATAGCAGAGACTCCACTTGGCTTTCTTGTAGTTCCATCTAGGGTAGGGAAGGTCTGTCTGTATCACTTCACTGCTGATTGTGAGGAACACTGGTTTGTGGTCACTTCCACCAAGTTGATCGCCAACTTCTCTAACCGTACCTTTCTGGATGTCCTCTGTGCAGAATGCTAGATCTGGAGAGGTAGTAGTGTGCCATCGCCTAGAGTAGAAGGTTGGTACATCATAGGGCTGGTTGACAAGGATCAAGTTGTGCTCATCCTGCCAGTCCTCCACTTCATCCCCACGCCTATCAGACTGCATATCCCCAACTCTGGGAATGACTTGAAATCACCAACAACCATGTATCGACTGTTTGAGATTTCAATAGTGTCAAGGGCAAGGGCTTTGTCATTTGGGCAGTAGTAGTGGATGAGGCTCAACTCAGATGATTTGGTCTTGATCTCCTGGTATTCCGCTCCTTCAAGGTAGGTTTTCACTTCGCTCACATCGATGTTGTTCCAGACTAAGAGTGAGCACACCACCCTTGTGTCTGTCTGCTCGGAGGCATTGGTAGACTCGTACTTTGAACATCTTGTCTTTGTTCAGGTGTGTTTCCTGTATGCAGCAAACACTTACCTCTTTGTCCTGTAGTACTTGCTCCAGTTCAGTCTTTTTGTTAAAGACTCCTTCAGCATTCCACTGCATGAGCACAAGAGGTTTCTGCCAGTAGCTGTCCTTCGCCGTCCCCTGGCTGCACAGGGCGGCTTAGGGTGACCTCCAGTAGCTAGGGTTGGGTTCCTTCGAGGTATGGAACCCGGCACTGTACCTGCCTGGCGGGTCTTCACAGGTCCAGCACCATCTCGGTTTACTCTTTCTGTCATTGTGATTCATTTTGCGTTTATGCGTGTCTCCTCAGTGATAACATTCAAACAAACTTGGCCTAGGCTCTTTTACCAACTTTGGAATCATTCCTGTCAATGCTTCATGACACAAGGTTAGTTGTTGTGCTTGTTGATGGATACTGCTGTGCACCCTTATGATCACAAAACTATTACATTACCATGGCTACGGGACTTAAATTAGGAAACACACTACATTACCATGGCTACGGGACTTAAATTAGGAAACACACTACATTACCATGGCTACGGGACTTAAATTAGGAAACACACTACATTACCATGGCTACGGGACTTAAATTAGGAAACACACTACATTACCATGGCTACGGGACTTAAATTAGGAAACACACTACATTACCATGGCTACGGGACTTAAATTAGGAAACACACTACATTACCATGGCTACGGGACTTAAATTAGGAAACACACTACATTACCATGGCTACGGGACTTAAATTAGGAAACACACTACATTACCATGGCTACGGGACTTAAATTAGGAAACACACTACATTACCATGGCTACGGGACTTAAATTAGGAAACACACTACATTACCATGGCTACGGGACTTAAATTAGGAAACACACTACATTACCATGGCTACGGGACTTAAATTAGGAAACACACTACATTACCATGGCTACGGGACTTAAATTAGGAAACACACTACATTACCATGGCTACGGGACTTAAATTAGGAAACACACTACATTACCATGGCTACAGGACTTAAATTAGGAAACACACTACATTACCATGGCTACGGGACTTAAATTAGGAAACACACTACATTACCATGGCTACGGGACTTAAATTAGGAAACACACTACATTACCATGGCTACGGGACTTAAATTAGGAAACACACTACATTACCATGGCTACGGGACTTAAATTAGGAAACACACTACATTACCATGGCTACGGGACTTAAATTAGGAAACACACTACATTACCATGGCTACGGGACTTAAATTAGGAAACACACTACATTACCATGGCTACGGGACTTAAATTAGGAAACACACTACATTACCATGGCTACAGGACTTAAATTAGGAAACACACTAAATTACCATGGCTACGGGACTTAAATTAGGAAACACACTACATTACCATGGCTACAGGACTTAAATTAGGAAACACACTACATTACCATGGCTACGGGACTTAAATTAGGAAACACACCACATTACCATGGCTACGGGACTTAAATTAGGAAACACACTACATTACCATGGCTACGGGACTTAAATTAGGAAACACACTACATTACCATGGCTACGGGACTTAAATTAGGAAACACACTACATTACCATGGCTACGGGACTTAAATTAGGAAACACACCAACAGGATTCACATTTGTGCACATTTAATACTCAAAACAATTTTTTTAACAAAAGGATTCGCCGATACTTGAAACAATAATAATCTAAATGAATTACATTATTTGTCGGACAAAGTGAATCTAGCACCTCCAAGAGTTGCAGATAAGGAAATACCACCCGAGGGTTGAAGATGCGTGCAAAGAACGAGGCTCTCCCCTTATGAATATGAGAATGAAGTATGACGTATAAAGTATGAGCATGATGTATGAAGCATGAATAATGACGCATAAAGTATGAATCATGACGCATGAATCATAACATATAAAGTATGAACATGAATCATGACATGACGTATGAAGCATGACATGACGTATGAAGCATGACATGATGTATGAAGCATGACATTACGTATGAAGCATGACATGACGTATAAAGTATGAACATGATGTATGAAGCATGACATGATGTATGAAGCATGAACATGATGTATGAAGTATGCCATGATGTATGAACATGATGTATGAAACGTGACATGATGTATGAACATGATGTATGAAACATGACATGACGTATGAACATGATGTATGAAACATGACATGACGTATGAACATGATGTATGAAACATGACATGACGAATGAAACATGATGTATGAAACATGACATGATGTATGAAGTACGAGCATGAAGCAAGCATGACGTATGTGTGATATTTCTGAGCCAGCAGAGAGTTAAGCTAATGGAATGATGTACAGTGACACAATGCTGTCTACGATCAAGTGGCTACAAATCTGCTGTCATGTACACATTGAGTAACAAATCTGCTGTCATGTACACATTGAGTAACAAATCTGCTGTCATGTACACATTGAGTAACAAATCTGCTGTCATGTACACATTGAGTAACAAATCTGCTGTCATGTACACCTTGAGTAACAAATCTGCTGTCATGTACACATTGAGTAACAAATCTGCTGTCATGTACACCTTGAGTAACAAATCTGCTGTCATGTACACATTGAGTAACAAATCTGCTGTCATGTACACCTTGAGTAACAAATCTGCTGTCATGTACACATTGAGTAACAAATCTGCTGTCATGTACACCTTGAGTAACAAATCTGCTGTCATGTACACATTGAGTAACAAATCTGCTGTCATGTACACCTTGAGTAACAAATCTGCTGTCATGTACACATTGAGTAACAAATCTGCTGTCATGTACACCTTGAGTAACAAATCTGCTGTCATGTACACATTGAGTAACAAATCTGCTGTCATGTACACCTTGAGTAACAAATCTGCTGTCATGTACACATTGAGTAACAAATCTGCTGTCATGTACACCTTGAGTAACAAATCTGCTGTCATGTACACATTGAGTAACAAATCTGCTGTCATGTACACCTTGAGTAACAAATCTGCTGTCATGTACACATTGAGTAACAAATCTGCTGTCATGTACACCTTGAGTAACAAATCTGCTGTCATGTACACCTTGAGTAACAAATCTGCTGTCATGTACACCTTGAGTAACAAATCTGCTGTCATGTACACCTTGAGTTACAAATCTGCTGTCATGTACACATTGAGCAACAAATCTGCTGTCATGTACACCTTGAGCAACAAATCTGCTGTCATGTACACATTGAGCAACAAATCTGTCGCGTACACCAAAGAAGTTAAAAATCTGTCGCGTACACCCAAGAAGTTACAAATCTGTCGCGTACACCCAAGAAGTTACAAATCTGTCGTGTACACCCAAGAAGTTACAAATCTGCTGCTGTTGAGTACACTGAGCTTGGGAATAGCTCTGCTACATGTTCTGACAAATACCTGAAAATACAAGGTTACAGTCTCAAAATCTCTGATCTCTCAGTCGAAGGTCACATCATTGTTTTGATAAATAATTATATATCACCATGACACCAGGATGGCACCCAGACAATATTCCAATTCATTTATTTTGAAAATGAACATGCAACGTCGGATAAGATTACCGGTATTTTTATTTAATTGGAATGTACATGATTTACATATAGGTGAAGTAAGCCTTGCCGTGTAAGGCTGTCCGATTAGCGCAGTGGTTAGCGCACTCGCTTCTCACCAATGCAACCCAGTTCGATCCTCGGATCAGGAAGTATGTGAGATGGTACGGTGGTCGCCAGATCGGACAGGTGGGTTTTCTCCGGGTACTCCGGTTTCCTCCCACATGAATGACACATTTACTTTCATCCGTGTTAACGAGAGTGATTAATATAAGTTGTTAAAACTTGCTTCGCAATCGTTGTAAAGTAAATAAAGTTTAAACTATGCCTTGTCTCTTGGCAGATTTTTTTCTTCTGAATCAACACGGTCTAAATAATTTAGGTAGACGGTCAACCAAAGTATGTATTCCATTGACATTATTTTAAGTCCAGCAGTTTCACAGAAGAGTTTGTTCTGCAGAAGATGGGATAGGAGATTGGGATGACCTTTAGAGACAGATATACTTCAGGTGGTCCTTACAGAGGTATTATACTTACTGCATATGTAAATTTTAGGGATGACAACGAATGGTGATTTTGTCATTCGACTATTCGAATGATCTTCCCAACGAATATTCACTCATTTCTTGAAATTTCGATTTTTTTACACCTTTTCTATTTTCTGTTTCGGATATGTGTGTTCATTTCGACACTGCAACCCATAAAGCCAGTGTGGGTCCATTTTTTCCCCAGCAATTATAAATTCCTTTTGTCTATTTTTCTTGCTCAGGCGTTTTTTCATGTACAAAGATGAATTTCAATGTACAATTAGTAACACCTGTAACTATAAGCAACATGTCATCACCTGCCTTTGTTAATTGGAACCATAATCGCGACCACTGTTCGCACCTCCAGGCCTGCATGGGACCATTCTTTTGTGTTTGAATGTTAATTGATCGAACATTAAACAAACAGCTATATGATTTAACTGAATCGTTATTATGTTATATTTCGGGTTTTACGCCTGCATCAGCACCATTTCGGGCTATATCTCCGGCGGGCAGTTTACTTAACAACACCTTTCCTGGGCAGGCTCCAGCGGTTAACCAGTACTTTGGTGCACCAAACTCCGTAAGAAACTGCCAACTTTTTCATATAAATGAGACACGGCCTGAGCGGGACTCGAACCCGTGACCATCAGTGATGATAGGTTACAGTGGTATACAAGTCAGCAACCATAACCACTCGACCACGGAGGCGGACATTTAACTGAATCGTATTAAAATTACATTTGAAAAAAAATACAAAATTGCAAGTTTTTATATTCGAATACGATTTTAACATTCGTATATTCGGACTTCCCAACAAATATTTGAACATTCTGTGCCAACCCTAGTAATATATCTTACACGAGGAACTGCTGCATCAGTTTCTTCAGCACACCCAGTCTGTTGTCATCCATGTCCATCTGGGCCAGGAGCCCGGGCAGCTTAACTGTAATATAATACAATACAGTGAACACACCGTGTCCATCTGGGACAGGAGCCCGGGCAGCTTAACTGTAATATAATACAATACAGTGAACACACCATATCCATCTGGACCAAGAGCCTGGGCAGCTTAACTGTAATACAATACGGTAAACACACCGTGTCCATCTGGGCCAGGAGCCCGGGCAGCTTAACTGTAATACAATACGGTAAACACACCATGTCCATCTGGGACAGGAGCCCGGGCAGCTTAACTGTAATACAAGACAATACGGTAAACACACCATATCCATCTGGACCAGGAACCCGGGCAGCTTAACTGTAATACAAGACAATACGGTAAACACACCATATCCATCTGGACCAGGAACCCGGGCAGCTTAACTGTAATACAAGACAATACAGTAAACACACCCTGTCCATCAGGGACAGGAGCCCGGGCAGCTTAACTGTAATACAAGACAATACAGTAAACACACCATGTCCATCTGGGACAGGCGCCCGGGCAGCTTAACTGTAATACAAGACAATACGGTAAACACACCGTGTCCATCTGGGACAGGCGCCCGGGCAGCTTAACTGTAATATAAGACAATACAGGAAACACACCGTGTCCATCTGGGCCAGGAGCCCGGACAGCTTAACTGTAATACAAGACAATACGGTAAACACACCGTGTCCATCTGGGCCAGGAGCCCGGGCAGCTTAACTGTAATACAATACGGTAAACACACCATGTCCATCTGGGCCAGGAGCCCGGGCAGCTTAACTGTAACACAATACGGTAAATACACCGTGTCCATCTGGGACAGGAGCCTGGGCAGCTTAACTGTAATATAAGACAATACGGTAAACACACTGTGTCCATCTGAGCCAGGAGCCTGGGCAGCTTAACTGTAACACAATATAAACTGACAAATCACCACCGAATCTGATGTCATCAATATTCATTAACAGTCTCGCCAACTGGGTCACTAAGGCAACATTCCTGCAAACTTATTATGAAATCGGACATCAGCAGAGAATACGATATTATAACTTATTCCAGATGGCTTAGCAATGACACATTTTATATATTATATTATTATTATTATATTTCGGGTTTTACACCTGCATCAGCATCATTTTGGGCTATATCGCCGGCGGGCAGTTTACCTAAACAACACCTTTCCTGGGCAGGTTCCAGCGGTTAACCAGTACTTGGGTGCACCAACCTCCGTAAGAAACTGCCAACTTTTTCATATAAATGAAACACGGTCTGAGCGGGGCTCGAACCCATGACCATCAGTGATGATAGGTTACAGTGGTATACAAGTCAGCGACCGTAACCACTCGACCACGGAGGCGGACACATTTTATATAAAAAACTAGAGGACCAGCAATGGACCAACTTGACCCAAACGTTTCAGAGACTTCATTACAATAAACTGATGACATATATGTATGCATTCTCAGATACATTCACACGGAATGAACAGTGATAACAATATCTCACCTCCAGTACTCAATTAGGTGAGCCAGGAATTGGGAGGGGGTCACGGCACAACCCAAGTATCATTCTTGTGAAGCGTCATAAAGATTAGTCACGCAGTTTTAGAGGAGATGTTGTTCGCTGATGCCTGGCAGACGGATTAATGCATGAACGGTGTTCACAATGCTTCACATTCATCGAAACATTCCACGGCCATGAAACACTGTTAATGTTTTACAGTTTGGCATGTCATAACACTCCATTTACATATATAAACATACACACACAATATATCAGGTTCGATACCCCCGTCTGACACTAATAAAATTAACAGTCTTTCAGATGGGACGTTAAACCGAGGTCTCGTGTCGGTGCTTTACACCGTGCACGTAAAAGAACCAGAGGAGACTCTGGAATGGGTCTCTGTCTGTATCATTGCACTATCCTCCAAAAATCTAAAATGACTAATCTCTTCAGGAGGGGTCGCTCATATGGGTAACCGATAGCGACGATAAATAAACGTAAAAAACACACAAAATATCAGATAAAAATTTAGTTGATAACCTAGTATACAAACTCTCTCTCCTTCATGGTGGTGGATTTCTTCAGGAATGAGGTCTCGAGAGCGATTACTATAAGTTGAAAGCATTTGTTTCGCAATCGAACTAAAATAAATTTGTATAAAATAGTATACAAATTAAATTATATTAAAGACTTACCAAACAATCGGAGCAGATGCTGTGCTCCGTATAGCATACAGAGGGGCGTCGGCAATTTACTAAGAGCTTCAGGTGGTGCCAGCTGCCAATGTAGGATATTTGCCAGTATTTCTTCTCTACCATTGTCACCCATACTATCTGTAGATCCAGGGGCGCCTTTCTCAGCAGACTTATCCACACCGTTCTGACGTGCGCCCGCGATATTACATGGAAAAAGCAATGGCGGAGGTCTCTCAGTCTTTTCATTCTTTATCGGAGGTTTCACCGCCGGCTCAGACACGATTGTGTCTGGCTTCGACTGCTCACTATCACTAGAGTCCTCACTCGATTTCCGATAACTGCGCAACGCTCGTCGACGTAGGCTATCATCCTGGCGATCGGAAGACCGCATCTTTCTTATCTGTTTCAATACTTCACACGGTTTCGATTCACTCTGACTAGCAACTTGTTCTGTCTTGATTCCTGTTGCTTTATCATTGTCACATTTCTTTGAAGGCTCAGATTTTCGGCTTCTGGTCACTCTTCGTGGAGTAGCGATTATCGTGCTGGGATTGAACGTGACTTCGTAGTCCCCGTCCACGATGTTGGGCGACAGTTTTGGTAGTTTAGGCCAGGGTTCATCAGTAGGCGTGTTTGGCTCGTCAGAAGATCGAACTCTTGGAGACTTCAACAATGGGGAGTCTTCACCCGGGCTGTAATCACATACCACAACTGAACAAGATACTATGATATATTACGATCAAATTGAGTAAGCGAGGTGGTCACCTCTATTAAACAGCAAGATTCTGGGTTCACAAACTGGCATTTTATTATACAGTCAAATCTGTGCTAGTCACCTCAATTAAACAGCAAGATTCTGGGTTCACTGGCATTTTATTATACAGTCAAATCTGTGCTAGTCACCTCTATTAAACAGCCAGATTCTGGGTTCACAAACTGGCATTTTATTATACAGTCAAATCTGTGCTAGTCACCTCTATTAAACAGCAAGATTCTGGGTTCACAAACTGGCATTTTATTATACAGTCAAATCAAGTCACCTCTATTAAACAGCAAGATTCTGGGTTCACAAACTGGCAATTTATTATACAGTCAAATCTGTGCTAGTCACCTCAATTAAACAGCAAGATTCTGGGTTCACAAACTGGCATTTTATTATACAGTCAAATCTGTGCTAGTCACCTCAATTAAACAGTAAGATTCTGGGTTCACAAACTGGCATTTTATTATACAGTCAAATCTGTGCTAGTCACCTCTATTAAACAGTAAGATTATGGGTTCACAAACTGGCATTTTATAATTTTTTATTATACAGTCAAATCTGTGCTAGTCACCTCAATTAAACAGCAAGATTCTGGGTTCACAAACTGGCATTTTATTATACAGTCAAATCTGTGCTAGTCACCTCTATTAAACAGCAAAGCTGTATTTATCAGCCTGTAAACTAAATTCCCAGTCTATTCAAAGCTCAACCTCTATTAAGCAGCCACCTTTACTAAGCAGCCAAAAGTGAAGAACGAGTCTGGCAAATGGCATTGAACTCGATGTATGATGGACCGTGAATACGAAAATGTAGATGTAAAGTAAAATGTCTAGGTAAAATACACACTTCCCCCCCCTTATTTCACCTCATTTCTCCATAATTACTTTAGTTTAATCATATTTTATTGCAAATCAATAGTACATATGTCATGCACGTAAAGATACAATACCTAACATGACAATGCAAATGGTTTGGGTCACAAGTTTCAACATTAGACTGGGTCACAAGTTTCAACAACATTAGACTGGGTCACAAGTTTCAACAACATTAGACTGGGTCACAAGTTTCAACAACATTAGACTGGGTCACAAGTTTCAACAACATTAGACTGGGTCACAAGTTTCAACAACATTAGACTGGGCCACAAGTTTCAACAACATTAGACTGGGCCACAAGTTTCAACAACATTAGACTGGGTCACAAGTTTCAACAACATTAGACTGGGCCACAAGTTACAACAACATTATACAACGGCTGGGCAGGGAAGTGACTGCCCCATAAATTTTAGACCAAAGTTGAACACTGTCACACGCATGATTCCTAATGAAGAGATTCGAAGTCTATGACCATATTAGCCACTTGGTAACCCTCCTTGAAATAACATAACATTTTGATAGACTGACCTAATTTGTGTAAACAAGAGCTATTCGTACTGCCAGACATACACGTATAAACAAGATCTCCCTAACAGGTCTGTCTTACTTACATTTTCTGCTTGGCGGGCGTCTTGTTTTTATAAACGTTGATGAGTTTAGTGTGTTGTTCCTTCTCCGAGTCATACAGTAGGATGAGAGGCAGAACAAAGTCAAAACAGATTCTCAATCCATCCACAAACTCCTTACACATAGGCAATCTGCACAAATAAATGTTTAAACTTTATTTATTATTACAAACTATTGGCAGTCTAGTAGATGTGCACATTGTCTGCATTTTTAACAAACTTTTTTTCGACATTTTCTAAATGATTTGTTCCGATCTTCAGTAGACTACACTGATACGCTTCCGAAATTCGGTCTTGTTTAAAATTTGTTATGATTAATATTTCAGTATATTGTTGCTGTGTATAGCACAGCATACTTGTGGCCTCCTTGGCTAAACATAAGTTATGCACAAGATAAATGCAAGGTGAGACAAGGCTGTGTATACCTGATCTAAAGTACTGTGCTTCTAACTACCGGTATCCATGCAGTGCCCACTAACAGCTGAGTTTCATTTTCTGCTCCAACACATTACCATGGAAATCATTTCTTGGGATTTTATTTACAGTTTAAACTTGATTTATTCTACAACGATTGCGAAGCAAGTTTTAACAACTTATATTAATCACTCTCGTTGGCGCGGATGAAAGCGTAGATGTGGAGTACCCGAAGAAAACCCACCTGTCCAATCTGGTGATCACCGTACCATCTTACATATTTCCCGGTTCGAGGATCGAACCCGGGTTGCATTGGTGAGAAGCGAGTGCGCTAACCACTGCGCTAATCGGAAATCTGCACAAATACAAGCACATACTATGAACACTTAGACATTTGACGACCTAGATTACGGACAAGTCTGACAGGTGAACTTACAACAATGCATGGGTTTTACTCTTAGATTACCCGTGAATACTAGTAACACATTGAAGCCGAGGGAGTTATCGATAATCAATTAATTGTTAAGATCAATATGTGTATATGTATATATATAAACCCCCATAAAGTTATGTTATAATGTATGAAATAAATCTGCCGGGACCTAAAATTATACACTGCAAATATTATAGCCAGTTAGGTCAGTTACAAGTGAGTTTATCGTGTAGCACGAGGAAAGCAATCATAAGTAGTATATATACTGTTCCTTTCATCCGCATACATCACTTTAACGAGCGGATTTCAAATTGGGTAGAGAAAGAAACAGTTCTCTACAACTCTACAATGAAGTTTAACTCTGGCAATTTATATTCATTTCAAATTGCAAATGATAACATTTTGGAAAAATAGTGATAATTGCTCATTTCAAAATATCCTCAGTTTTTATTATTTGAACCGTCGTATTTTGTCCTGTCGTCTTTTGGTCTGTCGTATTTTGTTGTTCTAATGCATGACATGACATGCGTGGTTAACTCTAAACCATGTTTTATTCGCCAATAAACAAACGACAAGACAAATATTCTGGTATGTCCACCAGTTTCAAGTCATGGGTCCCCCATGTCCCACAGAGTCCTCCCAAGCGAAATGAAACACGTTTTGCATTGCAGCCTAAGCAGAAAATTTCAAACGACCAAATCCAGGGTTCCCTCTGTCTGAATGTTTATCTGCGCCACTTCTGTCGCCAATTGAAAATCACTGGAGCCAATTTAAAATACGTGGAGCCAACTAAGAGTAATGTAGTTCACAAATAAATATTTGAGGCCATGTATTCGACAAAACATGTGCCAAAAAAAGAAAAAGTTGCGCAAAATAATTTCGTCAATTCACAAAATTGAGCGCCACTATTTGCGGGAACCCTGCAAATGAGAGAAAATGACATGGGCATTAACTATGCGGAGCTAACTACACGCATACTTACATTCTCTCGATGGCAATCTTTGGCGGATTATGACAGAGATAAGAACGGTCGTAGTTGCTACTCCAGAAATCCATCATAAAGGTCTTTACAAAGCTCTCTAACACAGTGACTACACTAATCTCCGCTGGTAATTTCACCAACTAAAATAACACCAATCTTCAATTAGTAATCTATAGGTCAGAATATTTGTGAAGTGAGAAAGCGCGTGATTGAGTCCTTAACCCTTTCAACCCCACAGGCCTCTAAATAGGCTTATGAAAAGTGTAGATCCAGATGAGCCGGCTCGTGACGAGCCGTCTCATCAGAATCTGCACTTTTTTGCCAGTACTAATTATTACTATTTTTAGATAAAATTACCCATTTTGATAAATGAACTGGTCCAAAGGTAATTTTCTTATTAATTTATTGGTCTGAAAATATCATGCACCAGTCCATGTCAGTTACTTGGGGTTGAATGGGTTAAATGGTGTTAATTAATAAATTTCAACAAAATATGATTAAAAGCACAGTATGACCATTAAATACAACATTTGAATAGGAGTGCTTTATAATGGGTCAGTGTATCTTACTGGACAAAATTTTGTATGAAAATTGTATAATATAAAAAAACGTTTTTTTAGGGTAGCAGTGGGCCCGGCCCCCCCCAGAGTGTGAAGTCAGGGTCCCTAGGGCGACTATTTCGCCCACATTGCCCTCTAGAATGATCCCTGCTCACCTCTGTTAGAATTTGGCAAGTATGTTATATTTATGTTATATTTCGGGTTTTACGCCTGCATCAGCACCATTTCGGGCTATATCGCCGGCGGGCAGTTTACCTAACAATACCTTTCCTGGGCAGGCTCCAGCGGTTAACCAGTACTTGGGTGCACCAACCTCCGTAAGAAACTGCCAACTTTCTCATATAAATGAGACACGGCCTGAGCGGGGCTCGAACCCGTGACCATCAGTGATGATAGGTTACAGTGGTATACAAGTCAGCGACCGTAACCACTCGACCACGGAGGCGGAGAATTTGGCAAGTAACGAAAACATTTGAATAGGATGCATGTTTTATAAATACGGTAGTGCATCATGTGCAATGATACACACAGAGACCCATTCCAGAATCTCCTCCGGTTCTTTTACGTGCACGGTGTACATCACCGACACGAGACCTCGGTTTAAAGTACCATCTGAAAGACTGTTAATTTTATTAGGGTCAGACGGGGATCGAACCCCGGTGATTTTTAAAATCAAAATGTAAATCACCGACACAAGACCTTCTGAAAGAGTCAGGGTTAGACGGGGGATCTAAACAACGATCGCTGGATTTGCAAAATGGCCCTAATAAACAATAGTTAACATAACAAAGAGCCAATTTAATTAACAACACTTATCGACAATTATGTGAGCTATTTATAGCGTTTATATTACCCAGCAGTTAACACTGCTGGCTTCGCATTACTATGTAATAGTACACAGAGCACCAGTACTCACCTTTTTGTCCAGGTTAACGGCAAAGTAGTCTTTATCCAACACGGCCTTCAGGGAGTCAGGAATCTCAATGTCAACATGCGGCTGAAATCTCTGAAAGAAATGCATATACGGGTAACATAAAACATCAAAAACGAAATAGTTTATATGGTATTATGTTCGGGCCTATGGAATTAAGTAGTTTTTTTTAAAACTTTATTTATTTTACAACGATTGCGAAGCAAGTTCTAACAATTTTACAACAATTGTGAAGCAAGTTCTAACAACTATTAATCACTCTCGTTGGCACGGATGAAAGCGTAAATGTGGACATAAAGGTAATTTAGTAGTTCAGGTTTCTTATAGGTGTTTAGATGGTTGTGGTCGACACATACAAGTTATTTCTGCGCCGCTTGTACAGTTTTATTCAGTGCAGATATATCATTTTTTCTGCTTTATAGGCGAGAGAACGTTGTCAGGATTGTCAGATATACTTGAGCAATACTCGAGAGTTGATAATGAACATAGCATTCCCGCTGTCGGTTGCCAATCGCGACAAAAAAAACGAATATTGGGGCTGAATTTTGTAAATCAGTGAAAATATTTGGCGCAACTTTTTTTTGAGCACATGTTTTGTCAAATACATGGCTTCAAATATTTATTTGTGAACTATATGGCTCTTAGTTGGCTCCAAGTTTTTTAATTGGCTCCAGTGTTTTTCAATTGGCGACAGAAGTGGTGCAGACAAACATTCAGACAGAGGGAAGCCTGACATAGGTCTTATAAGCTGGACTGGCTGGGAAAGAGATGACAAAGTTGTTGTTTTTATGCTTCTCTAAAATGGACAAAATCTGCCAAATGATCAACAATCAACATCTAAGCTTTGAGATAGGCAGAAGAACTATGTGAGCCAATCCATAGTTATAAAACAGTCTTTTGTTTATTTGATACAAATTTATTTTAGCTCGATTGCGAAACAAGTTCTTACAACTTTATATTAATCACTCTCGAGGCCTCATTCCTGATGGAATCCATCGCCACGAGGGAGAGAGAAGAGGCAACATGGAATTCAAATTCCTTGCCTATGGGCACAACCGTAACGGCTCCAGCGGGGCTCCAACTCCAGGCCTTTCACACATGAAGCAAACGCGCTACGACTGCGCTATCACATCTTTTGTTTGCAAAGTTAATCAAGCAATTAGCATGTAACTATGTACCGGGCACTTCTTCAAATCATCCACTTTAGTTTCACTGCCAATACTGTCAGTCTCCGTCATGCTCTGAAATCATCAAATGTTTAACTAATGTAATCAGCTTACTCAATATTTCATGTTTATGCATAGCTGAGAATTAGGTCATATGAATGATACACAGTAATATGCAGTAGAGTCCTAGAAATATAATAATACAAGAGTTCAGTCAGCTCAAACAATATATACCCTCGAGTTTCCGGTTTCCGTTATGATAAGAAATCATCGGCATTCAACAAAACGAATCTTAAAACTACATAGTTTCTAAATGTATGATGCAAATAAAGTAACGTTCCTCTTTTATTCCAAAGAATTAGAAATGAATATGACTACGTAAATTTTACCATGACCCGAAACCGACATCTGTGGTGACTGGTACCGGAGTTTTCGTGACCTTTCAGAAAATCAATTTTGCGTAACATGGAATGGGTGTAAATATAAAACGAACACGTTTTATGCAGCATGATGATCATTTCTATTATATTGATGAATATTTCTTTTCACAGTTAACACTTTCACAGTTTAACAAGCATTTTCACATGTGGACACCTGAATCCATCACCTAATCTTGTAAACCTGACTTTTGAATAGTAAATGAGGTGGGTCCAATGGTCACACTGTGCCCATTTGTAAGGGTTGTTGATGAATATTGCCTGTACTTTCGCTTTGTAGGTGGTGGACTGCCATAAACCTAAATTAAAAACTATTCCGTTAAGTACACTACACTACATGACACATCGCGTAGTTGACGATGACAGTAACACTGTATGGACCTCAAAACAATATAAGAGAAGTCTCCAAAACTATCTCCCCTTACACTAATTAAAATTGTAACCCAGTCTATTTTGACCTTCACATTAAATGACAGGTAGGTAAACAAATCAGACGACGCAAAACAAAACTGGAAATGGTCAATATTTTGCAGTAAATCAAATGTACAAATGGTGATGCAATATTGCATTATGAAAGATAGCATGTTTTATACCAATGCAAGGAAAATAACCGATTACTTACGCCTATAAGGATTATAGGCGCAGTGTTGTTGCCAAATATGGAAAATGACCGTTGACACTATCTATTCCTGATTAGTGACGTCAGAAAACACCGATCGCGCGCAGTATTGTAAATACTTACGGGGTAACGAAAATGAAGGTATCACGATTTGAGGACACTAGAGGATATATAACAATATCAGACAAATTAGATGAATTGTTATCTCGCGCAGAAAGGGCTCTAGATGGGCCACATATCGCTTAAGGGCAATAACTCTGGTGTTACATATTTATTTAAATGTTGTAATATTCCATCTATTGGTTATTGAGAACTGGAGTAGGAAGGACACACAATGCCGAATCAAGATCTCTTGCCGAAAATATAGTATATGTATAGGATATAAAAGCCAAGGCTACGCGCCTCACACAGTACCAATATTTTACATATTCTTTAATTTAAGTTTATTTAACGTCGCTACCGGTTTCCCATTTGAGCGACGGGCAGTTTACCTAACAACACCTTTCCTGGGCAGGCTCCAGCGGTTAACCAGTACTTGGTGCACCAACCTCCGTAAGAAACTGCCAACTTTTTCATATAAATGAGACACGGTCTGAGCGGGGCTCGAACCCGTGACCATCAGAGATGATAGGTTACAGTGGTATACAAGTCAGAGACCTTAACCACTCGACCACGGAGGCAGATATTTTACATTTTATTTTACATATTGGATCCGTTTGAGGTTTATATCTTACTTAAAACACACACTAAAATTGTTCATTTTGTACATTTACGCGTAGGATTTAATATAATACTCTGGCCTTTTAACAGCAGTCCAATATTAATAATTATGGACTCCAGGCACAAAGGTAAGACATCAGGACAGTATTTTAATAGTAGTTAACCCATTCAACACCAAGTAACTCACATGGACTGGTCCATGATATTCATAAACCAATAAATGAATCAGAAAATCACATTTGGACAAGTTCATTTATCAAAATGGGTAATTATGTCTAAAAATAGTCATATCACTGGCAAAAAGTGCAGATCCTGATGAGACGGCTCATCACGAGCCGGCTCATCACGAGCCGGCTCATCTGGATCTACACTTTTTGTAAGCCTATTTAGAGGTCTGTGGTGTTGAAAGGGTTAAACATGATAAAACATCGAATATAATGTTTAAATGTACAGTTAGATTGTAAGGCTCCTGAATGTGAGGCATCATTTGATTTCCGGCCCTTAGCAGGGCTTTATCTAGAGGCAGGTTTCCTGCTGTCAGTCACCAAAAAATAAATATTGGCGCTAAATTTGGTGAATTGGCGAAAATATTTGGCACAATTTTTAAAAAAAAGTTATTTTTTTGGCACACGTTTTGTCAAATGCATGGCTTCATATATTTATTTGTGAACTATATGGCTCTTAGTTGGCTCCAAGTTTTTTTAATTGGCTCCAGTGTTTTTCAATTGGCGACAGAAGTGGCGCAGACAAACATTCAGACAGAGGGAACCCTGAGAGGGCGACTTGGTCGAAATAGTCGCCTTAGGGGTCTGACTTGGCCTCCCTAGGAGCCCATTTCTCCCAGTCTCTACAGTTTTCATACCAAATTTTATCAAGTAAGATATAAAGCACTTCATACATTCAAATGTTGTATTTAATATTTAATGGTTGTATTGTGTCTTGTAATCCTATTTTGATGAAATTAATTAACACAATTTAAGGACGCAGTAATGCGCTTTCTCACTTCCCCCCAAAAATGATGACCTAGCATGAGCCTGGCGTATTACAGGTTTATGAGAAGTGTGGCGTATCACAGGTTTATGAGAAGTGTGGCGTATCACAGGTTTATGAGAAGTGTGGCGTATCACAGGTTTATGAGAAGTGTGGCATATTACAGGTTTATGAGAAGTGTGGCATATCACAGGTTTATGAGAAGTGTGGCATATTACAGGTTTATGAGAAGTGTGGCGTATCACAGGTTTATGAGAAGTGTGACGTATTACAGGTTTATGAGAAGTGTGGCGTATTACAGGTTTATGAGAAGTGTGGCGTATCACAGGTTTATGAGAAGTGTGGCGTATTACAGGTTTATGAGAAGTGTGGCGTATTACAGGTTTATGAGAAGTGTGGCATATTACAGGTTTATGAGAAGTGTGGCGTATTACAGGTTTATGAGAAGTGTGACGTATTACAGGTTTATGAGAAGTGTGGCATATTACAGGTTTATGAGAAGTGTGGCGTATTACAGGTTTATGAGAAGTGTGACGTATTACAGGTTTATGAGAAGTGTGGCATATCACAGGTTTATGAAGAGTGTGGCGTATTACAGGTTTATGAGAAGTGTGGCGTATTACAGGTTTATGAGAAGTGTGGCGTATTACAGGTTTATGAGAAGTGTGGCATATTACAGGTTTATGAGAAGTGTATATGAGAAGTGTGGCGTATTACAGGTTTATGAGAAGTGTGGCGTATTACAGGTTTATGAGAAGTGTCTCAATTTTTATACTTGTTTTGTCTTAACCCATTCAACACCAAGTAACTGCCATGGACTGGTCCATGACATTTTTAGACCAATTAAATTAATAAGAAAATTACATTTGGATCAGTTCATTTATCAAAATGGGTAAATTATTTTCTAAAAATTGTAATATTACTTGCAAAAAGTGCAGATCCTGATGAGACGGCTCATCACGAGCCGGCTCATCTGGATCTACACTTTTTTGTAAGCCTATTTAGAGGTCTGTGGTGTTGAAAGGGTTAAATTAATGTTTACCTCTTCCTCAGTATCATTTATATCTGTCACATTCTCTTCCATTGTGTTACCTTCCCCATTCTCGACATTGTCATATGGCACTGGCAGACTACCATTAAATGCATCTGTTAGAATCTCTTGGATTTGTTTCCGGCGACTTTTATTCTTGCAACTGAAACAAACAGTGAAAGCTCCTGTTCAACAGTTTACTACATGCAAAAACAGAACAATAGCTTAAATTGCAGGGCCCGTGCTGAAAGTGGACACAACTTGTCAAGTAATGTATCACTGCAAATGTAACCCTTACCTCAGTTGTAGTTTATGGGCATACAGCACTTAGGTGGTGCAATTGCAAGATACATATAATACATTAATATACTATAAATACTCTGTTTGGGGGAAATGGCGCGCGTCGGAATTGGCTAAAGGAAACGCAGATTTGGCTACAAAAAATTATAAGGTTAATAGGTGTGCTGCATCGCTTGTCGCAAAGTTCACATATATTAGTTTCTAATAGTTTGTTAGGTGAACTTATTAGTTACATGTTATGGTAAGTATATTGTTTGTAGGGAGTTATTCCCTGTGGTTCTCGTGTATTTGACTCCCGGACGAGTTTTTTAGTTGAGAAAGATGAGATTTAGATAGAGTAAATACAATGTGTTAAATAATAATAATAAATGAATTGGGTTCTCCGGTTTCCTCCCACATGAATGACCACATATACGCTTTCATCCGAGCCAACGAGAGTGATTAATATAAGTTGTTAAAACTTGCTTCGCAATCGTTGTAAAATAAATAAAGTAATAAAAAAAAATGAAATAAAATTGGATTGTGCTATATACTAGAGTAGCTCATGGTTGTTGAGTATGCACTTTATTGTACAGACCTAAACTCTTCAGGAATCCACTAATTGAAGGTCTAGGAACAATATTTGGTTGGTAACACATTTGCCACCGACGGCGAAATAGCTGAAATGGCCACACCCCTTTTTGGGCCACGCCCCCTTAACGCTGTGACTGTATCTACAGAACCGTTGGACCTAGGAGGTTGCCCGACCACTCAAAATGTGCGCAATGGCCACATTATGGGGGGTCACAATACATTTTCATATCCAAAAGTCAATGGTTTTTGAGATAATTGCCAAAAACCGATTTCAACATGTTACGAACTACAATTGTATGATCCACCAAGGCCACAACATTATATGACACTTTATCATAACCTGTTATACCTTTTATTTTGCATATATATTTTATTTTGCATATATATTTTGCATCTTCCTATTTTGGAATTTAATTATTTGGATTTCTACACTTTTCGCCTTTACTACAGCCACAAAACGTCACACATTTAATGTTCCTATCTCTGCAAGTGCACTTTTTGGTACTCATACATGCTCTTGGGCATTTGCATGGAGGAGGCAGGTCATCGGGCCTGCACGATACTGGCAGTATCACTGGTGTTATGCCAACGTCCGTTGCTTCATACCCATACTGGAGTGGATCTGGTTTGGTGACGGCAGGAGTTGGGGCTTGCAACCACATCTTACACTGAATATATGCTCGCTTTATGTATTCTCGTAGCGTTGATGAACAGCACACAAGCTGGTTAAAGTCCAGTTCTTTCTTGGAGTTGTGGTACTGCTCCCATCGATATTCATCGAAAGTGGAACAGTCGATCTTCTTTAATCCAGACACAAGGAACTTTTCAGCATTGCTTGTTATCTGTGGTGACAGTTCTTCTACACCAAACCCTTCCAGTAGGGAGAGATCGATGGATGCTTTCAGGCCAGACAGCTTTGGACCCACCTTGCTGGTACTGTCGCAACCACTGAGAGCATGAATGGCTGGGAGACACGACACCAAACCGTTGTCCAGTTGATCAACCAACAGGTGGACTGGTACAGTTTTCTTTGTTTTCCAGTTACCAAGCTTCACGTACAGCTTTTGTAATTGCCAGGTTGTGTTGAAGTGGAAGATGAGGTTGACAAAGACATCTGTGTCAGGCGAGTCGACCAAGACTGATTGAACCCCGTGTTTCACAACACCATCATTAATATGGAACATGATTCTGTCGTCGGCTTCTTCTTGGTTGCTTGAGAGCTCTGCGATCTGTGTTTCAGTGCCAGCTAACAGTTTCCTGCATTCACCCCATATACTCCTCCAAAGAAGATTTCCTTGTCCGACTCGACATTCTGCAGCATCCACTTGAAGACATACTCCTGCAACCGAACTTTGTTCAACATTGAGCTCCAGAACATATCAAGATCGACAGGGAGTTTCTGATTGTCAGACCGAATGGTGATTGTGATTTGTTCTGAGGAACTTCTCTGTGCCCGTTCCATTTGCTTGATTAATGATTTTTGATAAACATCAAAAATAATGTCGATTCTTGTGGACATGGAGCCTGTAGCAAGAATCCTGTTGGAAAGACTCTCAGCCAATTCCCCGAATGTGTGAAGGCCCATCTTTTTCATCGGTAGTTTATGCACAAGTGCCATGAAGTCCACTATTGTCATCTGAGCGTCACTCTTTACATTCCTCGTCTCCTGTGGAAGGTGACTGACAAGTTCCCTGGCTAAGGAGGCTTTATCGGGCTTCTTCAATTTGATGCCATCTTTACATTCAGTGGTGAGGACCTGGGATTTGCTGGTCAATTCATACTTCAGGAGTTCTACCATGCTGTACCCTCTTTCTCTAGCATAGTCAATGTACCTATTCGTTTCCGCTGCATCCTTTTTCGCCATCGATTTCTTCGCTGTGGACAGAGTAGAAGTACGTTTCATGAAAACAGTCTTGCGGTTGGTAGGGATTGTATCATGTAGGTGCTTCTCCTTATCCTGAAATCTGGTCTCAACAAACTCTTCATACCTCTTCTCACCAATTTCCAGGCATTCAAGTAATCCGTTGACAACCTCCTGGGGAATGTCAGCTCCTGTAGAGATGTTCTGAAGTCTGATTCCAGCGTCGAACGGATTGTTGATGGATTTTATGTAATCCAGAAGCGTCTTTGCAAGAACATGGCCAATCTTCATAGAACTTGGATTGAACTCATGGTGTAGGCTCAGCTCACTGTCATCTTTGTCTCCCAAGTTGCACCATTCCAGCAGCTGTGCCACATGAAGATCTTTCTCATGCTTTAGGAGATTCCATAAGGCTACTGCTTCTTTCTGTCTCGTCATCCCAATGATACCTCCAGCAACCTTGGCGGGTTTATTGTAACACTTCTCGAGTGCCATGTCAAATCCTACTGCACTGCCTTGTCGGGGAGTGTGGTACATCACCCATCCACCATACCCGGGAACTTCCTTTGTAGGTCCAGGCAATCTTCAAGGAACAGCGTACCCCATCTGCTATAGTTTGTCCGGCCAAACCCGAAGAACAAAGGCATGCACCTCCGCACAGCTGAAACGAAAAGATGCCAATCGCCTTGCCGAATAGAGTGTGTAAGATCTCTCAGGATAGGATACAGCTCATCCAGAAACAAGCTCCAGTACCTCACATTCTCATTACAGGCCGTTTCTTTCCATTCTGTGAAAGACTTCTTCAAGTCTGCATGTAAGATCTTGCTTTCTTCCCAAATCTCTCTGAACTCTGTATGGTCAGCATCTAAAGCCTGCTGCATCTTCGTTTCCATGGTCTCTATTTGCTGGTCTAATTCACAACTAGTACTGTCCTGGTCAGGATGAAACTTCTCAAACATAAGAACTGTCATCACCTCTGCTACAAGACTCATTCCCTCCTTGCCTTTGCAATAGTGACCTCCAGTCATGACACTATTCTCTACAACGAGCTTGCCAAAGGCTTCAGTCTCAATCAAAGCCAGATCAATACCGATACAGCCTAAAAACTTCCCAAGGCAAGCGATGACAATCTTCTCCATGTGAAATGGTCCCATTCCAAGGAATATGTTACCAAACTGATCTGGCTTCAACAGCTGGATTTCCTTGGCGATTGCATACACCCCTTCATCAGACCACATTGCCCCTGACACGGCATTCTTCTGCTTCAAGACATCCTGAAAGTTTATCATGGATGTAAATATTGTGTCCATTTTGGTTGCGACATATGGAAGGATGGGTACAAATGACGTCTTTGTAACATCAAACTTCAGTGGATCCTGGAGTGCACTCATTGTTGCTGTGAAGCTAGGAAAAGAGCCCTCCTCGCGATCGGTGTACTTCTGTCTTGCCATGCACCAAAGGAAATAATCATCATCAACACTGTGCTTTCGATTATCCTTGTATGGTGTAGTTGAAAATGTCTCCGGTATATCACCAGTGCCTTTGACAAGGTGTGACTTCTCAATGACCTGACATGGCAGCACATCAGCAAACTTTCTCTTTCCTAGTGGTGTTGAGCAGCTTGTCATCTGAATGTCCTCAGAATCACTATCTCACGGTTGGTTCTGAAATATGACTCTTCAGGAATCAAGTAATTGAACAATAGGAACAGGAACAATTACGAATAATATTGTAGTGCGTAACATGCTGAAATCGTTTTTTGGCAATTATCTCAAAAACCATTGACTTTTGGATATGAAAATGTATTGTGACCCCCATAATGTGGCCATTGCGCAAATTTTGAGTGGTCGGGCAACCTCCTAGGTCCAACGGTTCTATAGATACAGTCACGGCGTTAAGGGGGCGTGGCCCAAAAAAGAGGTGTGGCCATTTCAGCTATTTCGCCGTCGGTGGCAAATGTGTTACCAACCAAATATTGTTCCTAGACCTTCAATTAATGGATTCCTGAAGAGTTTAGGTCTGTACAATAAAGTGCATACTCAACCACCATGAGCTACTAGAGTAATAGTAAAATCGTCGTGTTGATATTATTATTAATTTCCAACAATACTTTAAAATTTAAAACAAAAATAAACTTCACTACATAGCTGCTCTTTACCCAGTATCTAAATAAAATGGCTGTCACATAAGCGCGCTCGCTTCTCACCAATGCAACCCGGGTTCGATCCTTGGACTGGGAAGTATGTGAGATGGTATGGTGGTCGCCAGATCAGACAGGTGGGTTTTCTCCGGTTTCCTCCCACACGAATGACCACACTTACGCTTTCATCTGCGCCAACGAGAGTCATTAATATAAGTTGTTAGAACTTGCTTCACAATTGTCGTAAAAAATAAATAAAGTTTAAACTTTAAATAAAATCTCAAGAAATGCTTTCTCCATTTCCATGGTAATGTTTTGGAGCAGAAAATGAAACCCAGCTCTTAGTGGGCACTGCATGGATACCGGTAGTTAGCAGCACAGTACTTTAGATCAGGTATTCACAGCCTTGTCTCACCATGCATTTATCTTGTGCATAACTTATGTTAAGCCAAGGAGGCCACCAAAGTATGCTGTGCTATATACAGCAACAATATACCGGTACTGAAATATTAATAATAACAAATTTTACACAAGACAGAATTGTGCAAGAGTGTCAGTGTAATCTACTGAAGATCAGAACAAATCATTGATGTAAAATGTAGAAAAAAAGTTGGTTAAAAATGCAGACAATGGCACATCTAGACTGCCAATGTATGCTTAAAGCAGCATTACATCGTAATAAAGGATGTGTTGGGTAAAATATAAATACTAATGTGTGTGTGTTTACAAAAATCGAAATAGTCGCTCAGAAACGATAAAATTCCAATAAATTTAAACCGTCGTATACGCGAATTTGTTTATCAACACACAAAATGTAAACACGCACAGCGCGCATGCGTGAAACAACAGAGGATGTAGAAAACAATGTATATATTTTGAACATGAAATACTATCTATCTATCTTCCTCTAATGTCGAACCCCTCGCGAGGATGTAGAAATGTCCCTAAAAGACGCTAACAGAGGTATGAATAAACATATCAAGTAATTTAATTAAAAAAGACAACGTGGGGCAAATGGGGTCAATGCATTCTGAATGTAAACAAGTACGAACGATGCGTTCCGGTTGTAAACAAGTGCATGACCTTTCGACTCGGAAAGTCCTACTTTCGGTTTCGAGTTGGTTTTATCGCAAAAAACACTGTTTTAATACCAAATGAACATAAGCATACAAAGTATAATGTTAGAATGTGTAGCAGCATTGCTACTCATACGTAAAAATTGAATTTTTTCAAATATATTTTATTTCATACGATGTAATGCTGCTTTAATATGGGACAAATCAATGTAAAATCCCCATACAGTTAAAACCATTGGACTACATACACCATCCAAGTCTCAAGAAAAGTGATATTGCGACTTAATGGGCAAAATTAAAGTCGGAAAATTATAAAATAAATTTGTATAAACTAAACTAATGTACGTTTATTTATCATCGCTACCGGTTGCCCATATGAGCGACGCCTCCTGAAGAGATTAGTCATTTTAGATTTTTGAAGGATAGTGCAATGATACAGACAGAGACCCATTCCAGAGTCTCCTCTGGTTCTTTTACGTGTACGGTGTAAAGCACCGACACAAGACCTCGGCTTAAAGTCTCATCCGAAAGACTATTAAATTTATTAGGATCAGACGGGGGATCGAACCTGCGATCCCTGGATTACCATTCCAGCGTGCTACCACTGGACTACAGATCCGTCTGTAGACTGCTAATAGTTTGTATTCATAGTTATATAGTATAATAGTTTGCATAGTCAATGTTTCCCCCCCCCCCATTGTTTTAATGCAATTATATAAACAAATTGTATTGAATTGTATACATATATATATTTTAAATTGTTTGTGTATATAACTATTAAATGCGTTCTACAGAATGCAGGATGATTTAAATGAGATGTCCACCATTTTTGGGTGGGAGGACCGCCAAACCTGACACAATGCAAATTGGATTTACAAAAAAATCTGAAATTAATGACAACCCTGTAAGGTATCACGTTAGTGAATTCATGACGTATATAGATCTACAAATATAGGCTCAGTTCTTTCCGCCTATTAATAGACACATTTTCCTGAAAAACTTAAAAATACTTGCCCCTGGGGCACTCATTCACAATCAGCACCTGAATTATACTTATTTAATACTTATTACAGAGGAAAACAAGCTCACTTATGCTCCTTTATGTCGATTAAATAATCAAAAATGTCTCAAACACTCTAAAAATCAAGCATGTTTTCCCACGTTTGTACTGAAATATAATGCATAATGACCCCATTTCAATGGGTAGGGGCATCTTACCAAAGTCCTCAAAACTCCCCTGTTTCTAGATACTATTGTAACTGTATCCCTATTTATAAAACTTACGGCTTCTTGGCCACGTCCACCAGCTGTTTCATGACGATTCTGTTTGCGTCTGTACTTTTTAATACTAATGGTTCACCAACAATTCTATCCCAACTACAATATGAAAATAAATTTTATCACATATCTTTGTCTTGAATTCTGTGTAATACAGCCATCACATACTTTCTTTACATGTACACATGTGTAATACAACCTGGAAGGATTCTGATTGGTTGAGAGAATAATTGTTATAATTTGTAAATAGAAGCCTTGCCATAATTATAACGCTGTTTTGCGTAGTGATGTCTTGACAATTAGCATTTCACAATAAATGCAGGGTTTCCTCTTCTGTCGCCAATTGAAAAATCTGGAGCCAATTTGAAAAACTTGAAGCCAACTAAGAGCCATATAGTTCACAGATCAATATCTAAAGACATGTATTTGACAAAACATGTGCCCAAATTTTTTTAAATAAAAATGTTGCGCCAATTCACAAAATTTAGCATCAGTATTTGTTTTTTGTCGCAATTGGCGACCTAGAGCAGGATCCCTGATACAATGGGCTATTTAATAAGTACTGTGTGTGAGATGTCTTGCTCAAGGACATACATTTTGCGACCTAGTATTGAATATGGGACAAATCAATGTAAAATCCCCATACTCTAAAGTTAAAACCATTGGACTACATACACCATCCAAGTCTCAAGAAAAGTGATATTGCGACTTAATGGGCAAAATTTAAAAAAGTCGGAAAATTATATTATAACATTTGTACATTATGCCAACTGAATACTTGCTGGAGTATGACAATTATTATTTCTTTACATATTCGAACAAGACCACATTATTTATGTTCCTTCTCCAAATAACTTGCACCCCCCCCCCATCCTCCCAAATTCGGCTGAGATCACCGTCAGCATTACCTATTATTCCAACGTAGAAAATGAATATGGTAGCCTGGCTTCTTCTTCCCATCCAAATCACGATAAACTGTTGTATCGAGGATCTGTAGAAGCAAGAACGAGTTATTTCCATAACAACAACGGCTAATGGAAGCATTCATAGATTAAAAAAAATTCTTACACTTTATAATTATAAATGTTTGATTGTACATAAAGCCGCCAATTGCCCATATGAGCGACGCCTCCTGAAGAGATTAGTCATTTTAGATTTGTGGAGGATAGTGCAATGATACAGACAGAGACCCATTCCAGAGTCTCCTCTGGTTCTTTTACGTGCACAGCACCGACACAAGACCTAGGTTTAACGTCCCATCTGAAAGACTGTTAATTTTATTAGGGTCAGACGGGAGATCGCCCTGTGATCCCTGGATTACCAGTCCAGCGTGTTACCACTAATATAGAACACAGTGGGTGCAAGAAAATGCATGGTTAGTGTGCATACTTTCCAATTTCCCGAACCTGATTTAAGTACATGTAGACAACTACAGCAGAAGTACAAGTAATTAACAGTAGTACATGCACACAAGTTTACAATTTGTTTAACATTAACACATATACCAGATGTCCGATTGAATAAATAAATTCATGTCCTAGTAGATCTACTTATGGCCCCATGATTTTGAAAATGACCCACAAAATTTAGACCCTGGAGAAAACACTGATAATATATATACACATTCTTGAAACTGACAGTGTAGGTGCTATATGTGTATTGGGATAGTAACAGTCTAGGTGCTATGTATGTATGTATGTTCCTTTAATGTCAAACCCCTTGCGGGGTCTAGGTGCTATATGTGTATTGTGATAGTAAACGTTTATTTATTTAATGAAATAAAATTAGTAAATGTTTTTACTAAAATGGCATTATTGCCAATGCAATATGTACCAGGATGTGGCATGTTTCCTACCACAGACTTCAGGCTCCAACATTGGAGCCATTGGCGCAAACCTTTTCTGATTGGCAAAACTAAAATTGACCCAAAGGAAACCGTTTCATGTAGGACATTGACCGACCCCGTTAGCTCAGTTATGCATCTGTCTGACAAAGTTCCCATGAGGTAATTGGTTCTGATCTAACGTCATGTCAGTAATTGTGTCTGCCTAGTCACTCATTTCATTTACTGATTTAGACTGCAGTTTCTTGAAATGGGTGGGGTATGGTATTTAGTTACATAATGTTCTCACTTTTGCCTCGTATATAACTCGTGCTTTTGTTGGATCTGGTTCAAAGCAAAGTACACATTCTCCAGGGTAAAAATTGAATGTTATACTCCTTGACGACATAATGAATAGATCAATTTATATAATGTGGTTTTCATTTTTACCCGCAAAATATTACCCAAACAAAACACAAGACTGAACTACAGTTTTTAAAAAATAGACGATCTTTTCTCAGTTTGTCGTTCGGGAACCGGTCAGGTCCAAGAATTCCGAAATTGTTATTTCCGCTTCCTTTTTCAGCCAAACACTAACTATGGCGCAGGGCAAAAATAAAAGACTTACGAAGGGTGGCAAAAAGGGTGCCAAAAAGAAGATGTATGCTTTTTATGTTTAATAAATATATGCTCACGTTATTTGTAGTCATAAAAAGTTTATTTAAGTAAGCAGATGTTCCACAATTACAATGATTATTACGGATTATAATGCAGACTGTCACAAGTCGAATTTAGGGATGGCGAATATTAGTTCCTTTACCTGTTGACTACAATTTATGCATGCAATCGCAAATATATGGACCGAAGTTTTGTTGTTTGTCAGATGTGTGTGTGATGTTGCAAATGAGGGCTGCACAGTCCATTCTAGGATTGAAAAAGTAGGGCCAGGGGAGAACCCCCCACCAATTCCAAAAACTGGGGGTATTAAAAAAATATATATGGGGTATTAGTAATTATATTCCATACCTTACATCTTGCTGTAAATACGTAATTTGGGCATTCTTTTAGCCATTTCAATGGTAAAACAGGGCTTTGTCATTGCATACTACTAATGTACTACTAACTACAACATGTCTACATCCCCGCGAGGGGTTCCACATTAGAGGCAGATAGAATGTCATAATGGAAATAGATGGATGGTCTGCCTGGGTTTGTTCTCTCTTGTACTTGTGTACAGTTTGCTGAACAAACTACAGTATCGGATACCTTCAGATTGGTACTAGTGTCTGTAGATTGGGTAGGAACCCTAGTCACTATGGTAGGCAAAGGCATGGAAAAGAAGTCCGTTATCCTTCGCATTTTGACAATCATTTTATTTTGTGAATTCAGTCAGTAACTCGATAATATGTTCTGTTTAAATATTAACTTAAAACTTGAAAATACGATTTTTTTAATATTGGCAAATATTATTTTCATCTACGCGTGGCAAGATTCGTATTACGTATTCCGCTCTTCACAGCAAAGGAGATGGGCATGTCATATTGTAGTGTAAGCAAAGCACTGTCGACTTCGATAAACTTGATTTTATTTATTTATTCGCAATTTAATTTATGCGGGATTATCCCGCACTCTGTCCGCCTCCGTGGTCGAGTGGTTAAGGTCGATGACTTGTATACCATTGTAACCTATCATCACTGCTGGTCACGGGTTCAAGCCCACTCAGACCGTGTCTCATTTATATGAAAAAGTTGGCAGTTTCTTACGGAGGTTGGTGCACCCCAAGTACTGGTTAATCGTTGGAGCCTGCCCAGGAATGGTGTTGTTACGTAAACTGCCCGCCGGCGATATAGCCCAAAATGGTGCTGATGCAGGCGTAAAACCCGAAACATAACATATCCCGCACTCTACATGTTGGATCTTTAGAAAGTTAATGTGAATCGTGCGTTTCTAGAATGGACACTGGCTAAGTTGTGTATGGCTGTTGAACTAGAGGGATTTAAAATTGACTAGTGCCGGTCGTTTCGTACACAATGTCCGAGATGCTTTGTACCCTGGTAATACGGGTTAGTTGGAGACGGTTTGTACCAAAGTCTGAATTGTTCATGCCTTAGTACTAAGGGTTAGGTTTAGAGACAAACTGTCCAGACTTGGGTATGAAGTATGACACTAACCCTTAATCCTAGGTTACTAACTTTGGTACAAAACTTCACTAATCATAAACTTTAAAACATATTGAACTCCCAAATAATAATCGGAACACGATTAGCAGTAGAAGGTCCCCGCAAGGAAAAATGGAACATACATACAGGAAGAATGTGAAGCTGCATTAGGCAATGTGATTTACTGTTGCTCGAAGCTTGTTTCGATAAGGAGACACGGTCTATTATTCGTGTGCCATGTTGCTTGGTTATTGTGACCTCGTGCGTGTACATATGTTACTTGACCATGTATGCCTGATTGGAAATTCACACAGACCTCCGTTTTCCTAATATGTTGTTCATATTTTGTAGTATTGACCCTTTCACCAAGAAAGATTGGTATGACGTCAAAGCGCCATCTATGTTCAATATTCGTCAGATTGGCAAAACGCTTGTGACCAGAACACAGGGTACAAGTAAGTACACGTTTGTCCGTAATATTTATATTTCAGCGATTTCAAACCACAGATATCGATATCTAGAGCAACGGTCAACATTGCCCTAGGCTACACGGTACACAGCGGGACATTACATAGCATATTGATCGTAAATCTGTGTATTCAGGATTATATCTGCATTTTAAGCCCACAAACAAGCAACACATGACTAGGACTTATAGAGGGATTTCAGGAAATATTGCAATAATTATCAGTATTTATTGAGAATTTAGGCAAACGCGGGCAGATATTTTCGGAATATCGGGCAGCAAGGTGGGCCGCCAACGTATTTCTGCTTAGGAGAAACAAATATTATTCATTCTTTGAATTTATATATAATTTGTTCATGCACAGAAACAAACAAATATAACATAATTAATGTATTTATTATTGGTGTCCATAGTAAATGTTAATGCTCGTTGCTGATGCGCTGCGACATAATGTTATGTGAAATGAAAGTGTTGCTGTAAATTGTATACAGTATTTTGTCAGTGTTGCTGTAATTTGTATTTTGTCAGTGTTGCTGTAATTTGTATACAGTGTTTTGTCACCATGCTTTACAAATTTACATGTATTGTGATTTGTATACCATGATATATGTATCGCCTGCCGACAGGTCTAACTGAATAGTACAGCTGATGTGTTTACGTTTATTTCCTGTAATGAGGTTACTGTGATATTTGTTTAGATAGGAGTTAGTGGGTTATCAGTGCTCCAGCTACATTTAGGTCATTTTGGAAGGGTGTTGCGCCCTGTCCATAATCCCGAGTGCTATGCCCTTATTTCAAACATAAACAAAAGTGATTTGATTTGTTGCAATTCTATTAGCACTCGAGCATTACAGATGTTTTTCTACCCGATATATAATTTAGGCTACATGTATGTGAATAGCCTGAAATATGCCTACCGGAACTAGAGAGCATATATTACATGCATTGTAAGTTGGGATGAAAGACTAGTATGGTTCATGCGTGTCTGCTATACTATAAAGTATCGCTTTCAGTACCATTGTAGCCCATTAGAAGTGATTAATTTCCTCTATGACCAGTGTTTACATTTAGGGATGTACGATCGATTTTGATTTGTAGTGTAACTGTAGCTTGTTAATTTGTGATGGTGCTCCCTGAAATTGGTTCTAGGTTGTATCTGTTTGTAGAGAATGATAGTTTCTATGTAGTCCATTACAGGGTTGTTTGAGATAACCGTGACAAGTTTGCGTGTTTGTTTAATCTTTGTTGAGATTGGTTCCTATGGATTAACTGGTCATGTTTTGAGCCAATCTTGATTATATTTGGTCTTGTTGGACTGTTTGTAGAGAATGCCTGTCGTTGGACTAAACGGTCTGGTTTGCGATGTCTCGTGGTCAATCTATTTTAAATGTGGTTTGTTTGGACTGTTTGTAGAGATTGCCTCTGATGGATTAAAGGGTCGTGTGTTCGAGGTATCCTTGGCCGATCTCCAGAACGATGAGATCACCTCCAGGAAGTTCAAGCTTGTTGCCGAGGATGTTCAGGGTCGCAACGTTCTCACCAACTTTCATGGTATGGATTTGACTCGTGACAAGCTGTGCTCCATGGTGAAGAAATGGCAGTCCCTGATTGAGGCTCACATCGATGTGAAGACAACAGATGGATATTTGCTGCGCATGTTTTCTATTGGATTCACAAAGAAGAAGCCATACCAGGTCAAGAAGACGTGCTATGCCCAGCATGCTCAGGTCAGTATTAATCATCTAGTAGTGCCTGCTTTCGTTTTTTCAGGGTTCCTGCTGTCGATCGCCAATTGCGACAAAAATGAAATGCTGGCGTTAATCTATTTTCCCCATATCTTTTTTGCACATGTTTCATCAAATACATGGCTTCAAATATTTATATGGCTATTAGTTGGCTCCATTTTTTTTGGCAACAGAAGTGGCGCAGACAAATATTCAGAAAAGGGGAAGCCTGGTTTTTGTACATTAACTAATTTGAACCTGAAAGTGAGGAGACCTGTTAAGGTGTATTTGACATAATGATTAATATAAAAAATCACCATCGCCTGCAAATTGGTAACAGTGGGACAAATGAGGGAGGTAACCTGCACGTCAAAGTTTCTGTCTTTAACTGGAGCATAACTTTGGGATTTTCAGTATCTAACTCTAAGCAATATCTTCGCAACAGCGTTGATTTTGGCAACACCATTTGCGGCGACGGCAATGTCGTAAAATAGTATCGTCTTTATTACTTTCTTGGACATTCTAGGTAATGACCTTTTACTAACATGATCAGCATCCGGCCGAGTGCTTGACATGTATGTGTTGCGTATTTACAGAAACTATTTATATTATAGATCAAACTGATCCGAAAGAAAATGGTAGACATTATCACCAGAGAAGTCTCGTCAAACGACATGAAGGAAGTAGTCAACAAATTGTACGTATACCCGTATTATTATATATATTTGGAGAAACTACTGCGCCAAATTCTCGGTTACACTTTTAAGGTTCATTCTAGGTCAGAATTTTTGGGAGAAGTGAGAAATGGTGTGTTATTTAATAAATATGGTTAAAATGCACATTAACCCTTTCAACACCACATGCCTCTAAATATACTTACAAAAAGTGTAGATCCAGATATAGCCGGCGCAAGATCTGCACTTTTTGCCAGTAATATTACTATTTTTTTAGACAAAATTTACCCGTTTTGATAAATAACCTGGTCCAAATTTAATATTATTCATTTATTGTCAGTTACTGGATGTTGAATGTATTATTAATACATTTGAATACGAGTACTTTATCTTACTGGCCAACATTTTGTTTTGTATGAAAATTTAAAAAAACTTTTTTAGGAAGAACTGGGGCTGAATGAGGATCCCTAGGGCAACTATTTCGCCCACATCACCCTCTAAAATGATCCCTGCATTTTAAGTATATTCAGATTTCTGTACCTTGTCTTACAGAATATAAAATGAAACAATGATCCTAGGATGTAATATTGCATTGAGTACCTGTACATAGTGTGCTTGGATCACAATATTATTTTTTTGTCTAGTGTGGAATGGCAGGGCGGTCTCCCGTCCGTTTATCCTTTTTGGAAAAATAAATCTTCGGGCAGACATATATACTCGGCAGCATTTTTTAAGGAAAACATTTTTATAAAAGCTAGGTTTAGATTCCTACTTGATCCTTTGCATTATGTATGTCTTTTCATGTTATGTGATTTACGTCTTGCAATAAATACTGTTTAAAAACCAACTTGTCCGCCCTTTTCACCAATATGTACTGCATTACTGCTTCTTTGATTAATCACCATAATTTAGCAACATTTTCTAAGGGCCATAACCAAAATACCCTCTTCCGCACCTAATCATGGCTCAAAATTCACCCTGCCCCATTTATGACCGACCCATTTCCATTTTCAGATTCACCTTGCCCTTTTTTCCAGTCTAGAATAAACTACAATATAAACATACTTGACTATTGTTTGTAGGATCCCAGACAGCATCGGGAAAGACATAGAGAAGGCGTGTCAGGGAATCTATCCACTGCATGATGTATACATCAGGAAGGTCAAAGTTCTCAAGAAACCCAAGTTTGATGGTGAGATACTCTTTGTTTGAAAGTATTGGGAACAGAACTTTATATAGAAAGTATTACCCGTTACTAAGGGCTGTCTGCTCCAAGTGTCGTCTATGAGTAATGTATAAGGTGTCTTGTCTTGTAACCGCAAGGTTGAGTCACGTCAGCACCACGGTGGTGAGCGACGCCTCCTGAAGATATTAGTCATTTTAGGTTTTTGGAGGATAGTGCATTGATACAGAGACCCATTCCAGAGTCTCTGGTTATTTTACGTACATGGTGTACAGCACCGACACAAACGGATTAAAGTCCCATCTGAAAGACTGCCAATTAACCGGGTATCGAACCTGCGATTCCTGGATAACCAGTCCAGCGTCTTGCCACTGGACTACAGATCCGTCTGTAGGTAAAGTTATTGTGATTCAATTATTCTCAACTTCTCTCGTCATTTGGAGCATCTTGTTTGTGGCATTGGGAGGAATAGTAGATCAAAATAGCTCTTAATCATTCATTATTGCGAAAACTTGAAAACGCTCGCTGTAAATCTGTTTTCAATTTCTCGTCTTGAATCAAATTTAATTTAGCTCGATTGCGAAACAAGTTCTTACAGCTTATATATTAATCACTCTCGATGCCTCATTCCTGATGGAATCCATCGCCACGTGGGAGAGAGAAGAGGCAGTGTGGAATTTAAATGCCTTGCCTAAGGGCACAATCGTAGCAGCTCCAGCGGAGACTCAAACTCTGTGCCTTTCGCACCCGAAGCGAATGCGCTACCACTGTACTAGCTATTTCGACTTCCACTATGGAATATAGGGGCAACGTTACACAAAATTTCGATAGCATGGATGTGATAATGTGCAGGTTACTCTTCGTCGCCATAGGGTTCATACATCTCGTAATGAATCAGCTTAAACTGCTTCTTTCATGAAGCACTTGATAAAACCAGACACGGAAATGATAAATTCCGAGAACGCGGGCATTTCCTGCTCTCTTGGATACTGTTTCATAGCAATGTCGCTCGCTATGCATGTTTAAAACTGTACACAATTGTTCCCTGTGAACTAACCAGCTGTGTTAGTGAAGTTACAGGATTCATCATATAATTTCAGGGTTTTCCACTGGAGAAAATAATACATTTCACCACTTTTTATCCAATAAAAAAAAGATGGCACATATCCTGAACAACTTACTTATACTTAGTGCATGACGATGCAACTTAACATAAATGTAATCTATATTCGTAAAGTCGGTCTGATATTTGGACAAATTACCACCCTTTTCAACTTTAAAACCTTGCCTACGTGTAACATCACGTTGGTTTTTGCCATGAACCACTGTATGTCGCATTCCTAATCACCCAGGATGTGTGTTCCCCACCATCAAACAGTTGGTTTATGCCATGAACCACTGTATGTCGCATTCCTAATCACCCAGGTTGTGTGTTCCCCACCATGAAACAATTGGATGTACATGTATGATTCCCATGCATTAACAGTCTTTGAAATGGTCCCCGTTATACACTTAATAATGATTGTGTCTACCTAGATGACCTAGCTACGGCTAGCTTGCACCAACAAGTACCTAACTTCCACCTTTTTTTGGGGCAGAGATATAACAAGTAATAATTTACTTTTGATCAGTACATTTTACATTGTTAAATAATGTTAACCGCACATGAGCTGAAATATTGTTCAGCTAAATTGAATCTTGTCTTTATTCCAGTTGGAAAGTTGATGGAACTGCACGGCGAGGGTGGTGGAAAGACGACCGTCACAGAAACGGGCGAGAAGATCGAGAGAATGGACGGCTTTGAGCCCCCTGTGCTTGAATCTGTTTAGACATTATACACAATGTTACTGAGGCATTGAAAATAAAGAGAAAAATATTTACACAACTGTTGTTGTTTACAGTAGTACTGTGTCTATGCTTGGATATAGCCCTGCGAACCCACCCCACCAAAACTTTCGGCATATTTCACGCAGTGGTGTATGACTTGTCTTAAGTACCTGTTTGTTGAATCCCTCGGCAATATCTTGTAGCCAGTATTCTTGCCAAGATTTATAACGGCCAGCTGATAAATATTGCTACATGTGTATTGCTATTACAGTCAAATCTGTGTTAGTGGTCACCTCTATTAAGCAGCCAGTTTCAAGATTCCAAATATGTTAGTTTATGATACATTGCAGGGCCTGCTCTGGCTCTTATTTTATTTTTAGCCAAATCTGTGCTTCCTTTAGCCAATTCCGGCGTGCGCCATTTTCCCCATACAGAGTTTTTATAGTATATTTATTATAATATAATTTGTCATGCAATTGTACCACTTCAATGATGTATGCCCATAAACTACAACTGAGGTAAGAGTTACATTTGCAGTGATACATTACTAGACAAGTTGTGTCAACTTAAATTTTCAGAATCATTTTAAAGGTTTAGACAGTTAGACTAGTGCTGCCTGTCAACTGCACATTTTATTACATCACATAAGACATTTGATCTTTTGGGCTATTGGTGTAAACAAGATTTATTTGATTGACAGGGTACTGCTGTAAAGCTTTGATGAGTTGGCGGCATGCCAACAATGATTTGTAATCGAGATCAATAACACCTGCCACTTATATTTCCAATACCATTGCTCTATGACAAATAAACATCCTGTTTTTATGGGATTACTCAGATTAGCTGTCCGTTTTCAAATTGGAATATTAAATATAATAAACACCATGGCATATGGTAAATATCTATTATTTCTTTGATCACAATTTTCGAATATTTTACAGGTTTTTATCATTTTAGCCAAACTGAGTTTTTATTAGCCTCTGGCTATTGCCGGCGCGGGCCCTGCATTGACCTCTATTAAGCAGCCACTTTCTTCGATTCCCTTGCCTGGCTGCTTAAGATAGGTTTGACTGTATATGCTTTACGACGTGGATTTTGTTTACTATATATAGCTAAAGCAATACGTGTTTGGTCACAAGCACACACAATATGTTTTTGGGAGTTGAGCACAATGTACGTCCCAATTCCTGTTGGAGGAAGAGTGCTCTTAATTGTTTCTGTAAGCTGGAGCGTGTATCGACTCGAAAGTATATGTACATATAATTATTGTTGATATGGGATTCAAACCTGCAGTGGTGATGGGAAAGTGCTTTTGAAGTCGACGACGGTAACCACGGATGCAGCTAACTTCAATCGAACAGAACTAATTAACCTAGCTAAAAAAGATGATACGTTGTGTTTAGCGGAAATCACCATAAAAATTCATAGTGAAATACAACCAACTATGTGACATCCATCCACAGGGATAGAAACACGTCTCTCCTTCAGACATTTACGTGTACAGCACCGACACAAGACCTCGGGGTTAATGTCCCATCTGAAAGACTTATAAGACGGGGGATGGAACCTGCGATCCATGGATTACTAGTCTGTGTCAATTCTATATGTTGTCTTTTCGAGCTTATATAGGTCTGGCCGCAAGGTACTCTAAGTGATTAATATAAGTTGTTGGAGCTTGCTTCGCAATAGTTGTAAAATAAATAAAGGTAATCATTTATACATCTTATGTTCTAAAGTGGTGTCATTTATCACGATTAATCGATTAGTGACAGTTACTACTGATGAACCACAAAGTCCTGACAGTAGAAACATCATTACGTAACCTTCATAGGGTTATTCCGTTGTATGCGCAGTGGTTAGCGCGCTCGCTTCTCACCAATGCAAGCGGGTTCGATCCTCTGTCTGAAATGGTACGGTGGTCGCCAGATCGGACAGGTGGGTTTTTCCAGGTACTCCGGTTTCCTCCCACACGAATGACCACATATCCGCGTCAAGGAGAGTGATTAATATAAGGTGTTAAAACTTGCAATCGTTACTTTATATCCAAATTTGGGGATAATTGATCTCAAATTGTAATTGATCCACATTTGGTTAATGAATCCAGTTAGATTCTGCTTCCCGATTTATCTTATATTTCTCTACAGCGGTTATTGATGGAGGAAGACCCTGGACCTGGGTGCCCCTCCGAGTAGTATTTTAGGGACGGGCGGTCAGAAGCTAAAACTGGACCAGCTTCCTCACGCCAAACCTAGCAATAATGTGTGAACTGGTATCGCGGTATGCGTTTATTTAGGTGCACACACCGAGATGCAGCAATACAAGGTGTGGATGGTTAGAACTGGTATCGTGGTATGCACCAATACAAGGAGTGGATGGTTAGAACTGGTATCGTGGTATGCACCAATACAAGGAGTGGATGGTTAGAACTGGTATCGAGGTATGCACATCGAGATGCATCAATACAAGATGTGGATGGTTACAACTGGTATCGTGGTATGCACACCGAGATGCATCAATACAAGATGTGGATGGTTAGAACTGGTATCGTGGTATGCATCAATACAAGGAGTGGATGGTTAGAACTGATATCGTGGTATGCACATCGAGATGCATCAATACAAGATGTGGATGGTTAGAACTGGTATCGTGGTATGCATCAATACAAGGAGTGGATGGTTAGAACTGGTATCGCGGTATGTACACCGAGATGCATCAATACGAGGAGTGGATGGTTATAACTGGTATCGCGGTATGTACACCGAGATGCATCAATACGAGGAGTGGATGGTTATAACTGGTATCGTGGTATGTACACCGAGATGCATCAATACGAGGAGTGGATGGTTATAACTGGTATCGTGGTATGCACACTGAGATGCATCAATACAAGGAGTGGATGGTTAGAACTGGTATCGTGGTATGCACATCGAGATGCATCAATACAAGGAGTGGATGGTTAGAACTGGTATCGTGGTATGCATCAATACAAGGAGTGGATGGTTAGAACTGGTATCGTGGTATGCACATTGAGATGAACCAATACATGGAATGGATGGTTAGAACTGGTATCGTGGTATGCATCAATACAAGGAGTGGATGGTTAGAACTGGTATCGTGGTATACACATCGAGATGCACCAATACAATGAATGTATGGTTAGAACTGGTATCGAGATGCACCAATACAAGGAGTGGATGGTTAGAACTGGTATCACGGTATGCATCAATACAAGGAATGTATGGTTAGAACTGGTATCGTATACACATCGAGATGCACCAATACAAGGAGTGGATGGTTAGAACTGGTATCGTGGTATACACATCGAGATGCACCAATACAATGAGTGGGTGGTTAGAACTGGTATCACGGTATACACATCGAGATGCACCAATACAATGAATGTATGGTTAGAACTGGTATCGAGATGCACCAATACAAGGAGTGGATGGTTAGAACTGGTATCACCGTATGCATCAATACAAGGAATGTATGGTTAGAACTGGTATCGTATGCACATCGAGATGCACCAATACAAGGAGTGGATGGTTAGAACTGGTATCGTGGTATGCACATTGAGATGCACCAATACAAAGAGTGGATGGTTAGAACTGGTATCGTGGTATACACATCGAGATGCACCAATACAATGAGTGGGTGGTTAGAACTGGTATCACGGTATGCACATCGGGATGCACCAATACAAGGAGTCAGGGTTGGCAATTTCCCGGGAAATAAGAGTATTTCCCGGGACGGCGGGAAATACTGGGAAATAAGAATTTGGATACCGGGAAATAAGAATTTGGATGATTTTGGTGGTAAATACGGGTATATATACCATACAATTTCTATTACCCGGTGTACTGATTGTAGTATCATATGTGCAGGATGAAAATGAACTGCTTTTGAAGAATATGACGAAAAATACAGGCATTTAAATAGTGGCATTTACGCATTGCTTATAATCTTTATATAAATGTTAGAGATCTAACATTATTGAGACTGTTCATTATTACTCTAATATACATTGTATACAAACACAGTTTAAGGAGTTTATACATACATTTATTGGAGGTATTTTAAATGTTTAATGTAGTAGGCAAAATGCAAATGTGTTTAGGATTATCCCTGAAATGTGTTCATAATATAGCTGTATTAAAAATAATCAATTAGTTATTAAAGAAGTCAGAATCATAATTGAGATGACCCACACTTTTGTTGTACACAATTTCAATTACAATGCCCAGTCAGGTGTTAAGGTGTGTTGTGGGACCAATTTCAAATACAATGAGAGATGTCAGCCAATTAGACAAAGGTGTCCATACTCTATAGTCCTAATCTCACTGGAATACACTGTCAGAGCGGATGGGACAGTGGCTTCCATCTAACAGACAACCAGGTGTCTGTATGCCTAAAAACAAAACAATACTATACTTGTCAAATTGATTTATCAACCCACAAAAAAACCACACCAAAACCCAACCACAACAACAAACACCAACAACCAAAACACAACCACACCCCAAACAAAACACAAACAACACCAAAAACACCAACAAAAAAACAAAAAAAAAAAAAAAAAAACCCAAACCACCAAACCCCCAAACAAACACAAAACAACAAAAAAACAAAAAACAAACACAAACACCCACCCACCCACCCCCCCCAACCCCAAGAGTGGATGGTTAGAACTGGTATCGTGGTATCACATCGAGATGCATCAATACAATGAGTGGGTGGTTAGAACTGGTATCGCGGTATGCACATCGAGATGCATCAATACAAGGAATGTATGGTTAGGACTGGTATCGCGGTATGCACATCGAGATGCATCAATACAAGGTGTGGATGGTTAGAACTGGTATCGTGGTATATACATCGAGATGCATCAATACAATGAGTGGGTGGTTAGAACTGGTATCGCGGTATGCACATCGAGATGCATCAATACAAGGAATGTATGGTTAGGACTGGTATCGCGGTATGCACACCGAGATGCATCAATACAAGGAGTGGATGGTTAGAACTGGTATCGCGGTATGCACACCGAGATGCATCAATACAAGGAGTGGATGGTTAGAACTGGTATCGCGGTATGCACACCGAGTTGCATCAATACAATGAGTGGGTGGTTAGAACTGGTATCGCGGTATGCACATCGAGTTGCATCAATACAAGGAGTGGATGGTTATAACTGGTATCGTGGTATGCACATCGAGATGAACCAATACAAGGAATGGATGGTTAGAACTGGTATCGTATGCACATCGAGATGCACCAATACAAGGAGTGGATGGTTAGAACTGGTATCGCGGTATGCACATCGAGATGCATCAATACAAGGAGTGGGTGGTTAGAATGTATCATTGTCGTTTGTTTTTTTCAATAATAATTATTAAATTTTGATTTATTTAAAAGTAAACTTTTGAAGATTTACTACAAACGAATTGGTTTATGTGTATTTGTACATTACCCCCCCCCCCCCTTGATGGATATGTATATACAAACGATTAATAGCTATGCAAATAAGTACTATCGTTAACACTGATACAAGTTTCAATGAGAGACATCGGTCAGTTACTGCCCCTGAATACTCCCTAAAAGTAGATAGGTCCTATTAAGTGTTTTCCTCTATTTTGATCGTGGTTTCCTTTGCGCAACATACTATCAATGTTATTCTACTATCTTATGATTATTAAACAGATCTCATACAGTATATACAATGGGTACTTATTTGTAAGAGAATGTTATCAGTTAATTAACACGATTTGGATAACATCACATTTATCATACCGCAACATCTGGTTAGGGAACAACAGTAAAAACAAAGGATTCTAACTAAAAGACCTATTCACATTTTGGAATAAATCAGACTTGATCTGCCAAGGGAGGTAATAGAAAAAGTAGAGATGTCTCTCATTGAATTATAGTTTTTTTTCCTTTAGAAGGAAAACGCATAAACAACTAACTCCTGCATGTACTTTCCTAGTTGAATTATAAATAAGATATGCCAAGATGTTTGTAGTCATTTCACCAGAAACATGTTTACTAGGCCTTTTTGTAAATCGTGTATATACATATACATGCTTGCCTGTTACCCTTGACTAACTACACGAACCATTTAAGCACATTTCTTATAGCTTTCCAATACTGCCTTTGTTCTAACCCCCCGATATTGTTTTTGTTCCAAATTGTGAATTCAGTGATTTTTCACAAAAGCATTTCGAGTTTCATATATATCAATAGCTGTATAGAAACAAGACATGCCACAGAAAGTGAAGAAGATACAAAGGGAACCTATAGTATTTACAGGGTACGGAATTTTGTTATGTTGGTGAGTGAACATATAAACTACAGCACTTTCAAATTACACTTAGTCTAATATTCATAATTTTGACCTATTTATACCTAAAATAATGTTATTACAGTAGTGCGGCGATTTTCAGGCTTTGTGTTAATATATATATTATATATATCTGGACCAAAGTCTAGAACAAATGGCGGATCTGTAGTCCAGTGGTTAACACGCTGGACTGGTAATCCAGGGATCGCATGTTCGATCCCCCGTCTGACCATAAAAAACCCAGAGGAGACTCTGGAATGGGTATCTGTCTGTATCATTGCACTATCCTCCAACAATCTAAAATGACCAATCTCTTCAGGAGGCGTCGCTCATATGGGCAACCGGTAGCGACGATAAATAAACGTAAAACACACACATTTTGTTGCTATAGACTCCATTAAAAAAAGTTCTAAAACTATGCACTTGTATAAACGAAATAAAGTTCTAACATGATTTTCTCTCGATTGATATCGTTTGGAAGTCAAATATCAAACATCCGATTAGCGCAGTGGTTGTTAGCGCGCTCGCTTCTCAACTCGGTTCGATCCTCGGACCGGGAAGTATGTGAGATGGTACGGTGGTCGCTAGATAGGACAGGTGGGTTTTCTCCGGGTACTCCGCTTTCCTCCCACACGAATGTGTTTAAACGTTTAAAAGTGATATTATAGATATCACAGTGACTAAGCATTATTTGCAGACGTACAATCCGGAAGAAACAGACCGACGTCACACCAGTTGTCAAAGTTAGAGTTGTTTCTCCATCCACCAAGCGCTTGGCACAGCTACAAGACATGTCGAAAACGCAGGGGAAAGACAAGGATTCGAACCAGTCTGGTAAGAAGACGCCGCGGTATACTGAAGCGAAGACGGAGTTGAAGTGTGGTATCTGTTCGGACAAGTTCCAGGAACCGAAACTCCTCACCTGTCTACACTCGTTTTGTTTAAATTGCATCAGACGATATGTTGAGAAGGGAAAATACAAGACAAAATTTCCCTGCCCTCTTTGCAGCAGGAGCATCGATATACCAAAACCTGGAGGTGTAAAGGTGAGGCAGCCATTCTACGTGTCTGGAACATGATTGTGTTACCTAGAAATGTATATTAATGTCGCAATTACCTTTTATTAAAATTAAATTAAATATTGTTACACGCGCTTTCATTATATGCTCGATACAAACGATACTGACATATTCTGGTAATTAATATGTACACGTGGAGAGGAATTAATATAAGTTTTCTGAAAAATTGTTTTCCAATCCAAACCATTCACAATTTTTGTAATTTGTAACATTTTGTTGTGTTATACATGTACATTTATTGGAATAAATACTGTTTAAACCTATATGTACACGTATGTATTTAATATTGTCAATAGTGGCCATACATTGTCGTCTGTACTAGTAATTAATAAACTATATCTAAGATTTGCATGTTGTATATAGAAACTTGAACCAAATTTAAATAGACGATGGTACTCGGAGATAGTTTTGAAACAAGAACATGCTTGATATAACACGACAGTAAGCTGACATTTAAAGTGCAATATGTATGGCTTATTTAGTTTAAACATTAATTATTTCAGTATTTGTACATGTAATCAAGAATTGAACATTTTACATATAATTTAACAGCAGTAGACTGAAATGGATTAGAACGAAAGAAAACTTATATAGTTCTTCTCCCTATCAATTGATTGATATACAATAGGCAGGAAAATAATATATACTATAACAATGAAAATACGTGAAATCTATTCTAGGTATTTGCTAAAGAATTTCAGAACTTAATGTATTAGTGAGTCAATAGTTTTGGATGTAAATAAGAAATATGGCTTATTTGAAAGATCTTACCTTATATATGTTCCATTGAAACTACTGGTATAGCTTGCATGGTTTTCGAGTTACAAGCATACGTAGCTTTCTATAGTGTCCACTGTGAGTGGGTACTTCGCTATACCGATTTCTCCCCCTCTCCACATCGACCAACCCTCTATGCATCCACACAGTTTCACCATGGTTCATGGTATAAAGCTATAACAACTGTTACTGTTGCAGTCCCTGCAGGCCAACATGTACCTGGTGGCGGCGGAGAACTATGACAAGTCGCCGCCATGCGATATATGCGACGCGGGTAACCGAGCCGTGGAGCGCTGCCTGGACTGCGAGGAGAACATGTGCCAGGGATGCCTTTCATACCACAGCAAGATGAAAGCTACACGGGTTCATAGAACATCGCAAATGAGTAATTATATTATTCTCGCTAATGTATTGCTTGCCGCGTATATATACTCAAAATTTATAAGTCTAAATTTTTATTCTTATTTATCCATTGCATTTGAATCCAGTTCTAATGCTAGTGGTCCAGACGCATTGGTTATCGTCACGGATTTCAGGCTTCGTAGAAGGGTGTCTATCCCACGTCTGGCTGATGAGAAGGGAGTCTAACCCACGCCTGGCTGGTGAGAAGGGGTGTGATATCCAGATCTATCTTGTGAGAAAAGGGAGTGTGTTGCACAGATCTGGCTGGTGAAAAGGGAGTGTGTTGCACAGATCTGGCTGGTGAAAAGGGAATGTGCTACCCAGATCTAGCTTGTGAGAAGGGAGTGTGTTACCCAGATCTGACTGGTGAGAAGGGAGTGTGCTACCCAGATCTGACTGGTGAGAAGGGAGTATGTTACCCAGATCTAGCTGATGAGATGGGAGTGTGTTCCCCAGAAATACCTCACAAAATTTAAAAGGAATATAATGAGTTTTCAACAAAGAGTGAGTTACTGACAATAGTACTTGTGACGACCTGGCATGTTTGCATTAATTGCGTGGACATTTATAAGTAAGATGGCCGTACACCATATGGACTGTATGCCCACAAATACCAGTTAACATCGTAGGAATTAGTAGTTCCTTCTTGCACGACACACCGACAATTATTCTCGTCCGTTCAACATGGTCAGTAAGTATTGTCTAAACATGAATACCTTGTTGTCAAGCCATTTTGTTATTACCTTAGGCCCACGTATGTGTGACTCTGATATGCATACCCATGTTCTTTTACTCACATTTAAATGTTTCACTTTGTGTTAATTATATATAATTATATGAGATGGTACGGCGGCCGGTGGTCACCTGATCGGACAGGTAGGTTTTCTCCGGGTACTCCGGTTTCCTCCCACACGAATGACCACACATACGCCTCCATCTGCGCCATCGTTGTAAAATAAATATAAATATATAATTATGAATAATTAATTACATGTATATAGCAATTAAACTAGATCTAAAAGTGCTTTTCAATTATGTCATCTTCAGGCGATAACACCAAGTCCAAGCCGAGGATTCAGCAGAAGCAGTACTGTGAGCAGCATGAGCAGGAGGAACTACGGTTCTTCTGTATCCCATGTGCCAAGATCATCTGTCGTGACTGTAAGACACTCGCACACACCGTTCATCAGACCATGGAGCTCAACGAAGTAGCCGAATCTCGCAAACGCGAGATGGGAAAATCCATCCGCCATACGAAAGAGTTCCTGCCACGTATAGCAGCTCACGTCAAAACGTTAAATACTATGATGAAAAGTCTCAACACGAATACACAGGAAACAACGAAAGATATTAAAAGCCAAGCTAAGAAGCTACATGAGGAAGTTGACAGAATGGCTGCGGAGATGATCTCCGAGATTAAACAGAAGAACAAAGATATGGAAAGCATTTTGCAGCGAAATATTAAAGCTACCGAGGTTGTACATGTATCTATGGAATCTATAATATTGGCTGCCGAGTCGTTTATGACTGTTGGCAGTGACCATGACGTCATTGAAAATTCCGTTAACGTAAGAAACCGTGTAGATAATTTGCCTAAAGAAATCCCTGGCGAATCGGTAGAATTCATTGAATTTAAATTTCGACCAGGTACAATTCCATCCACTGATCTGTGGTGCTGCTTTGGGAGTTGGACATCAGACGTGGCAGCCAACGTAGCAATTTCCATACCACGCCAAATCGGTCCTGCAATGGCGTTGCTTGTCCGAGAATTGAGCTCGTTTGCTGTTCTCGGCGGAAAAGCCATAATTTCTATTGCTCCGTCAAAGGACGGAAATGCCTGGATATGCAATAGTCTATCCGAGCATATTTTCCAGTATACGAAAAGCGGACAGTGTCGATCTCACATTAAGACTGGATCGGAGGTTGGAGATCTCTTCGTAGCATCAGACGACAGCGTTATGATGTCATTTCCATCGCAAAGAAAAATACGTAGAATGACGGCAAATGGACAAATATCGGACTTCGCGAATCTTCCCATGTATCCTGCAGGCGTGACACAAACCGAGCAAGGTGATGTACTGGTGTGTGCCATGGAAAAACTGGGCGAGTCTGTCAGAGGTCCGGATTCCAAAGGGGCTGTACTCCGAGTAAATAACTTCGGAAGAGTTGAGAAGTTCGACAAAGAGCGCCATATTAATCTCTTTACCAGACCAATCAGGATAGCGGTAAATGCCAATAAGGATATAATCATTTCTGAGTGGGCTAAAGGAAATGATCATGTTGTAGCTCTAACATTCGACGGAAAGATGAAATGGAGATATTCTGGACCAAAGACAATCGAGTTACAGCAGCCATTTGTCCCCAACGCTCTGGCTACAGACAAATATTGCCAGATCCTGATAGCGGACTCGCACAACCGTGCCATACATCTCGTAGACAAGGATGGCAACTTTGTGAAGTTGTTACTGACCGCCAAGGATGGTCTCGGAGAGCCGTGGTCCGTAGCAGTAGACAACGAGGGTTTCTTGTGGGTCGGGGATACGGAAGGCAATGTGAGGGTCTACAAGTATATGTCCTAGAAATAGAACATGGTTTTTAAATGTGTGTTTTACGTGTGTATGTATCGTCGTTACCTGTTGCCCATATGAGCGATGCCTCCTGAAGAGATTAGTTATTTGAGATTTTTGGAGGATAGTGCAATGATACAGACAGAGACCCATTCCAGAGTACCCTCTGGTTCTTTTACGTGCACGGTGTACATCACCGACAGGAAACCTCGGTTTAAAGTACCATCTGAAAGACTGTTAATTGTATTAGGGTCAGACGGGGATCGAGTTAACCTGCGATCCCTGGATTACCAGTCCAGCGTGTTACCACTGGACACCAGATCCGTCTGTATGTGGTTTTTAAAATCAAAATAACGACCATTTTATATTCCGACACACAATTAGTGTCGTTCGAGACACCGACAGATATTCGAAAGGAATAACGAGTTCAAAGTTGTAGATAACATTGAAAACATGCGCACTAATTAGTAATTATCTATGAACACATTTATATAATTAAATTCATGTAGTATTTGATTCAAGTTACAAACATGAGCATTTCTATGTAATAACATTGAACAAATCTCAATAGTGTGTAGTTCCCGGTACAAACGTAGGTTACAGAATAACACGTTTACACATCCCCGGTATATTAAACCACAGTTAACTGTGCTTCATTACAACTTGATTTCACACACTGGTGTTGTCTGCGAGGTGTGTAGCTGCATTGAAAATTGAAATTGTTCATACACTGGTGTTGTCTGCGAGGTGTGTAGCTGCATTGACAATTGAAATTGTTCATACACTGGTGTTGTCTGCGAGGTGTGTAGCTGCATTGAACATTGAAATTGTTCATACACTGGTGTTGTCTGCGAGGTGTGTAGCTGCATTGAAAATTGAAATTGTTCATACACTGGTGTTGTCTGCGAGGTGTGTAGCTGCAATGAAAATTGAAATTGTTCGGACTTAAAAAAAGAAAAGTACAATTGCATAGGACCAGGAAAACTATTATCTAAATGTGTCCTAATATTAGCGATAGTTGTGTTATACATGTATGTTCAATGATTATTGATTTAAAGTTGTATACAATCAATCCTGTCTTAAGCAGCCAGCGAAGGGAAACACAGAAATTGGCTGCTTAATAGAGGTGAAATGTATAAGTTTAAACTTTATTTATTTTACAACGATTGCGAAGCAAGTTTTCACAACTTATATTAATCGCTGTCAATAAAACAACATACATTTTGTATTAGGAATATGGCTGTTTATTACAGGTTGGCTGTTTAATGGAGGTGTCCACTGATACAGGTTTGACTGTATTCGATTTGTATATTGTTCCGTAGCAAAATATCGGTAAAAATGAAAATAGTTCATGCAGTTGGGGTGACATTCGTAATCCACGTGACAACTGTGTCTTTACATGCTATTCTATACCAAGTTTCCTGCATGCCAACATTTTTAACATGTATATAGTGCTAAACAAACTTGAAGGACCAGTTGTATTAAGAGACCACTGTTGCAGTTCTCGTTTGTGTTATTAATAGTTAATACTAATAGATACCTCATTTTGAACTTACCACTTGTCTCTAAATACAGGTCTGATTGCGTTGCAAGTGTGTGTTTTACGTTTATTCATCGTCACTACCGGTTGCACATATGAGCGACGCCTCCTGAAGAGATTAGTCATTTTAGAGTTTTTGGAGGATAGTGCAACGATATATAGAGAGACTCATTGCAGAGTATCCTCTGGTTCTTTTACGTGCACGGTGTAAAAGCACCGACACGAGACCTCGGCTGAAAGACTGTTAATGTTATTAGGGTAGGACGGGGAATCGAACCTGCGATCGCTGTATTGAATTATATTGAATATGCGCAGTATGTTGTATTGGTTTGGATTGTGGTGATATTATAACATGTAGACTATTCTGAAATACTGCCATGTGTATATCTTAGTCTTGTAATTAAAACAATACTTAATGCCTGTGTCAGTCTGGTCATTCATTTCCACGTGCCTCCGCTGTGTAATGGATACGTTGTGCCCCTCATAACGGAGGGGGTTGTGCTAACGATCCGCACCAGAACAACATGCTATTGGTGTTCTCGCATACAACAGTCCGCATTTACGACGATCACACGTGAACGTAGTTTATTGACATTTAATGTGAACAACAATGGAAACAGTGGCCCATGCCAAGATGCGTCAAGAGACCGTTTGATCAAATTCTGACTTTGGTTCAGAATCGTCTTGTATATGTTTGAACACGGGGGTGTCTAGGATAGAGGTACGAGACCTTTGGTGGCTTATGAATTGTGAACAAAAGACGTCCACGAATAGAATTAATTCTGGAAGCAGAAATTCCCTTCCACACAGCATGGGAAATCTGATAATTCAGTCCAAATATCTTTTAAATAAGTCCTTCCATACAGCATGGGAAATCTGATAATTCAGTCCAAATATCTTTTAAATAAGTCCTTCCATACAACATGGAATGAGGGGACCAATTTGGGTTCTAGAAATGGTTCACATACTTTAAAGTCCCTAAACTGTTATAAAAACTTCATGTTGAATTAATATGTGTATATAAAAGAAATACATGAACTCCAGTTGCCAAACGACAAATTTATATTTTTTATTTCAAATCAGATTTCTCACCCAGTTAAATTAGCTTCTCTATATTTTAACATAAAATTGATACTACACGTAAATAAATCATTGTTTGCTGATGTTTGGATATTAAAGTCGCACAAATAGCTTAGGTCATATAGCGACCCTCCAGCTATTATTGAAGGGATTAAAATAGCCGGCTATTTGGTACATTTTTTCTAGCAAATCTTGGTACAGTCTCCTGACCGATGCCACCCGTGCTATGTTTATTTATGAATGCAAATGACTCGGACAGTCTCGCAGGCAACATTCCTGTCAACTTATGTCAGCGTTTATTAAATAAGAGTACACGTTTTTCCTTTAGGTTACCATGGTAACCAGAGTTCACTTCATTGTAACAACTTTTGTAGAGTACCACCCTAGGATCTTTCCCGTGAAGTAGCGTACTTGTTGATGCACACACAGTCGCAGGCAGGACCAAGGGAGGTCACAATGACACAGGGAGGTCACAATGACACAGGACAAAGGGAGGTCACAATGACACAGGACAAAGGGAGATCACAATGACACAGGACCAAGGGAGGTCACAATGACACAGGGAGGTCACAATGACACAGGGGGGTCACAATGACACAGGACCAAGGGAGGTCACAATGACACAGGGAGGTCACGATGACACAGGGCCAAGGGAGATCACAATGACACAAGAAAAGGGAGGTCACGATGACACAGGGAGGTCACGATGACACAGGGAGATCACAATGACACAGTACCAAGGGAGATCACAATGACACAGGACCAAGGGAGATTACAATACCTTACATTAACTACTATTCTAATATGAACACACGACAAGTTGCCCTGCACAATAGATTGTATGAAAACAAGAAAGTGTAAACTTCAAATTACTTTGAGCAAATAATAATTACCCACAACATAAGATTTCAACTGTATTTCACAGATTCTCGACTATATGGAATATAGGGTACATACAGAAGTGGATTGACTATATAGAATACAGGGTACATACAGAAGTGGTTCGACTATATGGAATACAGGGTACATACAGAAGTGGTTCGACTATATAGAATACAGGGTACATACAGAAGTGGTTCGACTATATAGAATACAGGGTACATACAGAAGTATAATCGGTAAAATTGAGGATCAGTTCATGGATTCAAGCATTTGAAATGAAACAGAATGTATGGCATGCTATCGTCTGCATTATCCTGCTGATCACTTCTTGTTGACTGAAAAACTTCCTGACATGACTGCTGATCACTTCTTGTTGTCTGAGAAACACTTCCTGACATGACTGCTGATCACTTGTTGTTGACTGTGAACAACTTCCTGACATGACTGCTGATCACTTGTTGTTGTCTGGGAAACACTTCCTGACATGACTGCTGATCACTTCTTGTTGTCTGGGAAACACTTCCTGACATGACTGCTGATCACTTCTTGTTGTCTGGGAAACACTTCCTGGCATGACTGCTGATCACTTCTTGTTGTCTGGGAAACACTTCCTGGCATGACTGCTGATCACTTCTTGTTGTCTGGGAAACACTTCCTGGCATGACTGCTGATCACTTCTTGCTGACTGGTGATCACTTCCTGTTGTATGCGAAACACTTCATGACATGGCTGGTGATCACTTACTGCTGACTGACTGCTGATCACTTCCTGTTCACTGCTGATCACTTCCTGTTCACTGCTGATCACTTCCTGTTTACTGCTGATCACTTCCTGTTGTCTGCCGATAAATTATTTGTAACTGCCTATCACTTTTGTGTTCTGTTGTCTACTGATCACTTCCCGACGTCTACTGATCACTTCCCGACGTCTACTGATCACTTCCCGGCGTCTACTGATCACTTCCCGATGTCTACCGATCACCTCCCGATGTCTACTGATCACTTCCTGACGTCTACTGATCACTTCCCGACGTCTACTGATCACTTCCCGATGTCTACTGATCACTTCCCGACATATACTGATCACTTCCCGACGTCTACTGATCACCTCCCGATGTCTACTGATCACTTCCAATGTCTACTGATCACTTCCCGATGTCAACTGATCACTTCCCGATGTCTACTGATCACTTCCCGACGTCTACTGATCACTTCCCGACGTCTACTGATCACCTCCCGACGTCTACTGATCACTTCCCGACGTCTACTGATCACTTCCCGACGTCTACTGATCACCTCCCAATGTCTACTGATCACTTCCCGACGTCTACTGATCACTTCCTGACGTCTACTGATCACTTCCCGATGTCTACTGATCACTTCCCGATGTATTCTGATCACTTCCCGATGTATTCTGATCACGTCCCGACGTCTACTGATCACTTCCCGACATCTACTGATCATCTCCCGACGTCTACTGATCACTTCCCGATGTCTACTGATCACTTCCCGACGTCTACTGATCACTTCCCGATGTCTACTGATCACTTCCCGACGTCTACTGATCACTTCCCGATGTCTACTGGTCACTTCCAACTTCCCGATGTCTACTGATCACTTCCCGACGTCTACTGATCACCTCCCGACGTCTACTGATCACTTCCCGACGTCTACTGATCACTTCCCGATGTCTACTGATCGCTTCCCGACGTCTACTGATCAGTTTCCGATGTCTACTGATCACTTCCCGACGTATACTGATCACTTCCCGACGTATACTGATCACTTCCCGATGTCTACTGATCACTTCCAGATGTCTACTGGTCACTTCCCGACGTCTACTGGTCACTTCCAACTTCCAGATGTCTACTGATCACTTCCCGATGTCTACTGATCACTTCCAGATGTCTACTGATCACCTCCCGACGTCTACTGATCACTTCCCGATGTCTACTTACCACTTCCCGATGTCTACTGATCACTCATCGCAGTGATAACTTATTATTGTCTGCTGCCCACTTCCTGTTTGTCCACTATATGTCGATTCCACTGCAAACAACAATACATTTCAAGAACAAATCAACCACTTTTTCAACAAGATTGAAAACCTTTCTATATGTAAATATGTAAAATAGTACTTTACACAGTCTGTATGAACCCAGTTGATGTTACTTTATAATACAGCGTCCAAACCTCAATGTATGGGCTGGAATAATACATTAATATATAGTTGTATAAATCGTATGTTAATGATGTTATAATGAGCTGTTAAGACAGTCTACAATAAAACTTGTAGCTGCCAATTGCTCCTTCCTTCTGTCAACTCTAATCCAGTTATCATATAGACGCAGCTAAATACAATAACCTCAATTTCTGATAGCGGAGGTTATGACCTCGAGTATTCGGAGAACATCCTGACCTGTATCTTAGATCTGTCATTCCTAGCTGCTTTTAGCTAATTCTTTAAAGAGACACTACATCAGTGAAAACACAAATTTCTACAGAATGTATTTTCCTATTATATGGTATAATTTTCCCCCAAATATTTGCCTCAAATACGGAGTATTTCAACTAATAAACAAACGTCGTATACGCGGTTTGTTGACATAACAAAATAATGTAAACATCCATGCGTAATACAACTAGTGTGTCCTGAATAACGATTTATGGAACAGATTTACCGGTATATCTCACATTTGCGACTATTCTTAGTTAAATTATCTCTAAACGACATTATATCGAGTTTAGTATTGACTCCGATGACAAACAAACGTCAATTCAGGAGCATGGATGACCGTTATATGAAATCATACTTTCAATCCACAAAAACACTGTTTATTGATTCAATGTTAGTGTTCGAATGTATTCAGAAGAATTTGTAGTAGCAATGCATTTATACGTGAACAAATGCATTTTATTTGCTTTTTGAGATATAATGTCGCTTTAAGCACTAAAAATCTCTTTTGTTACAAGTACTTATGTGCAATCTGTTTGCTTGATTTTTTATGGTTTCATTCTTATAATTTGAATGTCCAAAGAGCACTAAAATAATGACTAATTAAATGTTTTAGGAGAGTACATATGGTATTAATTAAAGAAGAAAAAAGGCAAGTATGGTAGTTACCCCATTGGCTACAATGCAAAGTTTGAAGAGCTTTCTTTAACAGTATACTATAACAGAAAGATCCAGATCTAGATTTAAATATGGTTGTTTATTATTGTACTTACTCACCTATAAGACAGGATTTTTATCAACAGATTATTGTCTCAAAATGGCTTCCCGTCTTATAAGCGAGTGACAAATATTATTTTTCCCCCCCCAAATCAATTTGTTCCAACTCAATAATTGATGACCTTTGAAATAACTGAAAGTGTGTAATATAAGCCCAAGACGTTCACAGCGCAATCTGTAAACTGAACTTGTCAATAGCATTTTAGCAAACCAAATTCATTGTTGTGCATCAGTGTATTGTTTTTATGATTTGAAATCATTTACAGTTTGATCTTTACTTCCGAGTGCTTTTCATTTTCTCAACCTGTCTTATATGCAAAATACCACTGATTTAAGACCAATGTTGCGGGGGGCGTCTTATAGGAGAGTAAATATGGTATTAATTAAAGAAAAAATGGCAATTATGGTAGTATTGGCTACAATGGAAAGTGACAATTTCGTTATTTTCTCCCTTTGATGTACATGTAGTGCATAGCGATATCACTTGTACCTAGATCATATTCAAATATCTTTAATTAAAAGTAGTATCTTGTTTTTGTACCCGTAGTTCACAGTATGTATAGAATGACACTTGAAAATAATGGAGATGATATATATATATATATTTATCACTTAACATTGCTTGTATTTAGCGTAATACAGCCACCACATATTGTCTTGTATGTCCACACGTGTAATAAAACATGGAAGGATTCTGATTGGTCACGGCAGGACAGCTTGCTTCGACACATTTGACATACAGTTTGCAACTTTGCCTTCATGCTTTCTTTGTCGAAAATCAATCAAATGTTAAATATACACTAGTGGAACACAGAATAGTGATTAGATTAAACTTTATTTATTTTACAACGATTGCGAAGCAGGTTTTAACTTGCAACTTATATTAATCACTCACGTTGGCGCGGATGAAAGCGTAAATGTGGTAATTCGTGTGGGAGGACAACGGAATACCCGGAGAAAACCCACCTGTCCGATCTGGCGACCACCGTATCATCTTACATACTTCCCGGTGTGAGGATCGAACACGGGTTGCATTGGTGAGAAGCGAGCGCAGCGCGCTAACCACTGCGCTAATCGGACAGCTATTTTATATCAGTGATTAAATGTATTTTGACGATTATTTGCGTGGAGTTGTTTGATTATCAATGACTATTTACTACAGCATACGGATGCACCTCACTGATCTCCTTGAGATGTAATAAGGTTCACAGTATACAGGCAAACTGTTATGTTATATTTCGGTTTTTACGCCTGCATCAGCACCATTTTGGGCTATATCGCCGGCGGGCAGTTTACCTAACAACACCTTTCCTGGGCAGGCTCCAGCGGTTAACCAGTACTTGGGTGCACCAACCTCCGTAAGAAACTGCCAACTTTTTCATATAAATGAGACATGGTCTGAGCGGGGCTCGAACCCGTGACCATCAATGATGATAGGTTACAGTGGTATACAAGTCAGCGACCGTAACCACTCGACCACGGAGGCGGTTACAGGCAAACTGTAAAATTATCTCTTTCAAATTGATGGTTATTGTGGTAATGTGATAGAAAGCATCTTACACGAGTGGTGATTTTTATACAATATTTTATGACTCATTTTGGAATTTTGCTAATAACCAATTTCATTCTGGATACCGTTCAAGCAGTATTTGCAAAGAACATAGAGCCAGATCAGCTGCCACAGAACGTGCCGTCTGATCATGCTCTATGCTGTTTGCTATTCAGATGATCTTGCTAAGACACTTGGCTATGTAGCAAACAACATAGATCCTGATCAGCATGCAGCGTTACGCTGTGGCTGATCTGGATCTATGTTGTTTGCAAAAGCCTTTAAATGTATCCAGAATGAAATGGGTTAAGCTCTCCAAAAGGCTCGCTTAATAGCAAAATTCCACAACTCGTTCCAGAAAATATGGTATGAAAAATTATCACACATGTAAGATTCTATATATATATATATATATATATCAAGTACCCGGTATATTTAAGAAATAAAAACATCTGTCAAAAACAATGCTAAATAAACATAGTTTGTCTACCATTTCTACAGCTATAATATAAATTATATTATCCACAAAACTTTCCACAAAAAAATCAGAAATCGATCTCTATGACAACACCACCAAAATATAGTACAGTATATCATCACCATTGTACATAATGTTATGTACGTAAATTTGTTTAACATGCTTACTAATCTGTGTATATTCGTGCTAATCATGGCTGAAAGTAGGGAGAAATTGTCCCGCCAAGTCTCACTTCTCCCTCAAAATTCACCCACCTATAGTTTAATAAACTTTATAGGATCATACTGCGGGTACTGCCACGGTTCGAGGAGAACACGAGTATTTTTTTTTAATTAAAGCACATGTGCAGGATTCATTCCACATATATACAATTTGAAAACTATTGTTTATCACAGGGTTAAGAACTAAGTAGCGCCTCCGTGGCTCTCTCTGCATCCCAATTCGCAGTTGATAATGCCACACGTGCTTTATGCTGAAAATACATCAACGTATAAACTATATTTAGATACATTAAGAGTTACACTAACGTCATGTAGCGACCCGCCAGGATGTTTAAGAGGTGGAACACCCAGGTGTCCCTCTGAACACTTTGCCAAGGATGGTTGTTAGATTATCTATTTTACATCTACTGATCAGTTCCGCAGGGCTCATTCTAGAGGACGATTTGGGCGAAATAGTCGCACTAGGGACCCTGACTTCGTCCCCTGGGGCACAAAAATGATTGGGTCCCCCCCCCCCCGAGTACATTTTCAGTGTCTTTAGATTATGCAAATTTATTTTAACTCGACTGGGAAACAAGTTCTTACAACTTATTAATCACTCTCGAGACCTCATTCCTGATGGAATCCATCGCCACGAGGGAGGGAGAAGAGGCAACGTGGAATTTAAATGCCTTGCCTAAGGGCACAATCGTAACGGCTCCAGCGGGGCTCGAACTCCGGACCTTTCGCACCTGAAGTGAACGAGCATCCACTGTGCTATCACGACTTAAAGTCTTAGAAGGTTATGAATGCCCTCGAAGCTTATAGCCACAACCGAAGAAGTCACAGCCCAGACTGGAAATATTGACTCAGGACGGACACACAGACAGTGCGAAAACTATATGCCTCCCTTCGGGGAAAAAAAAAGGATTATGAAATGTAATTAATAATAAGCTACTCCAGTGCCCCACCATATACAAATTTCCCCAGCCAGCCAAAACAGTCACCACACCCAGACATAACATGAGAACAGCACACTGGTATATACAGGGCTCAAGCTAGACATAACATGAGAACAACTGGTATATACAGGGCTCAAGCCAGACATAACATGAGAACAGCACACTGGTATATACAGGGCTCAAGCTAGACATAACATGAGAACAGCACACTGGTATATACAGGGCTCAAGCTAGACATAACATGAGAACAGCACACTGGTATATACAGGGCTCAAGCTAGACATAACATGAGAACACTGGTATATACAGGGCTCAAGCCAGACATAACATGAGAACAGCACACTGGTATATACAGGGCTCAAGCTAGACATAACATGAGAACAGCACACTGGTATATACAGGGCTCAAGCTAGACATAACATGAGAACACTGGTATATACAGGGCTCAAGCCAGACATAACATGAGAACAGCACACTGGTATATACAGGGCTCAAGCCAGACATAACATGAGAACAGCACACCTGGTATATACAGGGCTCAAGCTAGACATAACATGAGAACACTGGTATATACAGGGCTCAAGCCAGACATAACATGAGAACAGCACACTGGTATATACAGGGCTCAAGCCAGACATAACATGAGAACAGCACACTGGTATATACAGGGCTCAAGCCAGACATAACATGAGAACAGCACACTGGTATATACAGGGCTCAAGCTAGACATAACATGAGAACAGCACACTGGTATATACAGGGCTCAAGCCAGACATAACATGAGAACAGCACACTGGTATATACAGGGCTCAAGCTACACCCAAACGTTTGGGTTAATTGAGAATAACATAATAGGGCTAAAATACAAAATATGACCATGTTTTTAAAAAACGTTATTAATTTTACAACGATTGCGAAGCACGTTTTAACAATTTATATTAATCACTCTCGTTGGCGCCGATGAAAGCGTAAATGTGGTCATTCATGTGGGAGGAAACCGGAGTACCCCGAGAAAACCCACCTGTCCGATCTGGCGACCACAGTACCATCTCACATACTTAATATGACCATTAAATACAATATTTGAATAGGCGTGGTGTACAATGGCTAGTGCATCTTACTGGACAATAGTTTGTCAGAAAAATTGTAGTAAAATAAGGGAGAGGTGGTGCCCTCAAGAGTGAAGTCAGGGTTCCAAGGACGACTACTTCGACCATGTCACCCTCTAGAATGAGCCCCGTATTTAAATACATATCAATATTATCATGTGTTATTGCTCAAAGCGTCTCCCTACGTCTTCAAATAGGAGAGCTACGACGACTCCACGTTGCCATTCCGCAACACATTATCCGTCACCGTGGCCTAGTGGTTAAAGCGTCCGCATACGGAGCAGGAGGTCGAAGGTCTCGTCAAGGGTTTGTTCTGATATGGCCAGTTGGTGAGCCGCCAGCTCGTTAATAATGGTTACCGATTGCCTACCAGCCTGGCATACAAGCATAGGATTCGGGAAGTACTGATGTTCATAAAAAAAGGTGTCTCATAAGTCAGAAATGGCTGGTCCTTTAAATAGGGGCGACACTATAATAAAGAAACACTTTACTTTTACTTTTATTAAGATAAACGAAGATTACCTCATCAAATCCCATATTTTTTACTTGCTTTACTTTGTCTTCTAGAACCATTTCTCTATTAGGACCTGTAAAATGAGACGGTACAATCACAAACATTGAAATATGGAGTCAGGGCTTAAAGCACAAAAATAGCATTGACCGTACCGGTAATTGCCCCAAAACAGCACTGAGCACGATGTATAGGGTTTATTTAACCCTTTCCCTCATAGAAGCACCTCTTGATGCCATTACCAATACGACATACATTGACAATGTAGTAGCCAAACAAATGTTCATTATAAAGGCCAGAATCTCATGTAGTCCCAGTAATATCTATGGAGGTGGTATAGATATGGCGACTACTTATCCACTGCATGATAGCTAAATAACTGTCATTTGTATGGAGATATAATAGTATATTAACCTAAACCTCTATGAAGTCCCAGTAATATATATGGAGGTGGGATAGATATGGTGACTACTTATCCACTGCATGATAGCTAAATGACTGTCGTTTGTATGGAGATATAATAGTATATTAGTCTAAATCTCATGTAGTCCCAGTAATATCTATGGAGGTGGGATAGGTATGGCGACTACTTATCCACTGCATGATAGCTAAATGGCTGTCGTTTGTATGGCGATATAATAGTATATTAACCTAAACCTCTATGAAGGAAAAGGTTAAGAGTTGAAAAAAAGCAGGGTTCAAGGGTTAGAAAAGGGGCATGGTGAATTTTGTGTAGCAAAGGGTGTTAGATGTGCGAGGGATATTTGGGCGGTTTCACCCCTATAACATCGTGCTTACGGTGATTGGCAGCTAATTACGGACCGTAATTTACGGTTTGATCAAAGAGGCAGTACGTATCGGGCAAAAGTGCAGATGAGTTCGAGTGTATAAAGGTTTGCTCGCCTGAAGGCACTTAACACGTTGAGGCTTACTGTATATATATAAAAGTGGTGGACATAAAGGGCAAACAATGGGCATGGCGGGGGGGGGGGGGGTGGTCATTCCATTGTAGAAAAAACCTACATGCACATTAGGATCAAATTGCACATGATCTATAATTAATATTTCTACAACTGAAGAAAAAAAGGCGCATCAATAGATAGAGCAGGACACATTAAATATCACCGGCTGCTTAACCCATTCAACACCAAGTAACTCACATGGACTGGTCCATGATATTTATAAACCAATAAATGAATCAGAAAATCACATTTGGACAAGTTCATTTATCAAAATGGGTAATTATGTCTAAAAATAGTCGTATCACTGGCAAAAAGTGCAGATCCTGATGAGACGGCTCGTCACGAGCCGACTCATCTGGATCTACACTTTTTGTAAGCCTATTTAGAGGTCTGTGGTGTTGAAAGGGTTAATGGCAGCATATTGAATGGAATCAGTGAGAATGAGTTGCAATACCTCCAGCATAAACATTTGTCCAATGTCTAGCCGTCTGTAAAAATATGTGTTTGTGGTCTTTATATTGTGCTGCTACCACTGCATCCTGTGGATCATCCGCTTCGGCAGCGGCTAGCAATGCTTGTAATGATAATAACACAGTCCGCAACGTCATAGCAGCCGCCCTGAAAACATAGCAGCAATATAAACAGCGATATGTCATGTGAAAGACCAAAAGATTAACAGTGATACCGTCATTTGCTATGTATAATAACACGTACCAGTCTAATCCTTTTTCCTGTATTTTCATTAAGTGTGATGTATGCATTGTTTAATATGTATTATATTGGGAAATAAAATGTGTTTAAACTTAATGCGCACTTTTATTACTGAAATCCTCAAAGAATTTGTCTAGTGCGCATTATACACGGGTACAGCCTTCACGACATTTTTTTCCAGGCAGAATTGTCCAAAATTTAGTGATATTTTCAACCCACATTGTCCCCACCACTTTTCAATAAGTAGGTACGTTTGGCAAACGTTATAAAATATAACTACTGCAGCCTAGGCAATCATTTGTTTTTTGTTTGTTTTTGGGGCATAAAGTCGCTCCAACAACTGAGCAGAGATGAGGCAGACTTATTCTGTGTGAGGAAATATAGTTTGTGTTTCCACTTTCTTTGCTTGTGTTTGTTTTGAAGGCTTAGACAGCTTAGGTCAAATGGCAACTCTCCCAGCTATATTGGTGCAGAAGACCCTCTCCGAGCAGGCATGGACAGGCACCCATGTAGAACCACCGAATTTCTGCAAGCTAACTGAATAGCTTCACTTACATGAAATAATTCCACGGCCCAGTGGGATTCGAACCTACAGCAGTGAGAAGTCCTTTGAAATAAACGACCTCAATCACGATGGCCACGCAGGGTTCATTCTAGGTCAGAATTTTTGGGAGAAGTGAGAAAGCGCGCGTGATCGCTTCCTTAAATGGTGTTCTTTAATATACTTCTTAAAATGCACAGCACAACCATTAAATACAACATTTGAATTGAAGGAGTGCTTTATAATTGGCCAGTGTATCTTACTAGACAAAATTTAGTTTGAAAATCGTAAAAACCAAAAACAAAATTTTGGGAGAAGTGGGGCCCCCAGAGGGCGAAGTCAGGGTCCCTAGGGCGACAATTTCGCCCACATCGCCCTCTAAACTGATCCCTGGCCACGTTACCACTTAGCCCTAATTGTTGCTAAAACCCGACGTTAACTTTTCTTACAGTTGATAGATAGATGCCATGCATGACACATATGCCGACAATACCAATTCACCCCTATCCTTTAACCCTTACCCTGCCAATCATGACTAAAGTCACTTTTACAAACAGCATAGAGCCAGATCAGACAGCACAGATACGGCTCTATGCTGTTTGCTATTCGGATAGTGGAGCTAAAACATTTTGTCTGAATAGCAAACAACATAGATCCTGATCAGCCAAGGCTGATCTGGCTCTATATTGTTTGCACATTCCGTCCAATTTATTCGACAGGTTAAGGGTTAAGGTAACAATATTATTAATAGTTGTGTTTCATACATACCACTGATCTCTCAGAATATCTAAGCATATAGCCCCAGTCACACTACTGATGTTTGGATGCCAAATACGTGTAGCAAATTTGACCTGCAAAATCAACTCAAATTAATAACGAGACAATCCCATTAGTGAGATGGTAAGGTGGTCGACAGATCGGACAGGTGGGTTTTTTCTCCGGGTACTCTGGTTTCCTCCCACACGAATGACCACATTTACGCTGTCATCCGCGCAAACGAGAGTGATTAATATAAGTTGTTAAAACTTGCTTCGCAATCGTTGTAAAATAAATAAAGTTTAAACTTAAATAACCAGACACAAATACAACATGATACCTCGATCTCGATGTTCAAACCAGCTACGCTCCTGGAATCAGTGAATATGGAATAATATGAAATTATGTGCACAAGAAAGAAAGCCATGGAATACGCACATCAATGGTAGTCTTGAGTATACAGTCAAACCTGTGTTAGCGGTCACCTCCATTAAGCAGCCAACCTGTATTAATCAGCCAGTTTCAAGATTCCAAATATGTTGTTTTACTATACATTTGACCTGTATTAAGCAGCCATCTGTGATAAACAGCCACTTTCTCTGACTCCCTTGGCTGGCTGCTTAAGACCGGTTTGACATTGTTGAAGCTATTCCAAATGTTAATGTATACTGCAGTACAAACCTATGTTAAGCAGCCAGCCAAGGGAAACACAGAAAGTAGCTGCCTCGCACAGATTTGACTGCATAAGAAACAACTATACTCAGAGGACAGTAACCCTTCACAACTCACAAGTGAGTTAACATTAAACAATAGTTCCTGCTCGAGTACACCATACTTCCCACTGCGTGTGCGCTGTGTTTGGGGTGTAACAGTTAACACCACACCAATTTAAAGTCAGCGACAGTAACCACTTGGCCACAGTGCCACCACCAATGTGTATAATACTGGTATGCAAATATTTCACATTTAAATCTGTGAGAGATTAGCACAGGAATGTACAGAGTGGTGGTGGGCAATCAGTTCCAAAATCATAATCAATTACCGGTTATAATTGGCTAATCGTAACCAATTACAGTAGATGCCGATTATAATAGGATAGTAATAGTAAGACTAATCTCATGTTCAGAAAACCCAAACAATTCAGTTTTTTAAATATTTGATTGAATGTTAACAATCGCGAAAACTAGTTGAGCTCAATGTGTGTTTTACGTATATTTATCGTCGCTACCGGTTGCCCATATGAGCAACGCCTCCTGAAGAGATTAGTCATTTGAGATTTTTGGAGGATAGTGCAATGATACAGACAGAGACCCATTCCAGAGTCTCCTCTGGTTCTTTTACGTGCAAGGTGTAAAGCACCGACACGAGACCTCGGTTTAACGTCCCATCTGAAAGACTGTTAATTTTATTAGGGTCAGACGGGGATCGAACCTGCGATCCCTGGATTACCAGTCCAGTGTGTTACCACTGGACTGTGCTCAAGTTTTCAGTCAAGCTTATCAAGTTTATATTTCACATTTTTGACATTCCGGACGTAGACTAATTTACTCCAAAGGAATGAAATAAAATTTGATCATAAGAAAGTGTGATCGATTATCGTAAAGTGACGTATGGGGGTTTCCTGCACTAATAGAGAAGCAAACAGACAGCTTAATATATACGATGCACAGATTGACAATCATTCTATATGCTAGCCCATATGGTTCGCCGGAGGCGAGGGTAAATAAGCTCAATCATCATCATCATCACAATCATTCTAACAGTCGATGAGAAATCAGTCACAAGCACAAACAATATAGCAATACCTTTGGTGGATTAAATGGGTATGTTTCAGGTATCTTGATTTCTAAAACAAATGTGCCACCATCATACGCAGTATCCGGCGGACCGATGATCTCCCCACGTAACTCTGTCACGTTATCATTCACAAGCTCAACCTTTATGTGGCACTTCGCAACCTAGGAAGAATAAATATAAATAAATTCATAACAAAGTGGACCGTGAGTGCCTAACCACATGCCAGCTGTCCAAATAATTGCATAGATTTAGAATGAGAGACATTGCTGGTTTTTCTATTACCTCCCTTGGCAGATAAAGTCTGACTTATCCTGTACATGTAATGATGTATATTGGTCATTTTAGTTGGAATCCTTTGTTTTTACTGTTGTTCCATTAACCAGATGTTGCGGAGATATATATGTGATTTTACATAATTGATGTCTACAGTACAGTATCAATTAGATAATTGTACGATACTAGTCAAGATTTAATCATTTAATAACTACAAACATTTATATCATATGGTGCAAAGGTAAAAACAGAGTAAACCGATTAAGAGGACGTATCCTCCTCTGTAAAGAGTATTCAGGGGTAAGTAACTGACCAGTCTCATTAGACTTGGGCTGGGTTATTTTTGTACTAACTTGTTATGTTATATTTCGGGTTTTACGCCTGCATCAGCACCATTTTGGGCTATATCGCCGGCGGGCAGTTTACCTAACAACACCTTTCCTGGGCAGGCTCCAGCGGTTAACCAGTACTTGGGTGCACCAACCTCCGTAAGAAACTGCCAACTTTTTCATATAAATGAGACACGGCCTGAGCGGGGCTCGAGCCCGTGACCATCAGTGATGATAGGTTACAGTGGTATACAAGTCAGCGACCTTAACCACTCGACCACGGAGGCGGACTTGTACTAACTTGTATCAGTATCATTGTTTGTATGGTCCAATGAACCACAGAGAACTGTATTTAAAAAAATAAAGTATATACTAGTAGTCAATTAAGAGTGAGTATAATTGGATGTTAATTATGTGACATTACTGTAACTGTTCATTGAAGTCAATCAAATTAACTGCACGTGACTAATTGGTTTGGTCAAACAATGATCAGCGTATCCTAATATTCCTGTAACTGTAACAAATAAATGGAAATTTCCATCCACCGCTGGCGTAGCTCGTACCTGTATATATATTTTATGTTATTAAAACAGCGTGTACTTTACGTAATAATAGGCCAAACCAGTGGTTGTTATTAACTTATCAATATTCAATAAGTTGTGATAGCGCATTTGCCTCAGGTTTGAAAGGCCGCGCCGAGCTATAGCCATTACGACAGTACCAGCACTTAAATTCCACATTGCCTCGTCTCTCTCCCTCATGGCGATCATTTCCATCAGGAATGAGGTCTTGAGAACGAATTAACTAATGATGTAACAACTTGTTTCGCAATCAAACTAAGATAAATTTGTATAAAGCTATTCCGGTCAAGAATTTGAATAAGCATTAGTAAATGAATGTGCAAGAAATCCAAGGACTCCGATGGACAGCCAAATTAGAATGATGCATCAATATATAAATATCATGTACCATACAATAACATATATACAGTCAAGCCTGTGTTAGTGGTCACCTCCATTAACCCTTTCAACACCACAGACCTCTAAATAGGCTTACAAAAAGTGTAGATCCAGATGAGACGGCTCGTGACGAGCCGTCTCATCAGGATCTGCACTTTTTGCCAGTGATATGACTATTTTTAGACATAATTACCCATTTTGATAAATGAACTTGTCCAAATGTGATTTTCTGATTCATTTATTGGTTTATGAATATCATGGACCAGTCCATGTGAGTTACTTGGTGTTGAATGGGTTAAGCAGCCAACCTGCTAGCTTTTAAAGTGACACAGTAGTGTCCGCATGGATGACCAGCCGGTTGTGGGTTCAAACCCCGACCGTGGTGTGGTTTATTTAATATATATCAATACATGTAGACAAGCTTCGAGAACGAAAGTAACAACAAAATATTAAAATTATTCAGTGTTATATTACGTATTGCGGCGACATACTCTGGAGGTGTAATTCTGAGACAATTTCAATGGTTATGATAATCGTTATCGCGATACCTCATCATGGCATCATTTCCACCATATTCGGCGATAAGACACAAAAGCAGTAATGCGTGAACGTTGAAAATATAATAGTCACTGTGTATATGTGTGGCCCAGTGGTAGAGCGTCAGATTTGGAATCGGAACGGTCCCGGGTTCGATGCTCGGTCAGGCCCCGTATTGACATTGAGCAAGGCACCCCACACACATTGCTTAGTACTGGTTAACCACTTAGGTCGTCTAAGCCTGCACTGGAAAACATGTCTAGGTCACTGCAAGGGGTTTGACATTAATGGAACATACATACATACATATATTCTTTACAACGTAGAAATCAGATTCAGAATAACCTGGTTTAGAAACATTTTTAACAATTCCACGTTAGAATAAAAGTTTAACCTCTTCACTCTTGACAACTTCCTTAAACTCTCTCCGAATCCGTTGTTCTGCGATATTGGCCATGTTACCTTACATAAGAAAAGTGGTTCAGATTTGCCAAAATGTTTGGAAAGTTCTATCTTGAGGTAACTTCGGATTACACCGGAAGTTGTCTTAAAACACATGCGCAGTATCAATTTACCCAAATCGTATAATTTCTACACACATTTTCTGTAACTACCAGAATTTACAAGACGTAATTGTACATAACAAAATTATGAACATTAGCTACCTTATATAAATGACCTACCAAACAGCATCTACATATATCTATCTATTTATCTATCTATCTATCGTCCTCTAATGTCGAACCTCTCTCGGGGATGTAGACATGTTGCGCGTCAAAAACCGCAAACAAGTATGAGTAGTTAAAAGCATAATTTAAGAAAGTAATGAAAAATAAGTTGTGGTAAATGCTTAAAAGCAGCTGAGCAGAACAACTATATATATGGACTGGCATGATCAATATGGCAAACTGCCGTATTGAATTGGTCTATGGTAGGGAGATGGACAATGTCAGGAGGGAGATGGTTCCAATGGTAGATTGTTCTTGGAAAAAAGGAAAACTTGTAGTAGTCTGTCGTTGCTGTAATTAACATATAGCTTAAGGAGTGGCAATGGCGAGCAGGACGGGAGAGGGGAACTAGGTAATTTTCAATCGAAATAGCAACAATATCATTATGAATTGTATACATAAGGGATAACCTATTGTTAATACGCCGTCGATCTAGTATGCGTAGATTAATCTACAATCTTGAGAAAAAGAATGGTCAATGGAATTCAACCCTGATAAATGCGAAATATTAAGAATGCATAGCACCAGAAATTCCATTATTTACCCATATATTAGCCTGGGTTCCAGTCTCTCAATTTTTAACTTTTTAACTTCTAGTCAAATGACGTTGATATGTTCAGAAACTCAATGCGGCCCAATTAATAGTCTCGGTGTTAAAATATATTTATTTGATTGACCAGGCAAAATATATCGATGCCTGTTCCCAGGCTACCCATATATGTGTGGTGTCCGTTGTCCAGTGGTAGAGCGTTCGATACTCGGTCAGGCAACGTGTATATAGTGTCATTGAACATTGTTCTCAGATTTGATATATCGATAGAGCACACAGTCGTCTGCAAATAAACGATTCTGAAGATATATAATTGGGGACGTCATTTATATAAAGTAGGAATAGCAGCGGCCCTAAGATTCTGCCGTGTCGAACGTCAGACTGTACCGGTACTGTGTCCTATGAATTGCCTTCCAGATTCACTTGCTGTGTGCGAACCTCAAAGAACCTGCTCATCCAGCTTTGTGGATTGACACGCCTGTACCTGCCTGAAATCCGACGTATGTGACAAAATACCCCACAAAGTGGCCTAGAAATTGTTTTATTTTAAATATTCAACTACAACGATATGGATATGTCACGAACTGTTAATATGACATATTATTCTTGGGAATGGAAGCACACTATGTGATATCAGTCACAGTGTGTTGAACAATAATAAAATTCCCAGGTATGGAGTTCAATAATTGATGTGCATACATGACTATTCAATATGGATGCAAAAGGTGATATGTTAGTATTTCTATTGGTTTTGTGGTTTTAATGTTCCTGGCGTGTTTATTTCGCATGGTCAGTGTAGTAATCCAGCTGGAGTTAATATAAAAGGAATGAAAACAAAGAATAAATATGCTTATTAACTCTGATACATTATGTTTTAGCACAGGAACTTGAAATTTTATCCATAAGCCACCAAAGGTCTCGTACCTCTATCTTTTTTAATAGAGGGGGTGTCCTAGGATAGAGGTACGAGACCTTTGGTGGCTTGTAGATACAATTTCAAGTTCCTGTGCTTTTTTTTTAATACAGGGGTGGGGGGGGGGTGTCCTAGGATAGAGGTACGAGACCTTTGATGGCTCATGGATTAAAATATCAAGTCCCTGTGGTTTTAGGTTATTATTTAACAGCTATGATATGCATGGCTGCTCGATCATACTAATAAGTATTATTTACCCTAATTTTTATGATTACGAATTATTAAAGCGTCTAGACTATCTACAGTGGTATGTCGAAACTCGTATTTTCCAGAGCTGTGTAAATGATGGGTGCACATGTAATGAGAAAATGCAGATTGTGTTTTACGTTTATTTATCGTCGCTACCGGTTGCCCATATGAGCGACGCCTTCTGAAGAGATTAGTCGTTTTAGATAGTTGGATGATAGTGCAATAATACAGACAGAGACCCATTCCAGTCTCCTCTGGTTCTTTTACGTGCACGATGTAATGCATTGACACAAGATCTCGGTTTAAAGTCCCATCTGAAAGACTGTTAATTTTATTAGGGTCAGACGGGGAAAAACACAACAATTATCACCTCAATAAATACTAAAGAGGCGTTGTTTATTACTGTGAGTTATACTATGTATTCATGTGTAACCAAGTTTTATGTTAATATACTGACGCTCGCCCATATGGTTCGCCGGAGACGAGGGTAAATAAGCTCAATCATCATCGTTAATATACTGTTGAATCCTTACTACCATGGCATGTCAAATATGCACTATACCTGTGTAGTAGTTGCTGACCATGTCTCTAAGCCAAACAACTGTAATAAGAACAAAGGAGGCTAATCTACTGATAGAAGCATGTACGTGTACTACAGTGAGTGTGTGCAATGTGAAATATATCACACAGTTATTCCTCCAACTCAGATTTGGGAAATGAATTGCAGTGGTGTAGTCCTATTGTTCCCACTTATATACAATTAGGTAACAACGGGTGTGGGAATAAGAGGATTTGTGTTGCAGTGCGTTTAAGATCAAATACAATCAAACGGACGGACAGACACGCAGACAGACAACAACTATATATATATACATACCATGAACCTGTAACCACCAACAACAAGACTTTGTCCACCGTGTTTGTTGCGGACAAACTCAATTTGAACTTGTGCATTCGCCAACAATTTGGAATGGTCATTTACCTATGAAAACCAAAAGTGGGAATAAGAGTACTACTGGACAACAGTAAGTGGGAATAAAAGGATTAAATTGCAGTACATCACATATGCATATTTCTTATTAGTGCTAAGACACACGTATGAGTCACATTTATTAGTACTGACTAGATATGCCTCTTCCTGTCTAGGTCTAATTAAGTGGGTTAACCCACCTTGAATGATGTCTGTGGTAGACTATTTATGACTACAACAGCATGCACACACATATACACAATAAACAAATTCAGCACATATAAAATCCTCTGTCCTCATGGGAGCAAGCCTGCCTGCCATACCTACCCGACTGCCGGTTTGTCTGTTGCTATGAGTCCACCAATTAATATAAGGTCAGGATCTCTTATATTGATGCAGTGTGTCGATGTAGACCTTGCTAATGATGGGGCTTTTTCGAATTTCAGCATCCGTCAGTCTTGTCAGACTATGGAATTTGCGCCCGTTGAGTCTACAGATGAGCACCGTCTGCTGTGGCTGTACAGTCCAATCCGTGACCTGCAGTGGCGGTTGCAGCCTTCGCACATGAACAGTGTCAGTGGAAGGCGATGCAGTTGTTGGCAGTCTGTTTGCTGCGAGGGATTCCCAGTTGGTGGTGTCCATCCCCAGCGCTTTCATATCTCGTTTGCAGACATCCTTGAAGTGAAGTTGGGGTCGACCTTTGTATCTGTGCCCTGCAGCCAGTTCACCATACAACATATCTTTTGGAATGCGACCGTCGTCAATCCGGTGTACGTGTCCGAGCCAGCTTAGTCGTGGGGTAATGTGTACATAGATGGGATGCCGGCTCTGCTGAGGACCTCGTTGTTGGTGGTGACCTTGTCCTGCCAGGATATGCCTAGGATGCGTCGCAGACAGCAGAGATGGAACACTTGCAGTTTTCGCTCTTGAATGGCGTATGTTGTCCATGACTCGCTTCCATAGAGGAGTGTGCTGACGACGCAAGCCTTGTACACCGCTATCTTGGTGTTGGTTGTCAGCTGTCTGTTTTCCCACACGGACGGACGGACAGACAGTGAACAGTCATAGGCTTTTTTATTATGAGCTTAATTTCTGTTCAAACTTGTGAGCTTACATAAAACATAAAAATTGCTGAAAATTAGTATCTATAAGCTTTTAAAGCGTCTAAATGTTGCGAGCTTTTCTATTTATAGCTTTTAAACGTCTCATGTTTTATGAGTTAGTTATCAAATTGATAACTTATATTTTTTCACATATTACATGTATTATGAACCTTATAATAAAGAACTTAAAGGCAAGCTAGAATGCAAAACAAACATCTCTATTATAATATCGATCTCTTTATAGTCAGTGTCCTATGTCACAATCTACAGTAATATAGTAAAACTGAACACATAATAATAGCGAGTGTTGGTTTTCTTGACTTCATTGGACTTTAAATTTATTATATGCATCAACAATACTTGAACATGATTACGTTCACATAATGCCTAAGACTGTGTGCCTCATACAAGATGGATCAATTAATGTCCACACAATACATGGACCGTTTGCCTCATAATTTGTGCACCAATTTCCACATAATACATGTACATGGACTGTTTACCTCATAATGTGTGCACCAATTTCCACACAATACATGGAGTGTTTACCCATAAAGTATGAATTAAATTTCCACATTGTACATGGACTGTTTACCTCATAAAGTATGAATTAAATTTCCACATTATACATGGACTGTTTACCTCATAAAGTATGAATTAAATTTCCACATTATACATGGACTGTTTACCTCAAAGTATGAAATAAATTTCCACATTATACATAGACTGTTTACTTCATTTGTAATACATAGATTTCCTTGTATATTGTACACTGCTAAAATACTGTTGTAACCTTTTCAAGAATAACCTCATCTACTGCTCTGCAATAAGTCAAACTGGTTAATCCCTGTGGATGAAGTTGAAATTTAGGCTGTTTCACTACCAAATCTTTCATCAATTAACTGAATAAATATTTGCAACTAGAGTACTACTTTTCTGCAACTGCATATACTTAGAAGTGTGTTGAGGATATCAGTTGTTTTCAGTGTGTGACGAAATTGTATTAACCCTTAAACCGCTGAATAAATTGTGATCCCTTGTGCAAAAAACATAGAGCCAGATCCGCTGGCGAGCAACTACTTGCCTTCAGATCAGACTCTATGTTGCTTGCTATTCGGCCCAGTCTTTTTGGGGTCATTATCCAAATAGCAAACAGCATAGAGCCTGATCAGCACTGCAAGGTACTAGCTGGCCGATCTGGCTTTATGCTGTTTGCACAAGCGACGTTTGTCGTTTTACGCACTTTAACCCATTCAACCCCAAGTAACTGACATGGACTGGTGCGTGATATTTTCAGACCAATAAATTAATAAGAAAATTATCTTTGGACCAGTTCATTTATTAAAATGGGTAATTTTATCTAAAAATAGTAATAATTATTACTGGCAAAAAAGTGCAGATCCTGATGAGATGGCTCATCACGAGCCGGCTCATCTGGATCTACACTTTTCATAAGCCTATTTAGAAGCCTGTGGGGTTAATTAGTAAAAGTGAAATTTTTACCAGTGGTTTGCCACCAATATCTTAACCCTTAAAGCAATGAATAAATTGTGACAACATAGAGCCAGAACAGCTCGATTGCTCTTCGGCAGTGCTTTTGGGATCATTATCCAAATAGCAAACAGCATAGAGCCTGATCAGCTGATAGTTCTGTGCCGACTGATCTGGCTCTATGCTGTTTACGACGTTTGTTGTGCTCAGCACTTATTAGCATCACATGTTTCTAAGACAAATTTATCTGGAATATTTGTCGTTTGTACCTGTTCTATGTCCGTACTCAAAATAAATTAAATAAATATGGCTCGTTTCATTATTTTAATTTTTTTTATCAATCACAATATTTTACTATAAACAGATATGGCAGGGTGTTCAGATAACAAAGAGTTTCGACTGAAGAAAGAAAACTAAAACTACTATCACTGTTTAATACTTACCGGGTGGTTCTGTTTAATAGTTATTAACTGTGTATGTTTAATCATTGCATTTTTAAAACGGAAAAATCTAACCAAAAGTTGTTGCGCAACACAAATAAAAGGTTAAAATGAGCATCCTTTATTCTGATTTATAAGATTTAAAGGCATTTGCAACCAGCATAGAACCAGATCAGCAGACTCAATGTTCGTTAAATTAGGCTCTTTGCCGTTTGCTATTCACACAGCAATGCTACCAGTGTCAGATTAAAGTTTGCGGAAAAGTGCTCTCATTTCTTTATTAGTCGTCCTTACACTGAACTATCCATGTAATGTAGAACCAGGGTTCATTCTAGGTCCGAATTTTTGGGAGAAGTGAGAAAGCGCGTTATCGCTTCCTTAAATGGTGTTCTTTAATATACTTTTGCAAAATAGGGATAAAATGCACAGAACAACCTACATTTATACAACATTTGAATAGAAGGAGTGCTTTATAATGGGCCAGTGTGACAACATTTTGTTTGAAAATCGTAAAAACCAAAAAATAGATATATATATTTTTTTTTTTAGGGAGAAGTGGTGCCCCCAGAGGGCGAAGTCAGGGTCCCTAGGGCGAAGTCAGGGTCCCTAGGGCGAAGTCAGGGTCCCTAGGGCGAAGTCAGGGTCCCTAGGGCGAAGTCAGGGTCCCTAGGGCGAAGTCAGGGTCCCTAGGGCGAAGTCAGGGTCCCTAGGCGAAGTCAGGGTCCCTAGGCGAAGTCAGGGTCCCTAGGGCGAAGTCAGGTCCCTAGGGCGAAGTCAGGGTCCCGGGCGAAGTCAGGGTCCCTAGGGCGAAGTCAGGGTCCCTAGGGCGAAGTCAGGTCCCTAGGGCGAAGTCAGGGTCCCTAGGGCGAAGCAGGGTCCCTAGGGCGAAGTCAGGGTCCCTAGGGCGAAGTCAGGGTCCCTAGGGCGAAGTCAGGGTCCCTAGGGCGAAGTCAGGGTCCCTAGGGCGAAGTCAGGGTCCCTAGGGCGAAGTCAGGGTCCCTAGGGCGAAGTCAGGGTCCCTAGGGCGAAGTCAGGGTCCCTAGGGCGACTATTTCGCCCACATCGTCCTCTAGAATGATCCTTGTAGAACAATGATTGGCACTGGTCCAAGGATCTCTATGGCAATGCCATGTAGCCTAACTCAGTCCAAACGTTTGTGTATTTCTACCTTGTTTTGTGTAAAACATGACCAATCATAGATGCGATGTTCAAGCTACATTAAAGCAGTCATGCTAGTCCTATCGTCCTTCACTTGACTTATACACTTTGTGCTCAGGACCCGGTTTCTGTAAAGTTCTCAAATATTGCCTCAAGTCCGTACTCAAACAACTACTTATCTGTTCCACTAATAGTAAAATGTTAATCAGGGGTAACGCTAGAGGGTGACGTGAGCGAAGTGATCGCTTTTTCCCTCCATGCCACTTCGCCTAAAATAGACATCAGGGCGACATCCTCATCGCCTTATTTCTGGAGGACATACTTGCTAATTAATGATAATCTGTATCGTCGTATGGCATTTTGACAGTCCATAATACCGCCTTGAGCCAAAAGTTAATCTCCCCCGACATCCGGATAATAAACTTAATAAAATCGATCAGACGCGGATTTAATACAATTTTACATAATTATCGATGTTTTCTAATCCGTTTGTTTGCTTTGTCGTTTGGAATACACACTGCCAGGATACCAATTTATAACAATCAGTTTTGAAATACAGGTACCGGTAAGTGCTAAAATTGTTGAAAATATGTGCGAAAAAATTGACTAATAAAAAATCAATTTGCTGAAAATTGGAATGTCCGAAAATTATATACGGAAAATTACTAGGGTCAAGGTAATATTCTGTGGTTGTGACTAAATTTATCAGACTGGTTTTCAGTGCCTACATTTATGCAGCGTATATAAAATTGATAGCCAGTGTAGAATCATGCATTTCGAATATGCTGATGCCGGGCCCTGATTGCAACATTTCTGAAGCCAGTGCTTGTAACCAAAAAAAACTTACGAGTTTCGGATTCGACTTTTAGTTGATTTCGCAAATGATACAAGTTATACATATTATAAATGCATACACAGGTGTTTACATTCAAATGTTCATAGATATTGAAATGAATATGTCCGCTTTATATAAGAAATGTATGCAAATTAACGGTTTTACAATGTCGTCGAATCGTACTCGATCCGTTTTGTACCGATTTCGCACATAATAAAAATAAATGCAGATGGGATACAATGTAGAACTATACAAGTTACAAAGTAACATGAAACTTAGTTGTAAGGTCCTAAACACAACTCGGCAATGCAGTCAATGTTTTCCCAATTTTTAGGTCTGGTTGCACCAAAGACACACATTGGCCTAGAGGTAATTATATGGTCAGGTAAAAGTTACCTGTACGGAAAGTACCAACACGCATAATATTATTGACTCTTGAAATATTCAGCTTGACACTCTTGAGATTTGACCTCAAGGGTCATTGAGTCTTTCACTTTCAGTCTAGTGAATGCCCTGCAGCTTTTCTACATACAATAGTTCCTACAATTATTATTCTGCAAACCTCGACTAAATACGGTTTCACTATTTGCAGTCATTCAAAAGTCTCCCCACTTCTCGCTAAATTTTCTCACCTCTCCCTAAATCATCTGGCGGGAGAAGTGACTTCTCCCTAAATTTGGAGTCTAGCTTGAGCCCTGTTAATAACATTTCATCATATTGTTTATTTTCTTTTTTATTGTTTCCCATCTGCGATTATGTAGGGTTCCACCACACTCGCGACTTCTTGCTATTGCCTCGAAGCACTCCGTCCGAGTGCGGCATGTTCTAGTCGTGGTTTTAGTGAAATAATCAGGGAAATATATCCGAAGCTCCTCCTCTTCCTCTTGACCATTTTACACTTGTGCCTATTAAAAAAAAAGACAATTGGTGTAAGGTTATTTTGCAACATTCATGGCATTACTTTAAACTTTATATTTATTTTACAACGATTGCGAAGCAAGTTTTAACAACTTATATTAATCACTCTCGTTGGCTCGGATGAATGTAAATGTGGTCATTAGTGTGGGAGGAAACCGGAGTACCCGGAGAAAACCCACCTGTCCGATCTGGCGACCATCGTACCATCTCACATACTTCCCAGTCCGAGGATCGAACCCGGGTCACATTATGAGTCATAACCCGAGTCATGGCATTACTTGAAAGTTGAGTTCTACATATTTTCTAAAATGAGCAATTGTTGGCTCATTTTACATAATTCAACTAATCACACTGCTTTTTAAAAAGTTATTTCACATTTTCCAGGTATAAAATGACATGTTCCTATCTCTCTATTCCAAGTAGAAGTGAAAATGATCAAACTGACAAGATTTAGTCAAGTCTATCAACATGTATATTGAAAACCAAACTTTGTATGGAAAGAATGATAGTTAAGTTTAGGCTTCGGGAGGGGGGGGGGGATAAGCCTACATACAATCATAGATACACGGGGGGGGGGCATACAGCATACAATACAATCATAGATACACACCAATAGTATGCCATACAGAATGAAACAAACAACCCAAATTGTAGTTTAAGAACATAACGTACTCTTTTGTTTCTTCCGAGTCTGCAGAATGTCGACGCCATCATCATTGTGGAAGTCGTTGGCAAGAAAATCTGAAATGAAAAGCACGAAAATACACATAAAACAATCAGGAAGATTGATTGGCTGGGTTTGGTTTAATGCCATTTCTCAACAGTTTTTCAGTTACATAATTATGGCAGTCAGTTACCCCAGCAGGTGTTCCTGGCAACATCCAGTACTAACCAGTTCTTTGCAAGTAACTGACAAACTTCCCCACATCAAACAAAGAGGTGTTGGGTAAATAATTTTGCACACTTCGTCTTTGGTTAAATCAGCACAAAGAAGGTGACCAGCATGGCGATCAAACTGACAATCCCAGGATTATGAATCCTGTGCTCTACCTACTGAATCATCACTGATGGTCACGGGTTCGAGCCCTGCTCAGGCCGTGTCTCATTTATATGAAAAAGTTGGCAGTTTCTTACGGAGGTTGGTGCACCTAAGTACTGGTTAACCGCTGGAGCCTGCCCAGGAAAGGTGTTCTTAGGTAAACTGCCCGCCGGCGATATAGCCCAAAAATGGTGCTGATGCAGGCGTAAAACCCCTGTCTCACCTTTCCTCTTATTTCCACTAGTTCCTGTGTTTCCAACATCTTCTTTTCTAAGGTTGTTAACTGCTGTCGAAGTGACATGTCAGATTGAGAAACGCTTGTTGACCTCTTTGTGTAGTAATCCAGGCTAAACAGAGTAACAAGACACTAAATGCTTAAAGAAAACAATCATGGTGGCATATTTCTATAATGGCCTAGCAATAAACCTATTTCTTAAGTTTCTAATTTTCTAAAATCTTTAAAGAAATGGGTCCCTGGAGGTTGGAGTTCTGATATGTTATGCTATGTTATATTATATAAGTTATATTTCGGGTTTTACGCCTGCATCAGCACCATTTTGGGCTATATCGCCGGCGGGCAGTTTACCTAACAACACCTTTCCTGGGCAGGCTCCAGCGGTTAACCAGTACTTGGGTGCACCAACCTCCGTAAGAAACTGCCAACTTTTTCATATAAATGAGACACGGCCTGAGCGGGGCTCGAACCCGTGACCATCAGTGATGATAGGTTACAGTGGTATACAAGTCAGCGACCTTATCTGCTCGACCATGGAGGCGGACTGGAGTTCTGATATATAATTTATCTCATGGCTGTAGTTCAGCATAAATTACCATATTTGTGTAACAAATATTCACACCGCTGTAC
>CM026391.1:67464526-67470931 GCA_014843695.1 Archivesica marissinica
CGTTTCTAAAGTAGTAACCATTATGTTTTCAAATTACCTTTTCTCTGTTATCTTATTAAAACAATATTTCTACTTAGAGGACGAAATTAAAAATGTCATTACAACTTGTATTCGATATATTTTCGTCTGTCATACATTATGTAGGTTGCAGAATTAAAAACAATCTGACTTTTGTACATACCAGAAATTGAGAGGAAAATGAAGCTTTTAACACATAACATGCTCACATCAAACATACTCAAGGGGGTAACAAAGGGTTTTCCATTAGGAATTAAGGTATGTATGTTTCCTGAACAGATTAGAATCTCTATAGTTTATATCAGTTTGTACCCAAGTCAAATCGTACCAATTTTCAGAAAGAAGTTGCATTGAACTTTGAAGTAACATTGTTGAACTGTTGAAGTTATGACAACTGTCCAACATTGTTGTGCACATAGCCAAACGTTGGTACAATCCACAAATCACGCAGCTGTATTACCAACACATCACTAGATATAATTAGATCATAAATGCATGTATGTTCCATTTATCAGTTGTTTACATACAGACGGATCTGTAGTCCAGTGGTAACACGCTGGACTGGTAATCCAGGGATCGCAGGTTCGATCCCCCGTCTGACCCTAATAAAATTAACAGTCTTTCAGATGGGACGTTAAACCGAGGTCTCGTGTCGGTGCTTTACACCGTGCACGTAAAACAACCAGAGGAGACTCTGGAATGTGTTTGCTCAAAATGTGCGACACTGAATATTTGATACGTGTTTGCTCAAAATGTGTGACACTGAATATTTGATACGTGTTTGCTCACACAGTGCGACACTGAATATTTGATATGTGTTTGCTCACACACTGCGACACTGAATATTTGATATGTGTTTGCTCACACAGTGCGACACTGAATATTTGATATGTGTTTGCTCACACAGTGCGACACTGAATATTTGATATGTGTTTGCTCACACAGTGCGACACTGAATATTTGATATGTGTTTGCTCACACAATGCGACACTGAATATTTGATATGTGTTCGCTCACACAGTGCAACAGGTGCAAGGGGATACTGTCTTAATGAACTATATTACATGTTATTTATTTACAAGGGGATACTGTCTTAATGAACTATATTACATATAATTATTTACAAGGTGATACTGTCTTAATGAACTATATTACATGTACTTACAAGGTGATACTGTCTTAATGAACTATATTACATGTACTTATTTACAAGGTGATACTGTCTTAATGAACTATATTACATGTACTTACAAGGTGATACTGTCTTAATGAACTATATTACATGTTATTTATTTACAAGGGGATACTGTCTTAATGAACTATATTACATGTAATTATTTACAAGGGGATACTGTCTTAATGAACTATATTACATGTACTTATTTACAAGGGGATACTGTTTTAATGAACTATATTACATGTAATTATTTACAAGGGGATACTGTCTTAATGAACTATATTACATGTACTTTATTACATGTAATTATTTACAAGGGGATACTGTCTTAATGAACTATATTACATGTAATTATTTACAAGGGGATACTGTCTTAATGAACTAGTTACCGTCACCTTCATGAAGAAAACATGGTATTTTCAGGCATCCAAGGTTGAAGTGAAGACCGTGGATTTCAATCCAGAATTTGTAGCCAGAATGATACCAAAGATAGACTGGTCAGCATTGAGACAAGCAGCTACAGATGTAAGTATACCTGTTGTGTATTTATAATTGTATATATGAATGACTTGAAGCCCATATATATATATATCGTATTCTATAAAGATATATATTTACTTAGATATGCTAATGAGCGGATGAATCGAAATTGTGTCTATACGGTATTATGCTTCAAATTTTCATTATTTATTAGCGAGTTCGTTTCAGATGCGAAAGGTCCGGAGTTCGAGCCCCGCTGAAGCCGTTACGATTGTGCCCTTAGACAAGGCATTTAATTCCACATTGCCTATTCTCTCTCCCTCGTGGCGATGGAATCCATCAGGAATGAGGCATCGAGAGTGATTAATATAAGTTGTAAGAACTACTGCACTATCACGACTTTCACATATGACTTTACTTACAGGTTGGTAGGTCGGAATGTCTTCCTCCAGACATTGTCCCACAGTATGAAGAAAATGAAGACTTTTTAAAGAAAACTCACCACGTTCTACTGGAGGTAATAATTTGTCCTATAGATAGTCATGCATACCCACTCCTCAGGGCTCCTATAGATAGTCATGCATACCCACTCCTCATGGCTCCTATAGATAGTCATGCATACCCGCTCCTCATGGCTCCTATAGATAGTCATGCATACCCGCTCCTCATGGCTCCTATAGATAGTCATGCATACCCGCTCCTCATGGCTCCTATATATAGTCATGCATACCCGCTCCTCATGGCTCCTATAGATAGTCATGCATACCCACTCCTCAGGGCTCCTATAGATAGTCATGCATACCCACTCCTCAGGGCTCCTATAGATAGTCATGCATACCCACTCCTCATGGCTCCTATAGATAGTCATGCATACCCACTCCTCAGGGCTCCTATAGATAGTCATGCATACCCACTCCTCAGGGCTCCTATAGATAGTCATGCATACCCACTCCTCATGGCTCCTATATATAGTCATGCATACCCACTCCTCAGGGCTCCTATAGATAGTCATGCATACCCACTCCTCAGGGCTCCTATAGATAGTCATGCATACCCGCTCCTCATGGCTCCTATATATAGTCATGCATACCCGCTCCTCATGGCTCCTATAGATAGTCATGCATACCCGCTCCTCATGGCTCCTATAGATAGTCATGCATACCCGCTCCTCATGGCTCCTATAGATAGTCATGCATACCCGCTCCTCATGGCTCCTATATATAGTCATGCATACCCGCTCCTCAGGGCTCCTATAGATAGTCATGCATACCCGCTCCTCATGGCTCCTATAGATAGTCATGCATACCCACTCCTCAGGGCTCCTATAGATAGTCATGCATACCCACTCCTCAGGGCTCCTATAGATAGTCATGCATACCCACTCCTCAGGGCTCCTATAGATAGTCATGCATACCCACTCCTCATGGCTCCTATAGATAGTCATGCATACCCACTCCTCATGGCTCCTATAGATAGTCATGCATACCCGCTCCTCATGGCTCCTATAGATAGTCATGCATACCCACTCCTCAGGGCTCCTATAGATAGTCATGCATACCCGCTCCTCATGGCTCCTATAGATAGTCATGCATACCCGCTCCTCATGGCTCCTATAGATAGTCATGCATACCCACTCCTCATGGCTCCTATAGATAGTCATGCATGATATTAAGGGCATATTACGATTTGAGGGGCATTGATGATATAGGGGCATATTACATGAGATTAGGGGTAATTTACGCGATTAGAGTATATTACATGATTAGGAGTCTATTACATGAGATGGGGTTTATATGACATGATATTGGGGTTTCATAGGGACATGAATGGGGCATATTACATGAGATTATTGGCATATGCATGATATTAGGGGCATATTAAATGATATTAGGGGCCATATTACAGGATATAGGGGCAATTTACATGATATTAGGGGCATATTGCATGATATTAAGGGGCATATTGAATGATATTAGGGGCAATATATCATGAATTGGGGGATATTACATGATAAATTAGGGGCATATTACATGATATTAGGGGCATATTACATGATATTAGGGGCATATTACATGATATTAGGGGCATATTGCATGATATTAGGGGCATATTGCATGATATTAGGGGCATATTACATGATATTAGGGGCATATTACATGATATTAGGGGCATATTACATGATATTAGGGGCATATTACATGATATTAGGGGCATATTACATGATATTAGGGGCATATTACATGATATTAGGGGCATATTACATGATATCAGGGGCATATTACATGATATTAGGAGTATATTACATGATATTAGGGGTATATTACATGATATTAGGGGTATATTACATGATATTAGGGGCATATTACATTATATTATTGGCATATTGTATGATATTAGGGGCATATTACATGATATTATGGGTATATTACATGATATTAGGGGTATATTACATGATATTAGGGGTATATTACATGATATTAGGGGCATATTACATGATATTAGGGGTATATTACATGATATTAGGGGCATATTGCATGATATTAGGGGCATATTACATTATATTAGGGGCATATTACATTATATTATTGGCATATTGCATGATATTAGGGGCATATTACATGATATTATTGGCATATTGCATGATATTAGGGGCATATTACATGATATTAGGAGTATATTACATAATATTAGGGGCATATTACATGATATTAGGGGTATATTACATGATATTAGGGGTATATTACATGATATTAGGGGCATATTACATGATATTAGGGGTATATTACATGATATTAGGGGTATATTACATTATAGTATGGGCATATTACATTATATTAGGGGTATATTACATGATATTAGGGGCATATTGCATGATATTAGGGGTATATTACATGATATTAGGAGTATATTACATGATATTAGGGGCATATTACATGATATTAGGAGTATATTACATGATATTAGGAGCATATTACATGATATTAGGAGTATATTACATGATATTAGGCAAACAAAAGGCATATTGCATGATATTAGGGGTATATTACATGATATTAGGGGCATATTACATGATATTAGGGGTATATTACATGATATTAGGGGTATATTACATGATATTAGGGGTATATTACATATTAGGGGCATATTACATATATTATTGGCATATTGCATGATATTAGGGGTATATTACATGATATTAGGGGTATATTACATGATATTAGGGGCATATTACATGATATTAGGGTATCATGAAGGTCCTCATTCCGTGACTGTCCTAATTCCGGTGCTATTTGTTAAATCTCGTAACGCGCGATATTTGCTGACGTCATAAACGCGCTCCGATGTAAATATTTACTAAAGCTGTAGCTATCTGTCAAAAGTCAAACAAGAGTAAAATGAGACAAAAACAGGTAAACATTTGTTGAAACATGTCACGCATATAAAATAATACCTTTTCTACTATTACCAAATAAATGTTCATTTAAATACCCTTTTTTGGCCCCAAAAACATTGTTCAGAAATGTTACCATCCGGCTGCTCTGAAACCAGGCTTTGATTGACAGATCTAATTCGGAAGTGGGCTTTTTCTATAAGGCCAAGCCTAATTTATTTATTTTGTTTTCAGTCCTATCCCTTATAAACAATTTTAGTTTTTTAGGCTAATCCTAGGCAGATGAGGAGAAAGAACAGACACTAAAGAGATTTCCAAGTGTGTATCTCTAATATTTGCAAAGTGGAGATTGTGTGAGTTAATAGGGGCAAACTCTGTAACAACTGGGTGCAGTTGACATGTTGCACCACAGTCAGGGTACTTAGAATAGGAGACACAGTCATGTGTCCTTGCTGTGACACTAGAGAGGAGTAGAATAAAACAGTTACATAAAACAACAGTTAATAATTTAGTGTTTTAACAGTTATTAGTGTTAACAAAGTTAAAAATAGATTTTGGAATTATATCTTATATTTGAACTGTTTGGGAAAACACCACATAATTAATTAAGAGTGCCTAATTCACTGTTACCCAAGAGTTACCGGAATTGGGTCACATGTAAAATTACGGACAAATTTACAGTAGTTCAGAACAAATCGTGATTACTCTTTGGAAACACATGCATTTATGTTGAAATTTGATGCAACATGTTGGAAAAGGATTTGTTGACTAAGATATGTATACGTCTTTGTATATTTTACAAACTATTATGCAAATTTTAATGAGTGTTTCGTATCCTACCGGAATGAGGACCCTCGAGGCTATATTACATGATATTAGGGGTATATTACATGATATTAGGGGCATATTACATGATATTAGGGGTATATTACATGATATTAGGGGCATAATTAGGGGCATATTACATGATATTAGGGGTATATTACATGATATTAGGGGTATATTACATGATATTAGGGGTATATTACATGATATTAGGGACATATTACATGATATTAGGGGCATATTACATGATATTAGGGGTATATTACATGATATTAGGGGCATATTACATGATATTAGGGACATATTACATGATATTAGTGGCATATTGCATGATATTAGGGGCATATTACATGATATTAGGGGTATATTACATAATATTAGGGGCATATTACATGATATTAGGGGTATATTACATGATATTAGGGGCATATTACATGATATTAAGGGCATATTACATGATATTAGGGGCATATTACATGATATTAAGGGCATATTACATGATATTAGGGGCATA
>CM026391.1:67471931-67508891 GCA_014843695.1 Archivesica marissinica
CTCCTATAGATAGTCATGCATACCCACTCCTCAGGGCTCCTATAGATAGTCATGCATACCCGCTCCTCATGGCTCCTATAGATAGTCATGCATACCCACTCCTCAGGGCTCCTATAGATAGTCATGCATACCCACTCCTCAGGGCTCCTATAGATAGTCATGCATACCCGCTCCTCATGGCTCCTATATATAGTCATGCATACCCGCTCCTCATGGCTCCTATAGATAGTCATGCATACCCGCTCCTCATGGCTCCTATAGATAGTCATGCATACCCACTCCTCATGGCTCCTATAGATAGTCATGCATACCCGCTCCTCATGGCTCCTATATATAGTCATGCATACCCGCTCCTCATGGCTCCTATAGATAGTCATGCATACCCGCTCCTCATGGCTCCTATAGATAGTCATGCATACCCACTCCTCAGGGCTCCTATAGATAGTCATGCATACCCACTCCTCAGGGCTCCTATAGATAGTCATGCATACCCACTCCTCATGGCTCCTATATATAGTCATGCATACCCACTCCTCAGGGCTCCTATAGATAGTCATGCATACCCACTCCTCAGGGCTCCTATAGATAGTCATGCATACCCGCTCCTCATGGCTCCTATAGATAGTCATGCATACCCGCTCCTCATGGCTCCTATAGATAGTCATGCATACCCACTCCTCATGGCTCCTATAGATAGTCATGCATACCCGCTCCTCATGGCTCCTATAGATAGTCATGCATACCCACTCCTCAGGGCTCCTATAGATAGTCATGCATACCCACTCCTCATGGCTCCTATAGATAGTCATGCATACCCACTCCTCAGGGCTCCTATAGATAGTCATGCATACCCACTCCTCATGGCTCCTATAGATAGTCATGCATACCCACTCCTCAGGGCTCCTATAGATAGTCATGCATACCCACTCCTCAGGGCTCCTATAGATAGTCATGCATACCCGCTCCTCATGGCTCCTATATATAGTCATGCATACCCGCTCCTCATGGCTCCTATAGATAGTCATGCATACCCGCTCCTCATGGCTCCTATAGATAGTCATGCATACCCACTCCTCATGGCTCCTATAGATAGTCATGCATACCCGCTCCTCATGGCTCCTATATATAGTCATGCATACCCGCTCCTCATGGCTCCTATAGATAGTCATGCATACCCGCTCCTCATGGCTCCTATAGATAGTCATGCATACCCACTCCTCAGGGCTCCTATAGATAGTCATGCATACCCACTCCTCATGGCTCCTATAGATAGTCATGCATACCCGCTCCTCATGGCTCCTATAGATAGTCATGCATACCCACTCCTCATGGCTCCTATAGATAGTCATGCATACCCACTCCTCAGGGCTCCTATAGATAGTCATGCATACCCACTCCTCATGGCTCCTATAGATAGTCATGCATACCCGCTCCTCATGGCTCCTATAGATAGTCATGCATACCCGCTCCTCATGGCTCCTATAGATAGTCATGCATACCCGCTCCTCATGGCTCCTATAGATAGTCATGCATACCCGCTCCTCATGGCTCCTATAGATAGTCATGCATACCCACTCCTCAGGGCTCCTATAGATAGTCATGCATACCCACTCCTCAGGGCTCCTATAGATAGTCATGCATACCCACTCCTCATGGCTCCTATAGATAGTCATGCATACCCACTCCTCATGGCTCCTATAGATAGTCATGCATACCCACTCCTCATGGCTCCTATAGATAGTCATGCATACCCACTCCTCAGGGCTCCTATAGATAGTCATGCATACCCGCTCCTCAGGGCTCCTATAGATAGTCATGTATACCCGCTCCTCATGGCTCCTATAGATAGTCATGCATACCCACTCCTCAGGGCTCCTATAGATAGTCATGCATACCCGCTCCTCATGGCTCATTCTAGACGGCGACAATGACATACATTGTAATGCTGTTCTTCTATTCTAATGCTCTATGTAATGGTGATATTGTGTATTTTAGCCCTATTTTGTTGAAATTTATTATTTAACCCTTTCAACACCACAGACCTAAATTGGCTTACAAAAAAGTGTAGATCCAGATGAGCCGGCTCGTGATGAGCCGTCTCATCAGGATCTGCACTTTTTTCAAGTAATATAACTATTTTTAGAAACAAAATTACCCATTTTGATAAATGAACTGATCCAAATGTAATTTTGTTATTAATTTATTGGTCTAAAAATATCATGGACCAGTCCATGTCAGTTACTTGGTGTTGAAAGGGTTAAGGGCACAATCACTTTCTCCCAACAATTCAAACCAAGGATGAACCCTGTATATTTCAGTTTCCAAGCATTGTATTTAAAGCGAGGAAATTGAGGAAAAAGTAATTGAAGAATAAACTTCCTGTCTGGATGCTACTACGAATTATCAGAAATTAATTTTTCTACTTTCCATTTTGAGTTGTGTATCGTATAGTGGTGAGAAGTAGTTGTTAAAATGATATTTATACCTATCAACACTGATGGTCACGGGTTCGAGTCCCGCTCAGGCCGTGTTTCATTTATATGAAAAAGTTGGCAGTTTCTTACGGAGGTTGGTGCACCCAAGTACTGGTTAACCGCTGGAGCCTGCCCAGGAAAGGTGTTGTTAGGTAAACTGCCCGCCGGCGATATAGCCCGAAATGGTGCTGATGCAGGCGTAAAACCCGAAATATAACATAACATAACCAATGATATTTATATACGAAAACATATCTTTATTTGGTAACCAATAGTATCCTATTTTTTAAAGTTTATTTAACGTCGCTACCGGGTTACATATGAGCGACGATCTAGTTTACCCAACAACACCTGATCTGGGCAGGCTCATGTGGTTAACCAGTATTTGGTGCACCAACCTCCGTAAGAAACTGTCAACTTTTTCATATAAATAGACACGGTCTGATCGAGGCTCGAACCTGTCACGGTGATGATAGGTTACATTGGTATACAAGTCAGCGACCGTAACCACTCGACCACGGAGGTGGATACAGTATCCTGACTTTATCTTTATATATCTTCAGGTTGAAATTATAGAAGGGGACTTGGTGTGTCCAGAAAGCGGTAGAAAGTTTCCAGTAACTAACGGTATCCCGAACATGCTGCTCAATGAGGATGAAGTATGACGATGTAAATAAACAGTTTAGTGCACTAATGGCAGGACATTCAATGAACAGTTTAGTGCACTAATGGCAGGACATTCAATGAACAGTTTAGTGCACTAATGGCAGGACATTCAATGAACAGTTTAGTGCACTAATGGCAGGACATTCAATGAACAGTTTAGTGCACTAATGGCAGGACATTCAATGAACAGTTTAGTGCACTAATGGCAGGACATTCAATGAACAGTTTAGTGCACTAATGGCAGGACATTCAATGAACAGTTTAGTGCACTAATGGCAGGACATTCAATGAACAGTTTAGTGCACTAATGGCAGGACATTCAATGAACAGTTTAGTGCACTAATGGCAGGACATTCAATGAACAGTTTAGTGCACTAATGGCAGGACATTCAATGAACAGTTTAGTGCACTAATGGCAGGACATTCAATGAACAGTTTAGTGCACTAATGGCAGGACATTCAATGAACAGTTTAGTGCACTAATGGCAGGACATTCAATGAACAGTTTAGTGCGCTAATGGCAGGACATTCAATGAACAGTTTAGTGCACTAATGGCAGGACATTCAATAAACGGTTTAGTGCACTAATGGCAGGACATTCAATAAACGGTTTAGTGCACTAATGGCAGGACATTCAATAAACAGTTTAGTACACTAATGGCAGGACATTCAATAGCTGTGTGAGAGCCATTCTAGACGTGGACAGAGTTTATGAAGCAGAACAGGGTGTAAATATAAGGTGTAGTCAGCAGCTGCTCTGTCCTCATACAATACAGTGTAATATTTGCCAGTATTTCATCATTTTTCCGCTGATAAATAATCTGAAATTAATATTAAAGTGCCTAAGAATGGTTAGTTAGAATGTGCTGCCCACTGAGATATTCTAATGAGTGGATGATTAGAAATCGTCTTATATTTAGAGTGGTGGAACCTATGCTCGGCGTATTTTCCATTTCCATCCATATTTAAAATATTTATATAGTTCTAATTTCGCCGACAAAGCTGAAGCATGGTTCAATAGCATTCCGTTGAGTGTATCGGTAAGCTGATACAACTGTCACATGACTTGTCCAGCAGACGAATATAAACAAGCAAATCATTGGGAGAATATTTCCACCGAAACAGTTACGGTGTATGAGCAATTCGGGTAGCTATCCGAATTTAACAAATCTACACCTAACCCGAAAAATAGCTTCTATACCATTTCTGATTAAGACCAATAAATGTTTTTACTCAATGATGTACTATATCAAAATAATATATTCAACACGTTATGGTGGATAAATAAAAAATAACAAGTATGCCGTGCATACGGTAGGTGCCCTGAAGTCTCCAGTTCACCATATAAACGGGTGCTGACCGACACCGTTGCGATAGTTATATTATATATATTTAAAACTGTCGACAAGAGTGTTTTGAAAGTTGTTTTCACGACTTAAGAAAATAATAATATACGGCATGTGCATTTAACAGTTTATACTGGTCATTATATGTGGGATTTACGCCGAGCATAGGTTCTATCACTCTACGTTATGTTATGATTCGGGTTTTACGCCTGCATCAGCACCATTTTAGGCTATATCGCCGGCGGGCAGTTTACCTAACAACACCTTTCCTGGGCAGGCTCCAGCGGTTAACCAGTACTTGGGTGCACCAACCTCCGTAAGAAACTGCCAACTTTTTCATATAAATGAGACACGGCCTGAGCGGGGCACGAACCCGTGACCATCAGTGATGATAGGTTACAGTGGTATACAAGTCAGCGACCTTAACCACTCGACCACGGAGGCGGACTCTATCACTCTACATTTTTCGATACTAATTTACTCAGAATTATAAGCGAAGAAGAAATTTACCATGTTTAAATGATAAAATCTGCAATAAAACATAGCGTTTGTAGTTTTGTGACGTCATTTACGCACTCTAAAAAATAACGTTATTATTTTTGAGCTTTTTTTAATATTTTGGTCATGTTAGAATCAAAATAATATTTCAATTTTGTATTTGTCAGTGTTCCCTCTGTCTGAATGTTTGTCTGCGCCATTTCTGTCGCCAATTGAAAAACACTGGAGCCAATTTAAAAAAGTTGGAGCCTAATAGTTCACAAATAAATATTTGAAGCCATGTGCCCCCAAAAAAAAAATTAGCGCCAATATTTGTTTTTTGGCGCCACTGGCGACCGACAGCGGTAACTCTGTAGTATTTATATCCCAATAAAACATGGTTTGTCGTTCTGAGTGCCGGAATTAACGACTTAGGTGGACGTGGTTAATTCCTACGTATCAGAACTCCAAACCATGATTTTGTATACCAATAAATAACTAAAAGGCAAATATTATTTCTTAATTGAAGCAACATTTTGAAGATCTGCCAGCAAATGAAATCATTACTGTGAAGTTATTAAAGCGCTAAAAAATAAGATTATCTCCCTTGATGAATATTGGGAAATTGTTAAAGTTAACACTTTAAGGAAGGATCTGGGGTGAGGATGGAGCACCTGTGGGCCTCTGAAAATATTGTTAAGTTGGCGTATCTCCATTGGACGCTGAAGACAATAAATATATTTAAATGTTCGCTGCGGTCATGTCTGTATTGTCCATTAGATATATAGTGGGACCGAATATTATAACTTTGTTGGTTCTTGGCGTTTAATGTCGCACCAACAGTTTAGATCATATATTTGTTTGTTTGGGTTTTACGCTGTCATCAGCACCATTTTGAGCTATAGTACAGTTTACCTAACAACACCGTTCCTGGGCAAGCTCCAGCGGTTAACCAGTACTTGGTGCACCAACCTCCGTAAGAAACTGCCAACAAATTGCTAATTACCGTACCCTTCAATCTATCATCATTTGAATCATTCGAGCATACTACATGTTTCTGTAGAGGATTTCACGACTGGTAATGTACCCTGGAAGAACGCCATAATGAATCCTGGGTATCACCGATATTGTGTGTTCTCACAGTCATCCAGACCTTGTTCTCACTATCTCACAGTCATCCAGACCTTGTTCTCACTATCTCACAATCATCCAGACCTTGTTCTCACTATCTCACAGTCATCCAGACCTTGTTCTCACTATCTCACAGTCATCCAGACCTTGTTCTCACTATCTCACAGTCATCCAGACCTTGTTCTCACTATCTCACAGTCATCCAGACCTTGTTCTCACTATCTCACAGTCATCCAGACCTTGTTCTCACTATCTCAGTCATCCAGACCTTGTTCTCACTATCTCACAGTCATCCAGACCTTGTTCTCACTATCTCACAGTCATCCAGACCTTGGTCTCACTATCTCACAGTCATCCAGACCTTGGTCTCACTATCTCACAGTCATCCAGACCTTGGTCTCACTATCTCACAATCCCCCAGACCTTGGTCTCACTATCTCACAATCCTCCAGACCATGTTCTCACTATCTCATAATCCTCTAGACCTTGGTCTCACTATCTCACAATCATCCAGATAAGACCTTGGTCTCACAATCATCCAGATCTTGGAGATGCGAACATGAATGCTACATGTAGCACACCGTTGCATTGCACTCAAGTGACTCAACACTGGCATGAAGTTTCATGAAGTTATTGCTGAAATAAGATATGACCTTTACCTCTGAGGTACAATCACCAGTTGCACACATTAAACCATCTTGCTATGCTGAATGTCAAGTTTCCTGTCCAAACAGTATGATATGTGATTGTAATATCGGTTCTACGTATTGGGAGTTTAATTAGTTCAGATGAGGTTATTCGGTCAAGTGCTAGATTTCATAATACTGGGAAAACAGTAATATATTATAAAATCTGCTTTGATTACATTGGAAGCAAGAGATAGCTGCGATTTTGGGATTTGAGAAGAGAAGCCGGACAGATTCCAGTTGGGCCAGTCAAGCCCAGTCACTGGGGATGGATATTTGAATATGATTAATGGGGGCAGATACATGTAGTAGTCAAACGAACATACATTGACAATGTAGTAGCCAAACCAACATACATTGACAATGTAGAAGTCAAACCAACATACATTGACAATGTAGTAGTCAAACCAACATACATTGACAATGTAGTAGTCAAACCAACATACATTGACAATGTAGTAGCCAAACCAACATACATTGACAATGTAGAAGTCAAACCAACATACATTGACAATGTAGTAGCCAAACCAACATACATTGACAATGTAGAAGTCAAACCAACATACATTGACAATGTAGTAGCCAAACCAACATACATTGACAGTGTGGTAGCCAAACCAACATACATTGACAATGTAGTAGTCAAACCAACATACATTGACAATGTAGTAGCCAAACTAACATTTGACATTGTAGAAGTCAAACCAACATACATTGACAATGTAGTAGCCAAACCAACATCATTGACAATGTAGTAGCAAACCAACATACATTGACATTGTAGAAGTCAAACCAACATACATTGACAGTGTGGTAGCCAAACCAACATACATTGACAATGTAGTAGTCAAACCAACATACATTGACAATGTAGTAGCCAAACCAACATACATTGACAATGTAGTAGCCAAACCAACATACATTGACAATGTAGTAGCCAAACCAACATATATTGACAATGTAGAAGTCAAACCAACATACATTGACAATGTAGTAGCCAAACCAACATACATTGACAGTGTGGTAGCCAAACCAACATACATTGACAATGTAGTAGTCAAACCAACATACATTGACAATGTAGTAGTCAAACCAACATACATTGACAATGTAGTAGCCAAACCAACATATATTGACATTGTAGAAGTCAAACCAACATACATTGACAATGTAATAGCCAAACCAACATGCATTGACAATGTAGTAGCAAACCAACATACATTGACATTGTAGAAGTCAAACCAACATACATTGACAATGTAGTAGCCAAACCAACATACATTGACATTGTAGAAGTCAAACCAACATATATTGACAATGTAGAAGCCAAACCAACATACATTGACAATGTAGTAGTCAAACCAACATACATTGACAATGTAGTAGCCAAACCAACATACATTGACAATGTAGTAGCCAAACCAACATACATTGACAATGCAGTAGCCAAACCAACATACATTGACATTGTACAAGTCAATCCAACATACATTGACAATGTAGTAGCCAAACCAACATACATTGACAATGTAGTAGCCAAACCAACATACATTGACAATGTAGTAGCCAAACCAACATACATTGACAATGTAGTAGCCTAACCAACATATATAAATATCCTAAATCTCCATGTTGCAAAGGGTTAAAATGTAAATATTGTGTACCTGGTTTATATGCATTTACAGAACTTCCGTCTTTGTAGGTTGTGTGTTTTTTATAGTCTGTCGTATTGTGCGATTCTACATCATGCCTTTGCGACAGGTCGTGGTTCAGGTGTGGCTTCTGTAACAACATGACCATAACCTGTATGTTCGTTTGATGAACAAGCCATAATCTGTACCTGCAGCACATTAGACACACAACCATCGTTAACGATAGAGGCAGTAACGAAATATACAATTGGCAGTAATCTGGACATTAGGGTTAGGGTTAAATTTGATCTTCAAACGAAGAGTATTCTACTTTTCAGCTTTAGTTTACTGCCACCTGATTTGTGGGATTACTGCCTCTATCCCTAACTCACAACCATAACACAATCATCAATTTGAAAGTATATCATTAAAGATTTAACCCGTTTAATCCGCGACAGAAGAGGTCAATTACTCATTTTATCTCCATACTGCTGATAAGCAATACTTACTCAATATGGTATAGATAACAGTATTTGTAAATTGGCAGCTCATGGGAGACAACTCAATACATATATTTCAATATTTCCATTGATTAAACTATGTTAGTTGATATAAATTTACTTTAGCTCGATTGCGAAAAAAGTTCCTACAACTTATATTAATCACTCTCGAGACCTCATTCCTGATGGAATCCATCGCAATGGCTACAGCTTGGCACAAACTCCGGGCCTTTCGCACCTGAAGTGAACGTGATACCACTGCGCTATCACGACTTCCACAAAACTATGTTACATTGAACTATGTTATAAAGCAAGGTTAAGCTGCGTATGTATATGAGAAGATAATAAACTTGTAATGTATAAGTAATGTGGAAGTCGTGATAGAGCAGTGGATGCGCATTCGCTTCAGGTGCGAAAGGTCCGGAGTTCGAGCCCCGCTCTGGAGCCGTTACGATTGTGCCATTAGGAAAGGCATTTAAATTCCACGTTGCCTCTTCTCTCTCCCTCGTGGCGATGGATTCCATCAGGAATGAGGTCTTGAGAGTGATTAATATAAGTTGAAATAACTTGTTTCGCAATCGAGCTAAAATAAATTTGTATAAAAAATATATAAGCAATACATGCGTGTTAAGACGTACATGGTCTCCCCGTGCTTCTAGTCAGTGGTGTTATCACATTAACCCAGACATCGTTGTTATACATTGTAGATCACTTTAACTCTTTGATCGCTAGCGGCAAATATAACAATCAAACAGGTGATGCTATTTCATTAGAATTTTGACATATTTCCAGAATTTTCATCGCCAAATAAGAAAAGCACATTAATGAATTGTTTTCTGAATTATTTAAACTATTTATAGCCTTTATTTTACCCAGCATGCAAAGAGTTAATAGAGTTATTTGCGCTATCATTCTCGATGGATGTTGTTACAGTGGTATAGTGATAATGCGGCCAGGTTTGTTACTGCTGCAGGCATCGCCGTCTTAGTGGTGCAGGTTAGAAACTTAGCCTACATTTATGCCTATATATTATTAAGTAACGTACATGTGTTGGCCAGTGCCATTGCATCCGCAGAACAAGAGTCCGGAAAACACATCACCTGCAATGGATAAACACATTCCTACAGATAAGGCTAAGGATTGTGCTGACATCACCTGCAATGGATAAACACATTCCTACAGATAAGGCTAAGGATTGTGCTGACATCACCTGCACTGGATAAACACATTCCTACAGATAAGGCTAAGAATTGTGCTGACATCACCTGCAATGGATAAACACATTCCTACAGATAAGGCTAAGGATTGTGCTGACATCACCTGCACTGGATAAACACATTCCTACAGATAAGGCTAAGAATTGTGCTGACATCACCTGCAATGGATAAACACATTCCTACAGATAAGGCTAAGGATTGTGCTGACATCACCTGCAATGGATAAACACATTCCTACAGATAAGGATTGTGCTGACATCACCTGCAATGGATAACACATTCCTACAGTTAAGGCTAAGGATTGTGCTGACATCACCTGCAATGGATAAACACATTCCTACAGATAAGGCTAAGGATTGTGCTGACATCACCTGCAATGGATAAACACATTCCTACAGATAAGGCTAAGGATTGTGCTGACATCACCTGCAATGGATAAACACATTCCTACAGTTAAGGCTAAGGATTGTGCTGACATCACCTGCAATGGATAAACACATTCCTACAATTAAGGCTAAGGATTGCATTGACATCACCTGCAATGGATAAACACATTCCTACAGTTAAGGCTAAGGATTGTGCTGACAACACCTGCAATGGATAAACACATTCCTACAGTTAAGGCTAAGGATTGTGCTGACAACACCTGCAATGGATAAACACATTCCTACAGTTAAGGCTAAGGATTGTGCTGACATCACCTGCAATGGATAAACACATTCCTACAATTAAGGCTAAGGATTGCATTGACATCACCTGCAATGGATAAACACATTCCTACAGTTAAGGCTAAGGATTGTGCTGACAACACCTGCAATGGATAAACACATTCCTACAGTTAAGGCTAAGGATTGTGCTGACAACACCTGCAATGGATAAACACATTCCTAACAAAGTATCATTAATTATTATAATGGGCCTAGTATAGTAAAGTACTATTATATCCATTATACGAACAAGTGATGATACGTGGCATCCGTGGTCCAGCGTCAGATTTGGAATCGATCGGTCACGGGTTCGATACTCGGTCAGGCCACGTATGTTGTGTCATTGAGCAAGGCATCTCACACACACTGCTCAGTACTGATGAACCACTTAAGTCGGCTAAGCTTGCCCAGGAAAACATGTCTACGTCCCCGCAAGGGGTTTGACATTAATGGAACATACATACATACGAAAACACTACTCTTGTAAGTGGATTATACGAAAACACTACTCATGTAAGTGGATTATACGAAAACACTACTCTTGTAAGTGGATTATACGAAAACACTACTCATGTAAGTGGATTATACGAAAACACTACTCTTGTAAGTGGATTATACGAAAACACTACTCTTGTAAGTGGATTATACGAAAACACTACTCATGTAAGTGGATTATACGAAAACACTACTCTTGTAAGTGGATTATACGAAAACACTACTCTTGTAAGTGGATTATACGAAAACACTACTCATGTAAGTGGATTATACGAAAACACTACTCTTGTAAGTGGATTATACGAAAACACTACTCTTGTAAGTGGATTATACGAAAACACTACTCTTGCAAAAATGGCGGCTTCCATTCAAAACAAAATAAATATTGCGTCATTTTGTAGAGGCATTTAATACATACAGAAGCTCATACTTTTCTTTTCACAGAATAGTTGTCTGTATGTATTAGCAACACAATGGAATTGTAATTAATACAGTGTTTGCACATACTATTACATTATTTCCTGCAAAGATTCAGTAGGGAAATCAAATAATTATGGCGTCTATCACTCTATAATAATTTCAATTCCAGGTGGATCTGCGGTATGCAAGTCACTATTGCATATTCCATTATGCCAATGTTTCGTAACCCCAACATAGTGTTTTATGTTTAAGACGTCCGTAACATTTTTAGAATGTAATTAGCTTCGAACATGTTTAAAAACAACTTATTTTATTAAGTGGTCTGTTTACATTTGTAAAAAATGTCGGACCGCTTTGCATTATTGGTAACCAATCTATTTTTAGAAACGATATTTATACAATTTTTATACGTATTATGATTGGAAGTCGTAATACCTCACGCTCCAAAGGACCGGGGTTCGATTCCAGCTGACGTGTTACATGTAATGTTACGATTGTGCAATTAGAGCGGCACATTAAGTTCCAGCTCGGGTCTCTTCGATCTTGTGGTGTTTACACATCTGAATTGATCGAGAGAGACAATAGTGCCTTAGTTGACACATTAAAATACCACCTCAGTGCCTCTTCTAAATGCTGGCAGATTACCAGAGAGAGATAGTGAGGTTGGTGAGGGCTTATGGGGGTGCAATATATATAATGCGATTGTGTAAAACCTTGACTAGGTTTCAATCAGTGGTGCATTTTTTAAAGCAGCATTACATCGTATGAAATAAAAGACATTTGAAAAATTCAATTTTTACGTATGGGTAGCAATGCTGCTACACATTCTAACATTATACTTTGTATTCTTATGTTCATTTGGTAAACAGTGTTTTTTGCGATAAAACAAACTCGAAAGTAGGACTTTCCGAGTCGATCGGTCACGTACTTGTTTACAACCGGAACGCATCGTCCGCACTTGTTTACATTCGGAATGCATCGTCCCCATTTGTCCCACGTTGTCTTTTTTAATTAAATTACTTGATATGTTGATTCATACCTATGTTAGCTAAGTCTTTTAGGGACATTTCTACATCCCCGCGAGTGGTTCGACATTATAGAAAGATAGATAGATAGTATTTCATGTTCAAAATATATACGTTGTTTTCTACATCCTCTATTGTTTCACGCATGCGCGCTGTGCGTGCTTACATTTCGTGTGTTGATAAACAAGTTTGCGTATACGACGGTTTAAATTTATTGGAATTTTATCGTTTCTGAGCGACTATTTCGATTTTTGTTAACACACATTAGTATTTATATTTTACATAAAACATCCTTTTTTACGATGTAATGCTGCTTTAAAGTATTTTATAATATTTTTAAATAAAATGAATTAGAATAAAAGTTATTTTACGTTATAACCACCGCTTTATTTTTAGTCTTTTTTGTATATTTGTGTACCCTAAATCAATCAAATATTAGGTCTGTTCTCTTCTCTTTTTTTGAAGCCCCATTCGGGTAATCCCGTTTATTTCTACTTTGTAAATACATCAAGAGCATTTACATAATTTTGTAATTATTATACAACATCAATTATCTAACAAAAGTTTTGCCTACCATAAATATTATAATTATACAAAAGAGTGCTTTGTGAACATGTTTCCCTAGTTTGAAAAGTATATTTTAAGCGAAAAAGAAAAAAAAAAAGCATGATTGTTTCCATTTATTCATTTTCAATACACGCAACTTACAAGTATAGGAAATTATTGATTACAAGAACGCTACCCACGTGCAGTTGTATTTTTCTAATTTATCTGTTCTTAAAGCAATCTCCATTTCTAAATTAATTCTGATAAACAAATAACTGTTCTGTTTTTGAACATGATAAATAAAGAAACCCAACCTTAGCATAACATATTACGGAGTGCATAAGTGATGCCACGCTTAGTGCTATATATTATGGTTTATAACATGACACTATCAGTGTTTCCCCACGCTTAGTGCTATATATTATGGTTTATAACATGACACTATCAGTGTTTCTCCACGCTTAGTGCTATATATTATGGTTTATAACATGGCACATGAACTATCAGTGTTTCCCCACGCTTAGTGCTATATATTATGGTTTATAACATGGCACATGAACTATCAGTGTTTCTCCACGCTTAGTGCTATATATTATGGTTTATAACATGAACTATCAGTGTTTCCCCACGCTTAGTGCTATATATTATGGTTTATAACATGGCACATGAACTATCAGTGTTTCTCCACGCTTAGTGCTATATATTATGGTTTATAACATGGCACATGAACTATCAGTGTTTCTCCACGCTTAGTGCTATATATTATGGTTTATAACATGACACTATCAGTGTTTCCCACGCTTAGTGCTATATATTATGGTTTATAACATGGCACATGAACTATCAGTGTTTCCCACGCTTAGTGCTATATATTATGGTTTATAACATGAACTATCAGTGTTTCTCCACGCTTAGTGCTATATATTATGGTTTATAACATGGCACATGAACTATCAGTGTTTCTCCACGCTTAGTGCTATATATTATGGTTTATAACATGGCACATGAACTATCAGTGTTTCTCCACGCTTAGTGCTATATATTATGGTTTATAACATGACACTATCAGTGTTTCTCCACGCTTAGTGCTATATATTATGGTTTATAACATGACACTATCAGTGTTTCTCCACGCTTAGTGCTATATATTATGGTTTATAACATGGCACATGAACTATCAGTGTTTCACCACGCTTAGTGCTATATTATGGTTTATAACATGACACTATCAGTGTTTCTCCACGCTTAGTGCTATATATTATGGTTTATAACATGGCACATGAACTATCAGTGTTTCTCCACGCTTAGTGCTATATATTATGGTTTATAACATGGCACATGAACTATCAGTGTTTCCCCACGCTTAGTGCTATATATTATGGTTTATAACATGGCACATGAACTATCAGTGTTTCACCACGCTTAGTGCTATATATTATGGTTTATAACATGACACTATCAGTGTTTCTCCACGCTTAGTGCTATATATTATGGTTTATAACATGGCACATGAACTATCAGTGTTTCTCCACGCTTAGTGCTATATATTATGGTTTATAACATGGCACATGAACTATCAGTGTTTCTCCACGCTTAGTGCTATATATTATGGTTTATAACATGGCACATGAACTATCAGTGTTTCACCACGCTTAGTGCTATATATTATGGTTTATAACATGGCACATGAACTATCAGTGTTTCACCACGCTAAATGCTATATCTTATGGTTTATAACATGACACTATCAGTGTTTCTCCACGCTTAGTGCTATATATTATGGTTTATAACATGGCACATGAACTATCAGTGTTTCACCACGCTTAGTGGTGTATATTATGGTTTATAACATGGTACATGAACTATCAGTGTTTCACCATGCTTAGTGGTATATATTATGGTTTATAACATGGCACATGAACTATCAGTATTTCTCCACGCGTAGTGCTATATATTATGGTTTATAACATGACACTATCAGTGTTTCACCACGCTTAGTGCTATATATTATGGTTTATAACATGACACTATCAGTGTTTCTCCACGCTTAGTGCTATATATTATGGTTTATAACATGGCACATGAACTATCAGTGTTTCACCACGCTAAGTGCTATATATTATGGTTTATAACATGACACTATCAGTGTTTCACCACGCTAAGTGCTATATATTATGGTTTATAACATGGTACATGAACTATCAGTGTTTCACCACGCTTAGTGCTATATATTATGGTTTATAACATGGCACATGAACTATCAGTGTTTCACCACGCTAAGTGCTATATATTATGGTTTATAACATGACACTATCAGTGTTTCACCACGCTAAGTGCTATATATTATGGTTTATAACATGACACTATCAGTGTTTCACCACGCTAAGTGCTATATATTATGGTTTATAACATGACACTATCAGTGTTTCACCACGCTAAGTGCTATATATTATGGTTTATAACATGGCGCATGAACTATGAGTGTTTCTCCACGCTTAGTTGTATATAAAATGGTTTATAACATGGCACATGAACTATCAGTGTTTCACCATGCTTAGTGCTATATATTACAATCGTAATGGCTACAATGGTCAGATGATGATGATTTAGTTTATTAACTCTCGCCACCGGCGAACCACTTGGCCGAGAATTCTTAGATGATTTGTTTCTTACATTCCTAGGACAGTTGCCCTTAATGGTATTATGTCAGAAGCCATTCCTATGTTTTTTGGAGTCCCTCAGGGATCCGTACTTGGATAACTGCTATTCCTAGCCTATATAAACGACCTCCCACAAAACATCAGTTCCAAAGTCCGTATCATTGCAGATGATACTGCAGTCTATCTATCACTGCCATCTGCAAATGAGTCGGTCACACTTTAAGAGGTTTGAAGAATGTGGGTTGGAGTGGGACATGGAATATAACCCCTCCAAATGTCAAGTTATCAACTTCACCAGAAGGAAACATCCTATTTCCAGTCAATATAAACTCCATGGAGTCCTACTTGAGTCGGTCACCTCAGCCAAATACCTTGGCGTAGATATCTCAAATAACCTGTCATGGGACGCACACATAAATGTGTCAACAAAGAAAGCAACATTAACGGTTTCTACGTAGAAACATCCGGGTCAAATCCGAACCCATTAAGTCCATGGATTACCAGACTCTCGTGAGACCTCAGCTGGCATATGGCTCCGATATTTGGTAGCCCCATTCCCAAACACTGATATACCAAATTGATGGTGTCCAGCGAAGAGCAGCCCGTTGAATAAATGCTGACTTCTATCGTACCTCTAGTGTTACAGACATGCTCCATTCCCTAAATATACGCAGACTAAATCAACAGCGTATTGACAATAGGCTATTCCTTATGTATACAATTCATAAAGACCTAGTTTCTATCCACCATCGACCTAGTTCCCCTTTCCAATCCCGCACGTCACTGCCATTCCTTAAGCTATATATTAATTACAGCAACTACAGACTATTAAATGTTTACCTTTTTTCCAAGAAGAATTTATCATTGGAACCATCTCATCATCTTTAGTAATCACATCACTCTGTCTAGAGTATACTCGCGATAGCGATTAAAAGCATATCTCCCCCGGGATATTGCACAGACAGACAGACGTTTAGTGCCTTATGACTAAAATTTCAAGCTCCTGTGAACAGTTGGATTTGTTTTAGGGAAAAGTGCCGAATTCTTCCGAAAGTTCTTACAGTTCAATCCTAGTTCAACAGTACCCGTGGTTCAATGCCTGAATGAATGAATGACAATACATCGGAAGAACGTTTGGTTTTAAAGGGGAAAATGCCGAACATTAAAGTATTCAGTGGTAGTTCTCATCCTGATTTAACTCGGAAGATATGCGACCGTCTTGGTATTGAATCCGGGAAGGTGATCACCAAGAAATTCAGCAACGGAGAATGCAGGTTTACAATATTTTTGGCTAAAGACACTTCGGCCCTGAGATACTTCGCCCCAGTTATCTTAGACACTTCAGTTAGCGTAGTGATATCGTTGTATATAGTAATAGTATATGTTATGAAACAACACTCTGAAATATGTATGGACACATCTAATGTTGCATGGACGACAGTTAGATTAGATTAATATTGTGACAACGTTTGTATCATTGGTACGAATATGGGCCAAGACGACCCAAGTCAGTGACGACCCTGTTTGTTAACGATCCAAATATTGTTTTTTATTATTTCTATTTCTGCTCCTCAATCATTTTCTGATCATGATTGGGAGGTCGGTTTGTTGTGGAAGACAGTAGACATCCACATTTCCTGGGTAAGAACCAGTACTCGACTCTGCATAAGTGACTGACACCTTTTTCACATATCCCCATTTATCAATAATTATTATCTCTGGTAAGGAGCAAACCTGCAGCGCCGATGATAGCAATGAAAGGTGAGTTCTAACGACAGCACGTTATACCATTCGGCCACAGCTGCTCTAATTATCACATAATTCAACAAGATATTAATTTATGATTTGTTCGATAACTTAAATTAACATACATTTGAGCAAAAGAACAGTGTCTGTGTAATTATCACTTGCCTCCATAATTGATGATACCCTTTTTGGCATTATTAAGAAAACAAGTCTGTATCTCTATGTATGTATGTATGTTCCATTAATGTCAAACCCCACCTAGACATGTTTTCCAGGGCAGGCTTAGCCGACCTAAGTGGTTAACCAGTACATACGTGGCCTGACTGAGTATCAAACCCGGGACCGTTCGATTCTAAATCGGACGCTCTACCACTGGATGCCACACTCTAGCCTATATCCCTATGATTTTCTAGAGATGTGGACAGGAATCCAATTTCTTTATATATAGCGGATGTTATCGCCCAAATATTACAAGTATATATGTATTGTCACTACATAATAAGCAGTTGTACTCTACCAATATGCGCTGTACTCTACCAATATGTGCTGTACTCTACCAATATGTGCTGTACTCTATCAATATGCGCTGTACTCTACCAATATGTGCTGTACTCTACCAATATGTGCTGTACTCTACCAATATGCGCTGTACTATACCAATATGTGCTGTACTCTACCAATATGTGCTGTACTATACCAATATGTGCGGTATTCTACCAATATGTGCTGTACTCTACCAATATGTGCTGTATTCTACCAATATGTGCTGTACTCTACCAATATGTGCTGTACTCTACCAATATGTGCTGTACTCTACCAATATGTGCTGTACTCTACCAATATGTGCTGTACTCTACCAATATGTGCTGTACTCTACCAATATGTGCTGTACTCTACCAATATGTGCTGTACTCTACCAATATGTGCTGTACTATACCAATATGTGCTGTATTACCAATATGTGCTGTACTCTACCAATATGTGCTGTACTCTACCAATATGTGCTGTACTCTACCAATATGTGCTGTACTCTACCAATATGTGCTGTACTCTACCAATATGTGCTGTACTATACTACCAATATGTGCTGTATTCTACCAATATGTGCTGTATTCTACCAATATGTGCTGTACTCTACCAATATGTGCTGTACTCTACCAATATGTGCTGTACTCTACCAATATGTGCTGTACTCTACCAATATGTTCTGTACTCTACCAATATGTGCTGTACTATACCAATATGCGCTATACTCTACCAATATGTGCTGTACTCTACCAATATGTGCTGTACTCTACCAATATGTGCTGTACTATACCAATATGTGCCAATATGTGCTGTACTCCAATATGTGCTGTACTCTACCAATATGTGCTGTACTCTACCAATATGTGCTGTACTATACCAATATGTACCAATATGTGCTGTACTCTACCAATATGTGCTGTACTCTACCAATATGTGCTGTACTCTACCAATATGTGCTGTACTCTACCAATATGTTCTGTACTCTACCAATATGTGCTGTACTATACCAATATGTGCTGTACTCTACCAATATGTGCTGTACTCTACCAATATGTGCTGTACTCTACCAATATGTGCTGTACTCTACCAATATGTGCTGTACTCTACCAATATGTGCTGTACTCTACCAATATGTGCTGTACTTACCAATATGCGCTATACTCTACCAATATGTGCTGTACTCTACCAATATGTGCTGTACTCTACCAATATGTGCTGTACTATACCAATATGTACCAATATGTGCTGTACTCTACCAATATGTGCTGTACTCTACCAATATGTGCTGTACTCTACCAATATGTGCTGTACTATACCAATATGTACCAATATGTGCTGTACTCTACCAATATGTGCTGTACTCTACCAATATGTGCTGTACTCTACCAATATGTGCTGTACTCTACCAATATGTGCTGTACTCTACCAATATGTGCTGTATTCTACCAATATGTGCTGTACTATACTACCAATATGTGCTGTACTCTACCAATATGTGCTGTATTCTACCAATATGTGCTGTACTCTACCAATATGTGCTGTACTCTACCAATATGTGCTGTACTCTACCAATATGTGCTGTACTCTACCAATATGCGCTGTACTCTACCAATATGTTCTGTACTCTACCAATATGTGCTGTACTATACCAATATGCGCTATACTCTACCAATATGTGCTGTACTCTACCAATATGTGCTGTACTCTACCAATATGTGCTGTACTATACCAATATGTGCCAATATGTGCTGTACTCCAATATGTGCTGTACTCTACCAATATGCGCTGTACTCTACCAATATGTGCTGTACTCTACCAATATGTGCTGTACTCTACCAATATGCGCTGTACTATACCAATATGTGCTGTACTCTACCAATATGCACTGTACTATACCAATATGTGCTGTACTCTTACCAATATGCGCTGTACTATACCAATATGTGCTGTACTCTACCCTCTACCAATATGTGCTGTACTCTACCAATATGTGCTGTACTCTACCAATATGCGCTGTACTCTACCAATATGCGCTGTACTCTACCAATATGCGCTATACTCTACCAATATGCGCTGTACTCTACCAATATGCACTGTACTCTACCAATATGCACTGTACTCTACCAATATGTGCTGTAAATTGTTCACATGTGAATTTTTCACATCGTCTTATAGAACTAGTGACCTGAAATATCTGTTTGCACTTGATAAACTTTCACTCGCCCTTGTGGCTTTATTTCTAGCAAATAAACTGTATGCTTGTCTGTTTTGATACACAATATGAAAGAAAGTGTAATGCATATGTTAACAACCGTGTCTAAAATCCACCGTAGTCCACGAATACCGACTTCAGCATTTATTCCCATCACAGAGGCGTAACTATATTTACATGTATTTACCTGTACGCTGCAGCTATGTGGACCACTGGTTCCATCACCGCTGGTTCGGGATGATCGATTTGGTATCCATAACCACACCGTGTGTGCTCTGTAGGAATTTGTCAAATTGCTTCTTGAAGCTGTTGATACTACGTTTTCTGGATGCTCGTTCCAAGTTTGAATTGTTCTTTGCGAAAAGTAGTATTTCTGATTGATAGCACAACACAGTCTCGATTACACCACTACCACATGGTTTACACATATATGCCGATTGTCACATATAAAGACCACTCGTTTATACAGGGATCATTCTAGAGGGCGATGTGGACGAAATTGTCGCCCTAGGGACCCTGACTTCGCCCTCTGGGGGCCCCACTTCTCCCTAAAAAAAATTTAAAAAATATTGTTTGGTTTTTACGATTTTCAAACAAAATTGTGTCTAGTAAGATACACTGGCCCATTATAAAGCATTCCTTCTATTCAAGTGTTGTATTTAATGGTTGTACTGTGCATTTTAACCCTATTTTGCAGAAGTATATTAAAGAACACCATTTAAGGAAGTGATCACGCGCTTTCTCACTTCTCCCAAAAATTCTGACCTAGAATGAACCCTGATATATATATCAACAACATAACCTAAAATCTTGTCTTTAATTTAATATCAATGTTTCTGATGTCGTATAATCTTCATCTGTGGTATAGACCTTCTTTTTTAATATTTCAACTATAACATAATTGTGTTACAGTGTGGAGATTGGTGAGTCGGTGCGAGGGGAAGACGTGTACATAGTACAGACAGGCTGCAGTGAGGTGAACGACATGTTAATGGAGTTACTTATCATGATCAATGCGTGTAAGATCGCCTCGGCTTGCCGTGTCACTGCCGTGATGCCGTGCTTCCCATACGCAAGACAAGACAAGAAGGACAAGGTACATGACTATATGTATATGCATGCTAGACAAGGTATACAGTCAAACCTGTGTTAGTGGTCACCTCCATTAAGCAGCCAACCTGTATTAAGCAGCCAGTATCCAGATTCCCAATTGGTTGTTTTATTATATATTTGACCTCTATTAAGCAGCGACCTGTGCTAAGCAGCCACTTTCTCCGACTCCCTTGGCTGGCTGCTTAAGACAGGTTTGACTGTATGTATATACACACTTGACAAGGTACATGTATACATTGTACACGCTTGACAAGACAAGAAGGATAAGGTGCATGTATATACACACTTGACAATGTAACCATTAAATCTTTGAGTTATTGCTCATGGTAATGTATTAAATCTTAGAGTTATTGCTCATGGTAATGTATTAAATCTTATTATTGCTCATGGTAATGTATTAAATCTTATTATTGCTCATGGTAATGTATTAAATCTTATTATTGCTCATGGTAATGTATTAAATCTTATTATTGCTCATGATAATGTATTAAATCTTAGAGTTATTGCTCATGGTAATGTATTAAATCTTATTATTGCTCATGGTAATGTATTAAATCTTAGAGTTATTGCTCATGGTAATGTATTAAATCTTATTATTGCTCATGGTAATGTATTAAATCTTATTATTGCTCATGGTAATGTATTAAATCTTATTATTGCTCATGGTAATGTATTAAATCTTATTATTGCTCATGATAATGTATTAAATCTTAGAGTTATTGCTCATGGTAATGTATTAAATCTTATTATTGCTCATGGTAATGTATTAAATCTTAGAGTTATTGCTCATGGTAATGTATTAAATCTTATTATTGCTCATGGTAATGTATTAAATCTTATTATTGCTCATGGTAATGTATTAAATCTTATTATTGCTCACGGTAATGTATTAAATCTTAAGAGTTATTGCTCACGGTAATGTATTAAATCTTAAGAGTTATTGCTCACGGTACATGTATTAAATCTTATTATTGCTCATGGTACATGTATTAAATCTTAAGAGTTATTGCTCACGGTAATGTATTAAATCTTAAGAGTTATTGCTCACGGTACATGTATTAAATCTTAAGAGTTATTGCTCACGGTACATGTATTAAATCTTATTATTGCTCATGGTACATGTATTAAATCTTAAGAGTTATTGCTCACGGTAATGTATTAAATCTTAAGAGTTATTGCTCATGGTAATGTATTAAATCTTAAGAGTTATTGCTCACGGTACATGTATTAAATCTTAAGAGTTATTGCTCACGGTACATGTATTAAATCTTATTACTGCTCATGGTACATGTATTAAATCTTAAGAGTTATTGCTCACGGTACATGTATTAAATCTTATTATTGCTCATGGTACATGTATTAAATCTTAGAGTTATTGCTCACGGTACATGTATTAAATCTTATTATTGCTCGTGGTACATGTATTAAATCTTAGGGTTATTGCTCATGGTACATGTATTAAATCTTAGGGTTATTGCTCACTGTACATGTATTAAATCTTAGATTTATTGTTCACTGTACATGTATTAAATCTTAGAGTTATTGCTTATGGAACATGTATTAAATCTATTAAGAGTTATTTTACCACTTACAAGCATACAAGTGGTGTTGGTTCACGTTGTCATGAGCTACGGGAGCAATAAACATTATGTTAATGTATTAATATCTTTAGAAATGCATAGCCAACATTTGTATAGAAACTTTAATAATATCGCTATCTGAGTTATCGAACTTCTATTTCTTGTCACAGAGCCGGGCGCCAATCTCTGCAAAACTTGTGGCAAACATGTTGTCAACAGCTGGTGCAGATCATATCATCACGATGGACCTGCATGCTTCACAGATTCAGGTTTGTAGGCTTATATAGTATAAACTATTGCGAATAAAGCCGTAACAACTTGTATTAATCACTCTCATGACAGTGTATTTGTGGTTAGTCGTATGGAGGAATCCGGAGTACCCGGTGAAAACCCACCTGTCTGATCTGGCGACCACCGTACTATCTCACATACTTCCCAGTATATATATATACGTAAGTACGGGAAGTATGTGCCAAAATGGACAGGCGGGTTTTCTCCGGGTACTTCGATCCTATCCTACATAAAGAACCACATACACTTAGATATATACGTTCATCCGCTTCAACGACAGTTAATATAAGTTGTTGACGCTTGTTTCGCAATCGTTGTAATCTAAATAAAGTTTATACTTTACTTTATATGCGTATATTGTCCCCTCACATTTCATACCCGCATTGATGCGATACAGATATAGTTTCTGTCCATCAGTTATGGAACAATTAGTGCTGCCTACTCCATGAACAATTATTATTATACCATTCTTATTGATCGCCCTTATCATATAAAAATTACACATTCAAAAGCGTGTGTGTTTTACGTTTATTTATCGTCGCTACCGGTTGCCCATATGAGCGACCCCTCCTGAAGAGATTAGTTATTTTAGATTTTGGAGGATAGTGCATGATACAGACAGAGACCCATTCCAGAATCTCCTCTGGTTCTTTTACGTGCACGGTGTAAAGCACCGACACGAAACCTCGGTTTAACGTCCCATCTGAAAGACTGTTAATTTTATTAGGGTCAGACGGGGGTGGTCGAACCTGCGATCCCTGGATTACCAGTCCAGCGTGTTACCACTGGACTACATATCCATCTGTTCAAAAGCACTTTACATAACACACATATAACAATAAAATAAAAATATTACAAAATCATAATGTAGAATGCAGGGTTAAAAGCATGTGATAAAAGTTTTAAATAGTACACTTAAACTGATGAGGAACCTACTTAAAATATGGATTGTACATTAGATACACAAAATAAGAAGTTATAGATTAAAACTAACAACATATGATACAAACTTTAAGAAATGGAAGGATACTTAAAATTAAAGACATCACCCTATTGTAGCTAACCATGATAGCTACAGCAACCTTGCTGTCTTATCATCACCAGAAAGTACATGCTAGTTCTGCCTACTCCATGACAAACTAGTGTAGCTAACCATGGTAGCTACAGCAGCCTTGCTGTCTTATCATCACCAGAAAGTACATGATAGTTCTGCCTACTCCATGACAAACTATTGTAGCTAACCATGATAGCTACAGCAACCTTGCTGTCTTATCATCACCAGAAAGTACATGATAGTTCTGCCTACTCCATGACAAACTATTGTAGCTAACCATGATAGCTACAGCAACCTTGCTGTCTTATCATCACCAGAAAGTACATGATAGTTCTGCCTACTCCATGACAAACTATTGTAGCTAACCATGATAGCTACAGCAACCTTGCTGTCTTATCATCACCAGAAAGTACATGATAGTTCTGCCTACTCCATGACAAACTATTGTAGCTAACCATGATAGCTACAGCAACCTTGCTGTCTTATCATCACCAGAAAGTACATGATAGTTCTGCCTACTCCATGACAAACTATTGTAGCTAACCATGATAGCTACAGCAGCCTTGCTGTCTTATCATCACCAGAAAGTACATGATAGTTCTGCCTACTCCATGACAAACCATTGTAGCTAACCATGATAGCTACAGCAGCCTTGCTGTCTTATCATCACCAGAAAGTACATGATAATTCTGCCTACTCCATGACAAACTATTGCAGCTAACCAATGTCTGTGGTAAGGGCCATCAGCGAAGTGCCCAATTTACAATAGGAGTGCTACTCTTTTGGTGATGATGATGATTGAGCTTATTTACCCTCGCCTCCGGCGAACCATGTGAGCGAGTGTACTCTTTTGGAAGTTCGGACGAGATTTAAAGGTATCATTTCAGCAGGATATGTGTACATTCATTTTCATATATTTCAGGGCTTTTTTGACATTCCAGTAGATAACCTTTATGCAGAACCAGCTGTGCTAAAGTGGATTAAAGACAATATTCCAGAGTGGAGGAACTCGTGCATTGTCTCCCCTGATGCGGGTGGTGCAAAACGGTGAGAAATGTGTGTGGTACATGTAACCACGTTTGACAGTTGGCTACTATTGGACAATACTCGTTTTGGGTCCGATGCTGGTGTAGAACTTTAGTTTATACAAATTTATTTTAGCTCGATTGCGAAACAAGTTCTTACAACTTATATTAATCACTCTCGAGACCTCATTCCTGATGGAATCCATCACCACGAGGGAGAGAGAAGAGACAATGTGGAATTTAAATGCCTTGCCTAAGGGCACAATCGTAACGGCTCCAGCGGGGTTCGAACTCGGGACCTTTCGCACCTGCGCTATCACGACTTCTACGTCGAGAAGTTTATGTGTTACTCAGAGCTCCATCTGACAGTTTGGCCGCTGTAGGGCAATACTGATTTTCGGCTGCAGAGAGTTCAGAATGTGCTGTAAAAGTTTGGGGTTTTTCTAGGGATGGCAACTAATGGTGATTGTGATATTCGAATATTCGGATGATCTTCCGAACGAATATTCCCAAATTTCTCCAACTTTCAATTCCACTTTACTCTTCTATCGCTGACAGGTAACACCGTTCTATTGAAAGTGGTGGCATGTTAGAATTATGTAAACGTGAAGTCTACTTTCGGCGTTTTAAATATGCGGCTTGTGTTGATTGATAAAGTTTATTGGGCGTTTGAACAAACGATGTCATAAAGACCTGTTTCTTATCTCCATCACAATTTGAGGTTGACGTGCCCACACTATTAGGGTGCTTACTGCTTAGATGATTCCTTAGATTAGAAGTAGTCCCTAAGTATGCACACACTCCATTACATAGCGTACATTTGGCACTTTTCTTATCCTGAGAACGAGTGAAATATTTCCAAACATGGGATGGCATAGGTGGCATTTTGAATTAACTAAATAGTAGTATAACGGTATTAAAATATTGGAAGCATTAGTGACCAATTCATTACAATCGGGGGTTAAATAGAAGTCTTATTTGCTCAATTATTGCACTCAATATTGAGCAGATACCTGTGTCTTTACAAACTGAAATTGATGTCGGGTAACGTCGTTTGAAGCTTGCCGACAGTAATAGGTTTAATAAACATTAATTACATGCACATGTGTTGCCATCAAACATTCCGACCAGGGACTGTCATGTTTTAGTGTGAATCATTAAACTCTTTGTATGTTTTCATGGGCTACAGTTAGTACCTGTAAAACAAATGCTTCTCAGTTTGTGTCCCGTCAAATAGACTGCATTAATCAATTAGTGACCCCTATAAGGTGTGAACAACATGTCCCTCCTTTGTTATTTGGAGCCAAATCGCGATGACATTTCGCACCTTCGGGCACGCATTGGGTCATTCTTTGTTTTCGAAACTTAATTGATTGAAATTTAAACAAACATATAAGGTATATCATTTTACGTTATGATTTAACTGCAATTTATTAAAATTTGATTTGAATTTGTTTTTTAATATTCGAATATGGTTTTAAATATTCGAATATTCGGACGTTCGTTGCCATCCCTAGTTTTTTCATATATGGTACCTCTTTATCTTTCAGACCAATATGTCCACCAATAGTTCACATACGTTTGTAATGCTCTTGCTTACTGCTTACTTAGTAACAAAAAATGCAATAGTTATGTCTTGTTGTAGGTTGGTGGTTCTACATGTAGACTTATAATGCTCTTATATTCCAGAGTGACCTCGATAGCCGATAGGTTGAATGTCGACTTTGCACTTATCCATAAGGAGCGCAAGAAGGCCAGTGAGGTATCGTCGATGGTATTAGTCGGGGATGTGAAAGATAAGATTGCTATATTGGTCGATGATATGGCGGATACGTGTGGTACCGTCTGCCACGCTGCCGAGAAGTAAGTCGAGGAAAGTCAGAAAATGAAGTTCAATCGTTACTATTATATTCCCGTCATCTCAGCGAGAGATATTGTTTTGGTGTCGCCCTTGTGTGTGTCCATCCGGAGTCAGTTCTCAGTAACGAAGTGGGTGGAATTTGATGAAACTTAAAAATAGATATGTATCACCATACTGTGGTGGTGCAGATACTTGTTTTTCATCGCGTCTGTATTGACCCGTTAACACAAGAGTTATTGCCCTTTAATTGACTAAAAATCCACAAATTTGTACACCAAGTCACCAAGAATCACTTTGACGGGAGATATCAATTAAGCGAATTTGTTTGTTTTTACGACGATTGGAAAGCAAGTTTTAAAAACTTATGAGCACTTGATTGTGATGTGTCGCTGTGCTTCCATTGGTTAGAGAAATTTAGATATTGTTGGCACATATAATTATATGATCATTGTGCGCGACGAAAGAGGAGCGTTTGACAAAAAGCACCGTAGCATCTTATTTTCCAGTCCAGCCCGAAGATCAAACCCGGGTTGCATTAGTGGCAAACGAGTGTGTTAGCCACTATGCTAATCGGACAGAATTGTAGCTGTGATGTAGACATCTGTCTACGAGATTCAGCGATATGTCGACTGATTTTGATTGGCTCACTTGTTTGACAAGCTAATTAATTATTCACGTTGACCTTAGTTACAGGCACATACTACAGTCAAACCTGTGTTAGTGGTCACCTCTATTAAGCAGCCAACCTGTATTAAGCAGCCGGTTGCCAGATTCACAATATGTGGTTTTGTTATATATTTGACCTCTATTAAGCAGCAACCTGTGTTAAGCAGCCACTTTCTGTGATTCCCATGGCTGGCTGCTTAACACAGGTTTGACTGTATGTATAATTTGACAGAAAAAACATATTAGATAAGAATTAAACAGCTCAGTTTGCATCAAAACTTCCAGTTAAATACCCGAGAGTTGGGGCTTGAAATTAAATTGAAGTCTCAGACTAAAAATGAGATTTCATATGTAGGTGGACAGGCATAAGCACAATTAATCACAGTAGCCACTACTAGCTAGTCACAAGCTTTATGAGAGTCTATGTGTTTGTGTGTTTTACGTTTATTTATCGTCACTACCGGTTGCCCATATGAGCGACGCCTCCTGAAGAGATTAGTCATTTTAGATGTTTGGAGGATAGTGCAATGATACAGACTGGGACCCATTCCAGAGTCTCCTCTTGTTCTTTTACGTGCACGGTGTACAGCACTGACACGAGACCTCGGTTTAAAGTCCCATATGAAAGACTGTTAATATTATTAGGGTCAGACGAGGGATCGAACCTGCGATCCCTGGATTACCAGTCCAGCGTTTTACCACTGGACTACAGATCCGTCTGTGAGAGCCTATGAAATGTTTTATATCATTGTGTATTATCTAACTCGTGACCGACTCGAGCACAATGTTTCACTGCTTTTCTTCGACAAATGACTTGCTTAGTTACTGTAGCAACAATTAGTTTATACAAATTTATTTTAGTATACCACTGTAACCTATCATCACTGATGGTCACGGGTTCGAGCCCCGATCAGGCCGTGTCTCATTTATATGAAAAAGTTGGCAGTTTCTTACGGAGGTTGGTGCACCCAAGTACTGGTTAACCGCTGGAGCCTGCCCAGGAAAGGTGTTGTTAAGTAAACTGCCCGTCGGCGATATAGCCCGAAATGGTGCTGATGCCGGCGTAAAACCCAAAATATAATAATAACAAATTTATTTTAGCTCGATTGCGATAACAAGTTCTTACAACTTATATTAATCACACAAATTGTGATATTTTCAGACTGTTGGAAGCTGGTGCTGTGAAGGTCTATGCAATCTGTACACATGGTATCTTGTCCGGACCTGCCATTTCAAGAATCAACAATTCCATGTTTGAAGCGATGTGTGTGACAAACACTATACCACAAGAGGAACGAATGAAGGCTGCTCCAAAAATACAGGTAATTATAGTGCAGCGACCCGTCTCTGAACTAAACAGCCATCAGACCAGGGGAACAGTTTGATTTGATCGAGTTTGGTTTAGATTGTTTTTATAGTCAGGTAATTATAGTGCAGGGACACGTCTCTGAACTAAACAGCCATCAGACCAGGGGAACAGTTTGATTTGATCGAGTTTGGTTTAGATTGTTTATAGTCAGGTAATTATAGTGCAGGGACACATATCTGAACCAAACAGCCATCAGACCAGGGGAACAGTTTGATTTGAACGAGTTTGGTTTAGATTGTTTTTATAGTCAGGTAATTATAGTGCAGGGACACGTCTCTGAACCAAACAGCCATCAGACAAGGGGAACAGTTTGATTTGATCGAGTTTGGTTTAGATTGTTTATAGTCAGGTAATTATAGTGCAGGGACACATATCTGAACCAAACAGCCATCAGACAAGGGGAACAGTTTGATTTGAACGAGTTTGGTATAGCTTGTTTTTATAGTATGACGGATTTCTTTCTATGTTAACTGTTCGACTGTGGAGTGCTTCGAAAGGAGGCCGAGACACATTTATATTTCGACAGTTACCGGTAGAATAATTTTAATTGTAGAAAATGCTGTGGAATATGTATACGGTCAAACCTGTCTTAAGCAGCCAGCCAAGGGAATCACATGGAGTGTCTGCTTTATACAGGTTGGCTGCTTAATAGAGGAGACCAATAACACATCTTCGACAGTATCTAAAAACCGTTTGTTTAAAAGGAGTCGTCAGTTTCGTTTTTGATTTGTATGTATGAAAATAAGTGGCTTTTAGGTCTACAGATGTACAGTCAAACCAGGCACCCCTCTTAGGCAGCCATCCTGTATTAAACAACCAGTTACATCATTCTCAATGTAACAGTTTGTTCAAAGTTTGTTTAACCTCTATTTAGCAGCCACCTTGACTAAGCAGTCATTTTTCATTATTCCATTGGCTTGCTGCTTATGACAGGTTTCATTGGCTTGCTGCTTATGGCAGGTTTCATTGGCTTACTGCTTATGACAGGTTTCATTGGCTTGCTGCTTATGGCAGGTTTCATTGGCTTGCTGCTTATGACAGGTTTCATTGGCTTACTGCTTATGACAGGTTTCATTGGCTTGCTGCTTATGACAGGTTTCATTGGCTTACTGCTTATGACAGGTTTCATTGGCTTACTGCTTATGACAGGTTTCATTGGCTTACTGCTTATGACAGGTTTCATTGGCTTGCTGCTTATGACAGGTTTCATTGGCTTGCTGCTTATGACAGGTTTCATTGGCTTGCTGCTTATGACAGGTTTCATTGGCTTACTGCTTATGACAGGTTTCATTGGCTTGCTGCTTATGACAGGTTTCATTGGCTTACTGCTTATGACAGGTTTCATTGGCGTGCTGCTTATGACAGGTTTAACTGTAAATTGCAATTGAAATGTGTGCAGATTTTTAAGAAACTGTTTTTACACTGGGTCAATAAAATAGATTTGCTGAGAAGGGATGTTGGTTTCGAGGGGTCGCAGTGTAGATGGGTTTATCAGTATATGGTCCAGTGGGATGGTGTTCCAGATTGTGGAGTGGTTGTTAGTTTGAGCCCCGCCAAACCCATGATGGTGGTGTCCTTATGCAAGACGCATGATTCCACATTGCCTCTTCCATCTCCCTCCTGACGATGGATTCCATCGGGAGAGCCGGTGTCATATGATATTTTCACCCGCCTATTTTTTCACCCGCGGATGAAAATATCGTGCCAAAAAATGCCATGAGATTTTCACCCCCCCTATGAGACTTGGTTAGGGTTAAAATATTGGGGGGCGGGTGAGAGGGTGAAAATCTCATGGCATTTTTTTCACCCACGGGTGAAAATATCGTGCGGGTGAAAATCTCATGTGACACCGGTCCATTGAATGATTAGTCTATATTTGATAGAACTTGTTTCGCAATCAAGCTAAAAGATATTTTGCACACACTACACGTGACTGTTTCACATTGTTTTGTATTTTCAGTGCCTGGATATCTCTATGATACTGGCCGAGGCAATCCGACGTACACACAATGGTGAATCCGTCTCGTATCTCTTCAGCCACGTACCCATGTAACACTACGATCCTTGTCCATTGTTACCTACGAACATCCGCATCATTAACCCCGTCATGATCTCTGCATGTGCGTGAACAAGCAGCTGAGGAGATCTAAATGTTTTATTGATATTGACATATTGTTTGTGCTGAGAGGCAGTGTATGTACATGGTTTAGTTGTACACGGTTTAGTTGGGCAGTGTATGTACATGGTTTAGTTGTACATGGTTTAGTTGGGCAGTGTATGTACATGGTTTAGTTGAGCAGTGTATGTACATGGTTTAGTTGAGCAGTGTATGTACATGGTTTAGTTGAGCAGTGTATGTACATGGTTTAGTTGAGCAGTGTATGTACATGGTTTAGTTGAGCAGTGTATGTACATGGTTTAGTTGAGCAGTGTATGTACATGGTTTAGTTGAACAGTGTATGTACATGGTTTAGTTGAGCAGTGTATGTACATGGTTTAGTTGAGCAGTGTATGTACATGGTTTAGTTGAGTTGTGTATGTACATGGTTTAGTTGAACAGTGTATGTACATGGTTTAGTTGAGCAGTGTATGTACATGGTTTAGTTGAGCAGTGTATGTACATGGTTTAGTTGAGCAGTGTATGTACATGGTTTAGTTGAGCAGTGTATGTACATGGTTTAGTTGAGCAGTGTATGTACATGGTTTAGTTGAGCAGTGTATGTACATGGTTTAGTTGAGCAGTGTATGTACATGGTTTAGTTGAGCAGTGTATGTACATGGTTTAGTTGAGCAGTGTATGTACATTGTTTAGTTGAGCAGTGTATGTACATTGTTTAGTTGGGCAGTGTATGTACATGGTTTAGTTGAGCAGTGTATGTACATGGTTTAGTTGAGCAGTGTATGTACATGGTTTAGTTGAGCAGTGTATGTACATTGTTTAGTTGGGCAGTGTATGTACATGGTTTAGTTGAGCAGTGTATGTACATGGTTTAGTTGAGCAGTGTATGTACATGGTTTAGTGAGCAGTGTTATCATCACTGATGGTCACGGGTTCGAGCCCCGCTCAGGCCGTGTCTCATTTATATGAAAAAGTTGGCAGTTTCTTACGGAGGTTGGTGCACCCAAGTACTGGTTAACCGCTGGAGCCTGCCCAGGAAAGGTGTTGTTAAGTAAACTGCCCGCCGGCGATATAGCCCAAAATGGTGCTGATGCAGGCGTAAAACCCGAAATATAACATAACATAGTTGAGCAGTGTATGTACATGGTTTAGTTGAGCAGTGTATGTACATGGTTTAATTGAGCAGTGTATGTACATGGTTTAGTTGAGCAGTGTATGTACATGGTTTAGTTGAGCAGTGTATGTTACCCTTTTGATACCTGTACTATGGTGACAGCATACTGTTTCCAACACCCTTGTGATACCTGTACTGAACGTATAGAGTACATATTCTTCAATGTTTTTGTTAGTTCTTTTTAGCGTTATGCCCATAAGTTGCATGTATGAAAATTCTTTTACTTTCTGACAGCGTCATTATTGCTCCAAGACTTCTTTTAAGTCGTAGTTTGTCTTACCATTAATGTTGTGTACCAATTCAAATAGAAATATGCATACTTTAACCCATTTCATTCTGGATACATTTAAAGGCTTTTGCAAACAACATAGATCCAGATCAGCCGCAGCGTGACGCTGCATGCTGATCAGGATCTATGTTGTTTGCTACATAGCCAAGTGTCTTAGAAAGATCATCTGAATAGCGAACAGCATAGAGCCTGATCAGACGGCACGTTCCATGGTGGCTGATCTGGCTCTATGTTCTTTGCAAATACTGTTTGAATGGTATCCTGAATGAAATGGGTTAAAGCTTAATTTACATCTTGCCTTATGACACACAGTATGATTATGTATGTTTCATTACGTGTACACAGAATACACAGAATTCATTATTAGTCATGGATCATTCTAGAGGGCGATGTGGGCGAAATTATTGCCCTAGGGACCCTGACTTCGCCCTCTGGGGGCCCTACTTCTTCCTAAAAAAAAAAATTTGTTTTGGGTTTTTACGATTTTCAAACAAAATGTTGTCTAGTAAGATACACTGGCCCATTATAAAGCACTCCTTCTATTCAAATGTTGTATGTAATGGTTGTACTGTGCATTTTAACCCTATTTTGCAGACGTATATATTAAAGAACACCATTTAAGGAAGCGATCACGCGCTTTCTCACTTCTCCCAAAAATTCTGACCTAGAGTAGATTAGCATACAAAAACTCTTGCCAAATATTATTAATGCCAATGAAGGCCTCGTAATACAATATAATTATTTTTGCTGTGTTTTATGACTGGTGTGTGACCTTTTAACTCTAATCATGAATACTAATTAATCCACATCTGGAAGTCGTGATAGCGCAGTGGATGCGCGTTCGCTTCAGGTGCGAAAGGGCCGGAGTTTGAACCCCGCTGGAGCTGTTACGATTGTGCCCTTAGGCAAGGCATTTAAATTCCACGTTGCCTCTTCTCTTTCCCTCGTGTCGATGGATTCCATCAGGAATGAGGTCTCGAGAGTGATTAATATAAGTTGTAAGAACTTGTTACACAATTGAGCTACTATAAATTTGTATAAACCTAATTCACATCTAAGGAACTATTTTGTCTCCTATGTGCGCCTATTTGATAGTAAAATTAATTACAATGACTGAATTCCTTGATTCAATGTCTAATACATGTATTTACATTGCTATTGCATTTCCCTCGATGAACGTATACCGGGTATATGCGGCATGCCCTTGTTTTTTCTATTTTTGTTTGTATTTCCTCACTAATGATATGTAGCTGTCATGCACACTCGAAGTAACGGACATGTACATTTGCAGCGTTCCTTCGATATTGAAGGCGTGTCTCACAGTTTACGCTGTTCCAAGATGCTAGATCCGGAAAATTTGGCCTAAATACATTTTCGCAACACTAAAGTACGATCATTTTTCCTTTGTGCCATTCAAAGGAATAATTAATGTAAATATAAGTAATGAATCACGGGTAAATAATTTCCATTGGGGTATGAACTACATTAAGCATATTTATAAAGTTAGTGTGGAGATTGTATACAATATACTTAACCCGCGCAATATAGCCTGAACTGTGCTGATGCGTTGTTAAACCAAATACTCACTCACTCACTAGTGTGGAGATCTTCGGCCTCTACACAGTTACTATGACCAATGTAGTTCATACTCTGATGGAAATTATTAACCCGCAATTCATTTCTTAAATAATTCACAGACCTTTCCAATATAAACGGTGTAATAAATGAGGAAGGTGTGTATACCGAATATATTACAGGGACGTAGATTGGGCTTGATATATGTGCAGGGGTGTTGGGGGTATCTACCCCGGAAGATTTTGAAACTAATTGAACTACGACTTATTTTCATATTTGATGGATTAGCTTCACATCATAACCTCCACCCACTTACCCTTACCGGTAATTTTATATTGCATTTTTTTTGGCATTTTGACGTAAATGGGTAGACACGTGCTTATAGGAAGCTACGCGACTGTATTAGTAGTGTATCATACCATGTCTATAATGTTTCCATGCTGTTGGAACCACGGGAAACAATGATGTGTATAGTATTGTATTTGTGATTTGTGGATATTTGAAGATGACGCCCCCCCCCCCCCCCCCAACATTGCCATGCGTTATTATTATGCATGATTGTTTATTGAACTGTTAGCTCTTCAGATCATTATCAGAACCACCACCTGCTAACTAATAAGTTTATTTAAAGTTGCCACCTGCTGTGTGTGTGTTTTACGTTTATTTATCGTCACTACCGGTTGGTTGCCCATATGAGCGACGCCTCCTGAAGAGATTAGTTATTTTAGATTTTTGGAGGATAGTGCATGATACAGACAGAGACCCATTCCAAAGCCTCCTCTTGTTCTTTTACGTGCACGGTGTGCAGCACCGACACAAGACCTCGGTTTAACGTCCCATCTGAAAGACTGTTAATTTTATTAGGGTCAGACGGGGGATCGATACCTGGATTACCAGTCCAGCGTGTTAATCACTGGACTACATATCCGTCTGTATCGCCACCTGCTAACTATTTGTTTCTGTTATATACCCCTTTGTTGTACATATGTACTAGCCTGGGTTCCAGTCTGTCGATTTTTTAATTTCTGGCAAAATGACATTGTTATTATCAGAAACTCTGGCCCAATGAATGCGGTGTTAAAATATATGTATTTGACTGAAAAGGCAAAATATATCGCCGCCTGTTCCCAGGTTACCCGAGAGAACTGTGAGTAACAGACTGATGAAATAATGAATTTGTCATTAAAGCACCCATAAGGCAATACTATTTGTTTAGAATGTGCAAATGCAAAGAAGTACATAACTGAATTGCATCTTTAGATTATTAACATAATGTAGTGCGACATTTGCTCTTTAATGAATTAATTATTGAAAAATGATCTTTTTAAAATTACTCGGGCTTTTTTCTTTGTAAAATTATCTCCATTTGTAGCTTTTACCTGTTTTTGTAGAGATTAACTATTTTTTTATTACATTTTTTCATACATTACATTACAATGAGAGACATCGGTCAGTTACTGCCCCTAACGGTCCTATTACACATCGGTCAGTTACTGCCCCTAACGGTCCTATTACACATCGGTCAGTTACTGCCCCTAACGGTCCTATTACACATCGGTCAGTTACTGCCCCTAACGGTCCTATTACACATCGGTCAGTTACTGCCCCTAACGGTCCTATTACACATCGGTCAGTTACTGCCCCTAACGGTCCTATTACACATCGGTGAGTTACTGCCCCTAACGGTCCTATTACACATCGGTCAGTTACTGCCCCTAACGGTCCTATTACACATCGGTCAGTTACTGCCCCTAACGGTCCTATTACACATCGGTGAGTTACTGCCCCTAACGGTCCTATTACACATCGGTCAGTTACTGCCCCTAACGGTCCTATTACACATCGGTCAGTTACTGCCCCTAACGGTCCTATTACACATCGGTCAGTTACTGCCCCTAACGGTCCTATTACACATCGGTGAGTTACTGCCCCTAACGGTCCTATTACACATCGGTGAGTTACTGCCCCTAACGGTCCTATTACACATCGGTCAGTTACTGCCCCTAACGGTCCTATTACACATCGGTGAGTTACTGCCCCTAACGGTCCTATTACACATCGGTCAGTTACTGCCCCTAACGGTCCTATTACACATCGGTCAGTTACTGCCCCTAACGGTCCTATTACACATCGGTCAGTTACTGCCCCTAACGGTCCTATTACACATCGGTCAGTTACTGCCCCTAACGGTCCTATTACACATCGGTCAGTTACTGCCCCTAACGGTCCTATTACACATCGGTGAGTTACTGCCCCTAACGGTCCTATTACACATCGGTCAGTTACTGCCCCTAACGGTCCTATTACACATCGGTCAGTTACTGCCCCTAACGGTCCTATTACACATCGGTCAGTTACTGCCCCTAACGGTCCTATT
>CM026391.1:67509891-67541079 GCA_014843695.1 Archivesica marissinica
TCATTCTATATGGTTCAAATAAATGTTCACCTTTTCCATGTTGTTGATGTATTTTAATAATATATTCCGGATATATTTCATTTTGTATTATTTTATATTCTTCAATACCACATTTCTGGTTTATATCTATACTAACTTTATTTAATAATTTTTCTGCTTCTTGTTTTTGAAGAGGGTTGTCTGTTTTTCTAATTTTCCTCCATTTTTTTTTCCATTCATCACTTTTATCATCATTTAATTTACACATACATACAACAATAGATCTAGCTAAACACATACTATCCTCACTATTTTCAATTTTAATAATACTACGTTTTATATTTATCATATTATCGATGCTTTTTTCACTACCATGATGCATTGTTTTTCTACTACCTCCAATAGGCATTGATGTATGAGTAAATTCAACTCTCAAACCATTATCATGTATTTTAAATTCTTTATTACTTTGAACTACTCTTTCGATTTCATTCAATAATGTTGTTCCTGATATATTTTCAGCATCATTAAATGGTATATGAATACCAAATTCTAATGTAGGATGTGTAATAGAAAATCTAATTTTATCATTTGGTTGTACGTTTGATTTTTCTTTTATTTGGGTTACTAAATTGTTAAATAATTCATTAGTAAAGTCAAATGGTTTATCATATTGATTAAAGGTCAAATCATATACTTTACTTTGAGATCTATATTTTCTAGATTTTCTACTTTGTAATTCATTAATTTTATAATATTTATCATTAGTGTATAATATTTTATTAGAGGAATCATCATTTGAAGATTCATTTGAAGATTCTTCATTTGAAGATTCATCACTACTAGAAGAATCTGAATATTCTACTAATTTTGTAGCCATTATTATACGATTGATTTTGTTATTTTGATTTTTATTCTTATATACACTCTTTTGAGTTATTAATAACCATTATCTATTTATATATTATCTAAATATAACTACATCAGTTTACTATAAATATAGGTTATTTCATAGACATTATTTATTCACTACTTTGGCAATCATTCAGTAACAATCATGAGTATGCAGCAACAATTAAATGAAATGAGTTTGAAGTTAAATGAATTATGGTATAAAGCATATGGAAATGAACAGGGCCAGAAAAACATTTATTGTTATATTTGTAAGAAAAAAGGACACTATGCGAATGAATGTATTAACAAAACACAACCGACCAAGTTTATAAATAATATAACTTGTTATAAATGTAACAAACCGGGGCATTATGCTAATACATGCCCTGAAAAATATACATTGAAAAAGGAGAATACTATTTATCCAACCTATGATAAACCTGAATCGATTTATTTCATTTTATTTTGGGCCCTGAAAAGGGCCGTTGATATATAGTTTAAAACTATTCACCGCAATGTTTACCACGACATGTCGGACAATATGACCCACTTGCAACTTTCCCACGACAGTAAGCGCCACCCATCAATCGTCCACGACCTTCCGTTAAGGTGAACAATGGTTCATCATCGTTATCCCAATTTTCACTGACTACATTTATGAACCGGTCCATGGTTTGGTATCGATGTGTAACGAAATGGTCCGAAATTATAATATAGCCGCGGCAATGGTTTCGTTTTTTTTTTTGTTTTTTTTTTTTTTACTAAAGGGGAATTATGCTCATAAAGCCTGATGGTGGCTTCGAGCTGTCCCAGTTGATTTCTATGGTCTTCAATAACTTCACCAAGTTTTTTGTACTGCGCCATAACACCCTGGATCTGAACATCATTAAGAGCTGCCATCGTTGAAAATAATGGATGACGCTACTTCTAAACCTCTGTATTTATAGGGAAATGTAGGATTGACCTACACGCTATAAATAGATTCTATATAACATAGTATTGGTTTGTTTGACCTACTACATATTATACGTTATATATAGATTTTTATACACTCTAGATAATATTTTAATACAAGTATATGTTTGTGTAGGACTAGATATTTGACAAAACATGAGAGATATTTCTTATCGAGAAATATGCAGTGGTCCTGAAAAGGACCGTTTTATATAGCTCTAAAAAGGGCTGTTTTATCTAAGTTTTATTCGTAAAACTCTGATAAATCCGGGTATATATTTATCAATTTAACCATATATACTTGATTTCTCGGCCAGATAACATTGCGTCTAAGGAAGAATTGTTCCAGGTCGTATCGACGTTGTTCCTTGTACTCCATATATTCATTTATGTTGTTATCGCATACCTCCGATTGTTCATGTATTATTTTCCGATAATTTCTTAGCTTCTTATAGATTCCTCTAACCACACGCAGTAATCGTCTTCCAATCATTTTTGATAACTGATAAACATTTTCATATTGAACAAATAATTTATAGCTGAATATCGGCTTGACCTACTAGCTATAAATAGATTCTATATAACATGTATTGGGTGTTGTTTGACCTACGTACATATTAAGCGCGGTTATATATAGGTTGTATCCACTCTAGCTACTTATTATTAAACAAGTCTATGTTTTTGGAGGTAAGGACTAAAATAGTTGACATGTATGAGATGATATTTCTAATAAATCGGGAAATTGTATATGGCCAACTGAAAATGGCCGTTATTAAGATCAAATAGTGTTTGAATTTTATAACTATTTTTCGCCGTAGGGTTCCCCTTGCCATGGCATGTACTGGTTTCTGGTTTGTAATGGATTGATCATCTCTCTTCTTTTTAAGTCCGTGCTTGGCAAATCATCTTTCTTGTGATAGGGTTCTTTTCCTTCTTTTCTATCATCTTTCTTATGATACGGTTCTTTTCTTTTCTTGTGACTCTGTCTGTGTTTTTCTTCATCTATACAGCATGTCTCTATCTGCACTGGTTTTGTGCTTATGCATACTATTGGGATCTCAAGCGGTTTACATGAGAAATTTAACTGTATTTCGGCAGGCTTCATTATCGGATCCTCAGGAGTCTTTGTTGTTGTCTTATTTGCTATCTTCTCAATATTATTGGCTATTGTTGCCAGATTAATGTTCATTCTTTGTAGCTCTCCATATATACCAAAGAGTACTTTGGTCTTCATCTGAACCTCTTCTTTATTTTGCACAGGTATTTGTTGAGGCGTAGTCTGTGTTGGTTGATACACCCTAGGGTGCTGATAAAATGTCTCTGAAGGGAGTCCAGTATTATTCATAGCTGTAGACAGCAAATCTTGTAGGTCATTCATCGTGAATAAGAGTGTAACCTATTTTTCAATATTGGCTTTTTATACTAGTAAAGTAGGTCAATCCGATGTAATAATAACATACACTATACTTTTACAAAAAAGTTATTTTTAGCATGGAGGTCAATCCTAAAATTTCTTATAAAATGATGCGTACGCTTCATATTTTATCATTGCTGTTATTCTTCACAGAACAACCATCATGTCGAATTTATACATAGCTGATATTATCAGACGTATGAAGGTGTTAGAAGCTATACAGCGTTATGAAGAGCAGCTGTATTTGGAGACAGCTGATCTATTGAGGAGTGAAGCGGTTGAGTTGGGATGTAGACGGCGAGCATCTAGGCAGGCAAGACACTCATTAAGGAACATTAATGAGTTACGCTATCGACCATATACAGCGGAACGAACTACAAGATCTCCACCTAGAAACCATACACCGAGATCACCACAATATCCTCCACCTACGGCTCAGACACCAAGATCTCCAGTTACAAGAAGCTCTCCGGAATCTCCAGAACCTGAGACAACTCTACCTACAGAGTCGGAATCTCCAGCATCTCCAGAACCAAGATCTCCGATGACACAACCACAACAACTAGAACCAGAACAGGTGTTTGAGGTCGATGGAAACCAAGAAAACAGGCCTGGATATTCTACCCCGATAAAATCGGAGAGTGCTGCGCAATACTTCGGGATCGAGCCTGAGATTCCTGTAGCTACGGAGACTGCCATACGATACTTCGGTATGCCTGCACCAAGGACAGCAGCCCAACGGTCACCAATGAGAGAGTTTGGAATGGAACCTCTACAAACACAAACAAGAAGTTTCGGTATGCCAGCGAAGAACTGGGGTGTTGCAAAAAACCCCAATGATGTACCAGAGGAACCTCAACCTTCACAATGTAGTTGTTGCCCTGGACAGATGGGAGACAAACCATATCAGGTGCCTGCTGGATTATTTTAGTATGAGAGGTAGAAAACAGCCCTTTTCAGGGCTAATTATAACCAACAGTCCTTCTTAGGACTACATATATAACGGTCCTTTTCAGGGCCCCTACATATTTCTCGATAAGAAATATCTCTCAAGTTTTGTCAAAATATCTAGTCCATTCACAACATATATAACATTACACCAGCATAGTTCATATTTTATACTTGGGAATATTATGGAAATTTATGCATCAAAGTTTAATCATACTATTATATTAGAAGGTGATTGCCAATGTTGTGATGCTAGTATTTGTTTTGTTAAATGTAGGTTACCGTAGCGCTATACATTAGACCTACTATATAACGTATAAACTGTAGTAGTTCAAAAAACCAATACTATGTTATATAGAATCTATTTATAGCGTATAGGTCAATCCAATACCTCTGTTATATATGACGTGTTTGTTGATGTTTTTATTCATTATTGATTATCTCACGATGGCAGGCTTAATAGATTATTTGAATGATCCTATGCTAGGAGGGCGGTGGAGCCATATTGTGGAGCTGATTATGAAGTCAGCTATTACAGCAATACAGAGCCCACCAACCCCAGAGACTGATGATGAATATATTCGAAGAATGATGAGCTATGTACCAGTTTATGGGGGTCTGACGCCGGTGGATTATTGTGGAGATTCTATCTCGAACGCAATATTTCCTCCGGAGATTATAGACCGGTCCTTTTCAGGGCTAAATATAAAATAGCCCTTCTTAGAGCTACATATAAAACGGCCCTTTTCAGAGCCACTACATATTTCTCGATAAGAAATATCTCTCATATTTTGTCATATAATGTATAATGATTATCTTGTCAAGAAGTACGCTCAATATACCAGTGTTCTATTAATATAATCCAATTCTATTAATATATACCAAGAGTAAATAAGCTATATAAGTTAGAACAACTATAGAACACTATCATTTCTACTTATGATATCGACATCAATCATGGATAGTAAACATAAGCAAATAGATGTTTTTATTAGAGCTAAAGAGAATACTAAAAATAAGGAATTAGATCTTTTACTTAATACTAGAATGAATAATACACGGGAAAAAACTCATCATATGGTATCTACAAATGAAGGACTACAATATTCTAAAGTACATTTGGGTATAGATACAGATCTTTATATAGAAATGGTAAATGATGAAATAATCAGAAAAGTAGGCGATGTTGACTTAACAACAATTACTCCTGAACATATTTTAATTTTAGATGGGGCAACATATAACAATTATTATGGGATGCTTTTTTCACATGCGCAACAATATTTAGGGAAAGAAATGGATATAGAAAGTATATTAACTCATTTTCTATTGAAACGTAAATTAGATATCGTTGAAATAGATGATATAGAATTTATGTACAATACATTAGGTATGGGGTATGCGAAATGGATCTCAATGTACACTGATTATGTTGTTTCTAGAAATAGATTAGTATTACCATATGATGAAAGCTATATAAATGTACTTGATGTCTTATTATACCATCATTCAAAGAGAGAGTGGTAGTAACATGTCACATATAGTAAAATTCGATGGTGGAGTAGGATTATGTTCGGATTTTGTTAGTAGTATTATACATTTAGATATAGGGGAGGAGGTGATGATTGATATGGTTAATGATGAAATAACACGAAAGAGAACACCAAAAGAAGAGAATTTTGGTAATATGTTGTCAAATGTACGTTTACATTTGGGTCAATATATAGATATGGAAAGTGTTATTAAACATTATTTATATAACAAAAATATTGCGAGTGTTAAACATAAAGATATAGAAACTGTGTTAAAAGAAACACTAGATATAGATGATTGGTATATAATATATGATAACTATTTAAAGAAGATGAAAATAACTCCAGAGGATGAAGATTATATAAATGTATGCGAGGTATTACTATCCTATCATTTACAAAGAAAGATTTGAAGAGAACTATGGATGACAGAATAACAAACGATATGGTTTTATTTTATGGACAAAACAGTGTCTTCAGTAATTTTTACCTTGCAGACTTTATAGATAGTGATGGAGTGAAATATATATGTACTGAACAATATTTTCAACATAAAAAAATGCTACAATGTCAAGAACATACTATTGCTGAGAAGATCCTTATTTCTACAAATGCAGCTGAAATACGACATCTAGGAAGGTCAAGATCTGAACTTTTTGATGTACAACAATGGAACAGAGATTCAGAACAAGTGCTTTTTGATGGAAACTGGTTAAAATATAACCAAAACGAATACTTAAAGAGATTTTTATTAAATACAAATAATAAAATTCTTGCAGAGGCTAATCCTCGAGACTGTATTTGGGGTATTGGTTTAAATATGTGGCATAAAAATGCGACAGTGCAAGCAAAATGGCAAGGACTAAATAAGTTTGGAGAAATATTAATGCATATTAGATATTTTATTAGGAATAAAATGTTGTAAATGTGAAAAAACTTTAAATTAACATGTATTCAAATTAACATGTATGTTACTAATGTTTTAGTTATTAGTTAATTAGTTATTAGTAAATAAAATAATTGAAAAATTTATTATGTGTTATGTTATTTTTAGTAGTCACTAGGGTTGGAACTATGGGGGCATGTCAAACATGTGCATGTGTATAAATGCCCCATATTCAATAAAAGTTGCCCCATACTGCCACCCACCTCGGTAAAATGCCCCATAGTGCCATAGACATGCCCCATAGTGCCACCCTATACTACTTTCTTCTCCTACCCAGTCACTCGTCGCCTCTTCAACGCCCCAGTGTTAGCTGTCGTTGATCCAGGTAAGTGTAATACACTCAAAAAGAGTCGATGCGGGTCCTCGTCTGTATGCGTCAGCGGCGTGGATTGGTCACTTCGGAACAGGTGATCCAATTTCCTGCTGTGAGCTGTGCCTTGTTCCCGACGTGCACGGTGTGGAGGTACGAACAAGCCGTCCGACAGACCACATGATGACCCTTAAATACTCTCTCCAATCTCATGCTTGAATAACGTGATAGTATGTCTTACTCATATACTTTGAATCACGTGACATGTGTATTATAGTCATGCTGGAATCACGTGATAGTAGGTCTTACTCATATCTATATATTTGAATCACGTGCTCATGTGTATTACAGTTATGCTTGAATCGCGTGATAGTAGGTCTTATTGATATATATATATTTGAATCACGTGATCATGTGTATTACAGTTGTGCTTGAATAACGTGATAGTAGGTCTTACTCATATCTATATTCGAATCACGTGATCAGGTGTATTATAGTCATGCTTGAATCACGTGATAATAGGTCTTATTCATGTATTTGAATCACATGACATGTGTATTATAGTCATGCTTGAATCGCGTGATACTAGTAGTCTCAGTGTCTTACTCATATCTTTGTATCACGTGCTCATAGCGTAGTCAGAGCTGGTCATGGTTATTCATTAATTAACAAGTTCACTTTTCATGGTATCCAGGTTTTATTCACATTTTACATTGTATTATTTTAGTTTAGAAATCAAATCGGTCAGTACTCTTAACAATAGTAACATTGTAAGCAGTACGAAATCCCAAATACAACCAGAAACATTGTAAGCAGTACGAAATCCCAAGTACATCCAGAAACACAAGCTACTCTACAACATTGTAAGCAGTACGAAATCCCAAGTACAACCAGAAACATTGTAAGCAGTACGAAATCCCAAGTACATCCAGAAACACAAGCTACTCTACAACATTGTAAGCAGTACGAAATCCCAAGTACAACCATAAACACAAGCTACTCTACAACATTGTAAGCAGTACGAAATCCCAAGTACAACCAGGAACACAAGCTACTCTACAACATTGTAAGCAGTACGAAATCCCAAGTACAACCATAAACACAAGCTACTCTACAACATTGTAAGCAGTACGAAATCCCAAGTACAACCAGAAACACAAGCTACTCTACATAGATCGCATATGGGTTATATAACCCGAATAGACAATATGGCGATAAAATGCATGCACAAATCATATAATGTGTACTAACTAACACAATCAAGTTAATTACTGAAACAAAACATCATTACAAACCAATATAATTAAATATAATTACATTGATTAATTAACCTGTAAATAGTCATTATGTTACATTCGACCAATACCAATAATAACTTGAATAACATAAAGTACTATGTACGAAGGTGCAACAATATAATAAAATATGTGTCTGTATCATTTCAATAACGTAATAAAATGTGTGTCTGTATCAATTCAATAACATAATACAATATGTATCTGTATTATTTCAATAACATAATAAAATATGTATCTGTATCATTTCAATAACCTAATAAAGTCACTGGTACAGTATGCTGTATTGTATTTAGGCGGATGCCCAAGTACTTCACATGGCTAGGTGGCACGTTACCTTCGTGTATGCTAATGTCATCACCAAGTACTTCACATGGCTAGGTGGCACGTTATCTTCGTGTATGCTAATGTCATCACCAAGTACTTCACGTGGCTAGGTGGCACGTTACCTTCGTGTATGCTAATGTCATCACCAAGTACTTCACGTGGCTAGGTGGCACGTTACCTTCGTGTATGCTAATGTCATCACCAAGTACTTCACATGGCTAGGTGGCACGTTATCTTCGTGTATGCTAATGTCATCACCAAGTACTTCACGTGGCTAGGTGGCACGTTACCTTCGTGTATGCTAATGTCATCACCAAGTACTTCACGTGGCTAGGTGGCACGTTATCTTCGTGTATGGTAATGTAATCACCAAGTACTTCACATGGCTAGGTGGCACGTTACCTTCGTGTATGCTAATGTCATCACCAAGTACTTCACGTGGCTAGGTGGCACGTTACCTTCGTGTATGCTAATGTCATCACCAAGTACTTCACGTGGCTAGGTGGCACGTTATCTTCGTGTATGGTAATGTCATCACCAAGTACTTCACGTGGCTAGGTGGCACGTTACCTTCGTGTATGCTAATGTCATCACCAAGTACTTCACGTGGCTAGGTGGCACGTTACCTTCGTGTATGCTAATGTCATCACCAAGTACTTCACGTGGCTAGGTGGCACGTTACCTTCGTGTATGGTAATGTCATCACCAAGTACTTCACATGGCTAGGTGGCACGTTACCTTCGTGTATGGTAATGTCATCACCAAGTACTTCACGTGGCTAGGTGGCACGTTACCTTCGTGTATGCTAATGTCATCACCAAGTACTTCACGTGGCTAGGTGGCACGTTATCTTCGTGTATGGTAATGTAATCACCAAGTACTTCACATGGCTAGGTGGCACGTTACCTTCGTGTATGCTAATGTCATCACCAAGTAATTCACGTGGCTAGGTGGCACGTTATCTTCGTGTATGGTAATGTCATCACCAAGTACTTCACGTGGCTAGGTGGCACGTTACCTTCGTGTATGGTAATGTCATCACCAAGTACTTCACGTGGCTAGGTGGCACGTTATCTTCGTGTATGGTAATGTCATCACCAAGTACTTCACGTGGCTAGGTGGCACGTTATCTTCGTGTATGGTAATATCATCACCAAGTACTTCACACGGCTAGGTGGCACGTTATCTTCGTGTATGGTAATGTCATCACCAAGTACTTCACACGGCTAGGTGGCACGTTATCTTCGTGTATGGTAATGTCATCACCAAGTACTTCACACGGCTAGGTGGTACGTTATCATTGTGTACGGTAATGTCATCACCAAGTACTTCACGTGGCTAGGTGGCACGTTATCTTCGTGTATGGTAATGTCATCACCAAGTACTTCACGTGGCTAGGTGGCACGTTATCTTCGTGTATGGTAATGTCATCACCAAGTATTTCACGTGGCTAGGTGGCACGTTATCCTCGTGTATGGTAATGTCATCACCAAGTACTTCACACGGCTAGTTGGCACGTTAACTTCGTGTATGGTAATGTCATCACCAAGTACTTCACGTGGCTAGGTGGCACGTTATCTTCGTGTATGGTAATGTCATCACCAAGTACTTCACGTGGCTAGGTGGCACGTTATCTTCGTGTATGGTAATGTCATCACCAAGTACTTCACGTGGCTAGGTGGCACGTTATCTTCGTGTATGGTAATGTCATCACCAAGTACTTCACGTGGCTAGGTGGCACGTTATCTTCGTGTATGGTAATGTCATCACCAAGTACTTCATGTGGCTAGGTGGCACGTTATCTTCGTGTATGGTAATGTCATCACCAAGTACTTCACGTGGCTAGGTGGCACGTTATCTTCGTGTATGGTAATGTCATCACCAAGTACTTCACGTGGCTAGGTGGCACGTTATCTTCGTGTATGGTAATGTCATCACCAAGTACTTCACGTGGCTAGGTGGCACGTTATCTTCGTGTATGGTAATGTCATCACCAAGTACTTCACGTGGCTAGGTGGCACGTTATCTTCGTGTATGGTAATGTCATCACCAAGTACTTCACGTGGCTAGGTGGCACGTTATCTTCGTGTATGGTAATGTCATCACCAAGTACTTCACGTGGCTAGGTGGCACGTTATCTTCGTGTATGGTAATGTCATCACCAAGTACTTCACGTGGCTAGGTGGCACGTTACCTTCGTGTATGGTAATGTCATCACCAAGTACTTCACGTGGCTAGGTGGCACGTTATCTTCGTGTATGGTAATGTCATCACCAAGTACTTCACGTGGCTAGGTGGCACGTTATCTTCGTGTATGGTAATGTCATCACCAAGTACTTCACGTGGCTAGGTGGCACGTTATCTTCGTGTATGGTAATGTCATCACCAAGTACTTCACGTGGCTAGGTGGCACGTTATCTTCGTGTATGGTAATATCATCACCAAGTACTTCACGTGGCTAGGTGGCACGTTATCTTCGTGTATGGTAATGTCATCACCAAGTACTTCACGTGGCTAGGTGGCACGTTATCTCCGTGTATGGTAATGTCATCACCAAGTACTTCACGTGGCTAGGTGGCACGTTACCTTCGTGTATGGTAATGTCATCACCAAGTACTTCACGTGGCTAGGTGGCACGTTACCTTCGTGTATGGTAATGTCATCACCAAGTACTTCACGTGGCTAGGTGGCACGTTATCTTCGTGTATGGTAATGTCATCACCAAGTACTTCACGTGGCTAGGTGGCACGTTACCTTCGTGTATGGTAATGTCATCACCAAGTACTTCACGTGGCTAGGTGGCACGTTACCTTCGTGTATGGTAATGTCATCACCAAGTACTTCACGTGGCTATGTGGCACGTTATCTTCCTGTATGGTAATGTCATCACCAAGTACTTCACGTGGCTATGTGGCACGTTATCTTCGTGTATGGTAATGTCATCACCAAGTACTTCACGTGGCTAGGTGGCACGTTACCTTCGTGTATGGTAATGTCATCACCAAGTACTTCACGTGGCTAGGTGGCACGTTATCTTCGTGTATGGTAATGTCATCACCAAGAACTTCACGTGGCTAGGTGGCACGTTACCTTCGTGTATGCTAATGTCATCACCAAGTACTTCACGTGGCTAGGTGGCACGTTACCTTCGTGTATGCTAATGTCATCACCAAGTACTTCACGTGGCTAGGTGGCACGTTATCTTCGTGTATGCTAATGTCATCACCATTGGAGGTGATTATACAAATGTCACCAGGTTTTGATGACAACCTAATGACGTTGATTTTTCTTGTCTGATCCTGATGGGTTGATGTTGACATAATCCTGCTCTTTGTTTAAAGCGAACTGGAATCAATAACTCCAATATTACCGATGTAAGTGTGTGTGTTTTACGTTTATTTATCGTCGCTACCGGTTGCCCATATGAGCGACGCCTCCTGAAGAAATTAGTAATTTTAGATTTTGGAGGATAGTGCAATGATACAGAGAGAGACCCATTACAGAGTTTCCTCTGGTTCTTTTATGTGCACGGTGTAAAGCACCGACACGAGACCTCGGTTTAACGTTCCATCTGAAAGACTGTTAATTGTATTAGGGTCAGACGGGGGATCGAACCTGCGATCCCTGGATTACCAGTCCAGCGTTTTACCACTGGGCTACCGATCCGTATGTGCCGATGTAAGTAAGGTGTGCATAAACAATAGTACAATGTCATCATTAATTATCTTCACCTTCTCTATCACCTTGTGGGTAATAGATTTGACTTATACAATTTAGCAATGTTTGTTATATTCTTCACCAGCCCATCACCTTGTGGGGAAAAGAATGGACTTTCGAAATGCATCGCAATTTATATAACATCAACATCTGTATACCATGGACTATTTACAAAATGATGATCATCGTCTAAAACACGTGACTATGATTACCCTATCACTAACAAGTCTATTTATCAGCAGTGCTCATCAATGAAGAAAATCTCATCTCCATTTTATCCGTGTCGTGTGTTGGAAATCTCACATTCTGTGATGGAATACTTACATTCTGTGTTGGGAAACTTACATTCTGTGTGTAAATCTCACACAAACCAATTCTGTGTTGGAAATCTCACATTCTGTGATGGAAAACTTACATTCTGTGATGGAATACTTACATTCTGTGTTGGGAAACTTACATTCTGTGTGTAAATCTCACATTCTGTGTTGGAAATCTCATATTCTGTGTTGGAAATCTCACATTCTGTGATGGAAAACTTACATTCTGTGATGGAATACTTACATTCTGTGTTGGGAAACTTACATTCTGTGTGTAAATCTCACATTCTGTGTTGGAAATCTCATATTCTGTGTTGGAAATCTCACATTCTGTGTTGGAAATCTCACATTCTATGTTGGAAATCTCACATTCTATGTTGGAAATCTCACATTCTATGTTGGAAATCTCACATTCTGTGTTGGAAATCTCACATTCTGTGTTGGAAATCTCACATTCTGTGATGGAAAACTTACATTCTGTGATGGAATACTTACATTCTGTGTTGGGAAACTTACATTCTGTGTGTAAATCTCACATTCTGTGTTGGAAATCTCATATTCTGTGTTGGAAATCTCACATTCTGTGTTGGAAATCTCACATTCTGTGTTGGAAATCTCACATTCTGTGTTGGAAAACTTACATTCTGTGTTGGAAAACTTACATTCTGTGTTGGAAATCTCACATTCTGTGTTGGAAATCTCACATTCTGTGTTGGAAAACTTACATTCTGTGTTGGAAATCTCACATTCTATGTTGGAAATCTCACATTCTGTGTTGGAAAACTTACATTCTGTGTTGGAAAACTTACAATCTGTGTTGGGAAACTTACATTCTGTGTGTAAATCTCACATTCTGTGTTGGAAATCTCACATTCTGTGTTGGAAATCTCACATTCTGTGTTGGAAATCTCACATTCTGTGTTGGAAATCTCACATTCTGTGTATGGAAATCTTACATTCTGTGTTGGAAATCTCACATTCTGTGTTGGAAATCTTACATTCTGTGTTGGAAATCTCACATTCTATGTTGGAAATCTCACATTCTGTGTTGGAAAACTTACATTCTGTGTTGGAAAACTTACATTCTGTGTGTAAATCTCACATTCTGTGTTGGAAATCTCACATCCTGTGTTGGAAATCTCACATTCTGTATTGGAATTCTCACATTCTGTGTTGGAAATCTCACATTCTGTGTTGGAAATCTCACATTCTGTGTTGGAAATCTCACATTCTATGTTGGAAATCTCACATTCTGTGTTGGAAAACTTACATTCTGTGTTGGAAAACTTACATTCTGTGTTGGGAAACTTACATTCTGTGTGTAAATCTCACATTCTGTGTTGGAAATCTCACATTCTGTGTTGGAAATCTCACATTCTGTGTTGGAAATCTCACATTCTGTGTATGGAAATCTTACATTCTGTGTTGGAAATCTCACATTCTGTGTTGGAAATCTTACATTCTGTGTTGGAAATCTCACATTCTGTGTTGGAAATCTCACATTCTGTGTTGGAAATCTTACATTCTGTGTTGGAAATCTCACATTCTGTGTTGGAAATCTTACATTCTGTGTTGGAAATCTCACATTCTGTGTTGGAAATCTCACATTCTGTGTTGGAAATCTCACAAGGATTGTATGCAATTATTTAATTGTTGCTGCGTGGAAACTTAAACGCTTTGAAACGATACACAAATGTTTAGAGAATTTATATGTTTTTATTTTATGCTTTGAAACAGTGAAAGATGGAATGTTCTCATCCACCTGGTGCGGTTCGTATTCCTGCGCGGTTAGATGTATTATTAAGTAATTTATTCTAATGAATTTGTTTTGTCTGTAGATTTTAATTCTGACAGACCACAATAACTAACTTGAACATTATACAGGAACTATTTCTTATTACGGACGTTCTCACTAAGAGAAGTGGTTGTGCGGTTGTGTCACGTAGTGCAATGAGGATCCAGACAGGGCAGTTAAAATGAATAAAATTTGAAAATAAATATTATGTTAGATTGGAAATCATAAAAGAAAAAGATGAGTTGTGTTTATTAATGTACAATAGCACTTTATTTTATCTCGTGATCGACGAAATATGTATTTCGGTGACTACTCAATTGTCACAAAATGACTCCATAGTATTTATAACCCTACGTTTGGGCCTCATTTTCCCATTTTATAGAACGGGGTTTGTATGTACATGTATGTATGTTCCATTAATGTCAAACCCCTTGCGGGGAAGTAGACATGTTTTTCTTAGCCGACCTAAGTGGTTAACCAGTACTAAGCAATGTGTGCGAGGTGCCTTGCTCAATGTCACTACATACATGGCCTGACCGAGTATCGAACCCGGGACCGACGCTCTACCACTGGACCACGGATGCAACATGGTTTTACGATCAATGAAAACATATATTCCAATATACAGGTATTAAGTTCATTGTGTAAGTGGAGGTATGGTGATATAAGACTATCCAAGCTTCATGTATATAGGGGAACATTTTAAAACGTTTCATGGTTCATATCAGCCATGAATAAAATAGTTGGCTGTATCGGTGTGCAACTGATTGCAACAAAACCACATTCCAGGGCCACACTATTACACACTAAATAATCAGCTTAGAACACGGACATTATCTATTCCCATGTAAAGTCCGTGTTCTATGTGATAGTCGAATGGCGTGACAATCCTTGATAAAAAGTAACGCGACCAAGACAGATACACCACAGATTAATAGACACGTGACAAGACAAGGCGACATTTGAACCGCGTGTGCGCGTGCGTGAATATGTTTAAACTAATCACATACAGGGGACAGACACCCACAATAACCATGGTTCCTGGTCCCCCTATGTACCAACACATTTGTTACTGGTACATAGTATTATCTGCTCGAAGGCAGGGGTATCATTGGGTACCACCAACTCACTGTAGCCAGGTTTTGGTTTACCTTTCGGATTGAATGCACTTTACCGGTACGCGACATGTTTTTCATTAGGGTTTGGATTAAGTTTAGGGTTAGTGTTATTGTTAGGGTAAGGGTACCGGAGTTAGTGTTAGGGTAAGTGTTAGGGACATGATTGTGCTATGGTTATAGTTAAAGTAAGGGTTATTGTTAGGTAAGTGTAAGGGTTAGGGGTAAGTGTAAGGGTTAGGGGTTAGGGTTAGTTCTATGACTGGGCTTCGAGTACATTCATCTACACTAATTGTACGTACCGGTAAAGTGCAGCACTTTCAATCAATTCCACACATCAAGACTATCCCTTAATTGCACTGTATGGGATACAAATGTATCGAAAGAGATTGGGCCGGCATCCTTGATAGAACTTGACCATTCAGCCTCTTTCCAGGAACAATATTTAAATGACACTCTCTCTCCCTCTATCTCTCTATTTCACTCTCTCACCCCCCCCCTATCTCTCAGTCTCTCTCTCTCGCATACACGCAATCAGATTTAACAGAAATTGCCCTGTATGGGATACAACTGTATCGAAAGAGATTGGGCCGGCATCCTTGATAGAACTTGACCATTCAACCTCTTTCCAGGAACTATCACTCTCTCGCACAAGTATACATATTAAACTGAAATTGCACTGTTATCAATCAATCATGTACCCAAATAATATGTACCAGTATATTGTTGTGTAGGTGTGAAGTCGCAGTTTCAAAATAAAATGAAGTGCAAAATATGTTATGTTTGACAACAACGTACGTACCTAACGTAAATGACGTCACATCCGCAACACGCTGCGCGGACACTTCTGAACTCAGAAAGTGTGTTTCTTTGAATACCGTTGTTTGGAATTTTCCGATTGATGTCCATATTAGAATAAATAATATTCAGACCGATGTACAGTCACCCTGAGGCTGTCAGACCGATGTACAGTCACCATGGGGCTGTCAGAAGGCTGTAAGACCGATGTACAATCACCCTGAGGCTGTCAGACCGATGTACAGTCACCATGGGGCTGCCAGGAGGCTGTCAGACCAATGTACAGTCACCACGAGGCTGTCAAGTTTCAGTAACGGGATTTGAAACTTTAGTTAGAAATGATCTTGAAAATGCCATTTATATCAATTAAAAACATAAATATTCACTTATAAAGAAGTCACCTATAGCTATGTGTTTGATTATTGTCTGTACATATAACCATGCACATATATAGCTATTTTCTGTACATATAACCATGCACATATATAGCTATTTGTTTGATTATTGTCTGTACATATAACCATGCACATATATAGCTATTGTCTGTACATATAACCATGCACATATATAGCTATTTTCTGTACATATAACCATGCACATATATAGCTATTTTCTGTATATATAACCATGCACATATATAGCTATTTTCTGTACATATAACCATGCACATATATAGCTATTTTCTGTATATATAACCATGCACATATATAGCTATTTGTTTGATTATTGTCTGTACATATAACCATGCACATATATAGCTATTGTCTGTACATATAACCATGCACATATATAGCTAGCTATTTGTTTGATTATTGTCTGTACATATAACCATGCACATATATAGCTATTTTCTGTACATATAACCATGCACATATATAGCTATTGTCTGTATATATAACCATGCACATATATAGCTAGCTATTTGTTTGATTATTGTCTGTACATATAACCATGCACATATATAGCTATTTTCTGTACATATAACCATGCACATATATAGCTATTTGTTTGATTATTGTCTGTACATATAACCATGCACATATATAGCTATTGTCTGTACATATAACCATGCACATATATAGCTATTTTCTGTACATATAACCATGCACATATATAGCTATTTGTTTGATTATTGTCTGTACATATAACCATGCACATGTATAGCTATTTGTTTGATTATTGTCTGTACATATAACCATGCACATATATAGCTATTTGTTTGATTATTGTCTGTACATATAACCATGCACATATATAGCTATTTGTTGGATTATTTTCTGTACATATAACCATGCACATATATAGCTATTTGTTTGATTATTGTCTGTACATATAACCATGCACATATATAGCTATTGTCTGTACATATAACCATGCACATATATAGCTATTTGTTTGATTATTGTCTGTACATATAACCATGCACATATATAGCTATTTGTTTGATTATTGTCTGTACATATAACCATGCACATATATAGCTATTTTCTGTACATATAACCATGCACATATATAGCTATTTGTTTGATTATTGTCTGTACATATAACCATGCACATATATAGCTATTTTCTGTACATATAACCATGCACATGTATAGCTATTTGTTTGATTATTGTCTGTACATATAACCATGCACATGTATAGCTATTTGTTGGATTATTTTCTGTACATATAACCATGCACATATATAGCTATTTGTTTGATTATTGTCTGTACATATAACCATGCACATATATAGCTATTGTCTGTACATATAACCATGCACATATATAGCTATTTTCTGTACATATAACCATGCACATATATAGCTATTTTCTGTACATATAACCATGCACATATATAGCTATTTTCTGTACATATAACCATGCACATATATAGCTATTTTCTGTACATATAACCATGCACATATATAGCTATTTTCTGTACATATAACCATGCACATATATAGCTATTTTCTGTACATATAACCATGCACATATATAGCTATTTTCTGTACATATAACCATGCACATATATAGCTATTTTCTGTACATATAACCATGCACATATATAGCTATTTTCTGTACATATAACCATGCACATATATAGCTATTTTCTGTACATATAACCATGCACATATATAGCTATTTTCTGTACATATAACCATGCACATATATAGCTATTTGTGGCGTCCGTGGTCCAGTGGTAGAGCGTCGGATTTGGAATCGAACGGTCCCGGGTTCGATACTCGGTCAGGCCACGTATGTAGTGTCATGAGCAAGGCACCTCACACATTGCTTAGTACTGGTTAATCGCTTAGGTCGGCTAAGTCGTCCCAGGAAAACATGTCTAAGTCCCCGCGAGGGGTTTGACATTAAACGGAACATACATACATACATAAATAAAATGATATTTCATTGTGTTGATCTCAAATGTTTCTTACACCCGTATAATTCCCTAATATTGTACATAGCATAACACAATGTCTCCACTCTCCTTTTCATTAAAATAGTTCACCGATCCTTGAATCCATTGTGTTAAAATATCAGTTTTCATTGTTATGCTTGTACATAACGTGACTTGGTGATTATGATCTATGTCAAACTGATACAGGCCTAGAATAAACAGAAGAACTATATATATGTTTGCTATGTAGCAACTTCGTTGTATGATTAACTAGTTTATAAAGTCCTGCTAAATGGCTTGCATGGAGATTAATGGTTAAGTGGGATTGAGCGGGATTAACCTCTGTAGAGAAGATTAAACTAGAATGCGAGCGGTTTGTATATCAGTCTTTTTATTCAGTTATGCCAAAGTTCAAAATGGACGACTTTGCATTCGTAACATATTCGGTTTATTAATTATGCGATCATAACACGCTGATCGCATACATAGAACACATTGATTCGATTTACTCAGTAGTTCATTCAAAATGATTTGAGCTCGATTGCGTAACAAGTTCTTACTACGAGTAATATATACTTATAATACAACTTATATTAATCACTCTCGAGACCTCATTTCTGATGGAATCCATCGCCACGTGGGAGAGAGAAGAGACATGCCTTGCCTAAGGGCACAATCGTAACCGATCCTTACGCAGTAGAAACATGTATGTGTATACAGTCAAACCTGTGTTAGTGGTCACCTCCATTAAGCAGAGCCAACCTGTATTCAGCAGCTAGTTTACAAATTCTCAATATGTTGTTTTATTGTATATTTGACCTCTATTATAAACAGCCACCGATGCTAATCAGCCACTTTCTGTGATTCCAGGTTGATTTTCTCACTTTTCATGTGAAACATATTACATACCCCCCCCCCCCCCTTCGATCATGTCTTAACTATTATGATGGTACAAAGAACCATTGGCATACACAACATTGAAATTATTTACAACAAATATTAATGTAAATGATTATATATTTCAATCGTTATTATAGTCTGGTATATGTACATTTAGCACAACTTTAGACTGTCCGATTAGCGCAGTGGTTAGCGCGCTCGCTTCTCACCAATGCAACCAGGTTTCGATCCTCGGACCGGGAAGTATGTGAGATGGTACGGTGGTCGCCAGATCGAACAGTTGGGTTTTCTCCGGGTACGCCGGTTTCCTCCCACACGAATGACCACATTTACGCGTTCATCCGCGCCAACGAGAGTGATTAATATAAGTTGTTAGAACTTGCTTCGCAATCGTTGTAAAATAAATAAAAGTTTAAGCTTTAAACTTTAGACTTTCTGTTCTGTATTGCATATTAGGTACTAATGATAGTGTATATACATATCTAAATGCATGGTAATATAAGCTAAATCTCTCTTGTAACTCTATGCACGTATAATGCACGTTGTATGTTACGTTGTATGTTACGTTGTATGTTACGTTGTATGTTACGTTGTATGTTACGTTGTATGTTACGTTGTATGTTACGTTGTATGTTACGTTGTAAACTATTTGTATGAATATATTGATCAGACAGAAATAAACATATTTTTTTCTATTTAAGTTTATTTATCGTTTGAGCGACGGGCAGTTTACCTAACACCTTTCCTGGGCAGGCTCCAGCGGTAACCAGTACTTGGTGCACCAACCTCTCTAAGAAACTGCCAACTGTTTCATATAAATAAGAAACGGCTTGAGCGGGGCTCGAACCCGTGACCATCAGTGATAATAGGTTATAGTGGTATACGGTATACAAGTCAGAGCCCATAACAACTCGATCACAGAGGCGGACTAAAAATAAGCGATAAATATACATACATATACTACATTATAAAACAATGTATAGCCATACGAATGTATATACTAGAGGAGATAATAAAACGCACACTTCAGATAAATGTGTTTTTACATGAAAAACAATAACTATATAAATATATAGTTTTAAACATTTTGAAATATTTTAATTGTTCAGTTTGTGTTTTGTAATAAAGATGTGATATCTCTTTGATGGAATCCTTCGTATTTCGTGTTCATGTAATATGTAATAATAATCATATAATGTAGGTGTGCGTTTTCTATGTCCTCTAGTATATAATGTTGGTGTGCGTTTTCTATGTCCTCTAGTATATAATGTAGGTGTGCGTTTTCTATGTCCTCTAGTATATAATGTAGGTGCGCGTTTTCTATGTCCGCTAGTATATAATGTAGGTGTGCGTTTTCTATGTCCTCTAGTATATAATGTAGGTGTGCGTTTTCTATGTCCGCTAGTATATAATGTATGTGTGCATTTTCTATGTCCTCTAGTATATAATGTTGTTTTGTGTTTTCTATGTCCTCTAGTATATAATGTAGGTGTGTGTTTTCTATGTCCTCTAGTATATAATGTAAGTGTGCGTTTTCTATGTCCTCTAGTATATAATGTAAGTGTGCGTTTTCTATGTCCTCTAGTATATAATGTAGGTGTGCGTTTTCTATGTCCTCTAGTATATAATGTAGGTGTGCGTTTTCTATGTCCTCTAGTATATAATGAAGGTGCGCGTTTTCTATGTCCCCTAGTATATAATGTAGATGTGCGTTTTCTATGTCCTCTAGTATATAATGTAGATGTGCGTTTTCTATGTCCTCTAGTATATAATGTAGGTGTGCGTTTTCTATGTCCTCTAGTATATAATGAAGGTGCGCGTTTTTTATGTCCTCTAGTATATAATGTAGGTGTGCGTTTTCTATGTCCTCTAGTATATAATGTAGGTGTGCATTTTCTATGTCCCCTAGTATATAATGTAGGTGTGCGTTTTCTATGTCCTCTAGTATAATGTAGGTGTGCGTTTTCTATGTCCCCTAGTATATAATGTAGGTGTGCGTTTTCTATGTCCCTAGTATATAATGTAGGTGTACGTTTTCTATGTCCCCTAGTATATAATGTAGGTGTGCGTTTTCTATGTCCCTAGTATATAATGTAGGTGTACGTTTTCTATGTCCCCTAGTATAGATTTGATTATGTTTGTAAACTTGTGTATCAGGAATTAAGATTATACAGCAACAAAGTAAGTGTGCAATGATATATATTCAACTATTTGTACAAGTGTCTCATTTTCATATAAAACTGATTTTGAGTAAATGACACAAAACACAAATTAACTATATATAAGTAATAAAAGCATAATTTATACAAATTTATTTTAGCTCGATTGCGAAACAAGTTCTTACAACTTATATAAATCACTCTCGAGACCTCATTCCTGATGGAATCCATTGCCACGAGGGAGAGAGAAGAGGCAACGTGAATTTAAATGCCTAAATAATAATAAAAGCATAACACATAATTATATTCCTTTCTCTTTTTTTAAACAAAACCAAAAAACACCATATATTGCCGTGTATGGCTACTCTTCCCAAAACAAGCCCAAATAAACAAGTTTTATGAGCGGAGTAAATACACACGTGATTTTAGAATATTTCAAATGATACAGCCGTGCAATAACCCTACCCAATACTAAATAAATGACGGTATACACATTTACATTTATAAAAAAATCACTGCTAAAATTCCTTAATGGTCTTAAATCTGTTTTGATCTGCTATACGAATAATGTATTCATAATAATGTATTAAAAAACGCGTTTAATAATCCCTTACTCTTTCCTTAAAGCGGAACTATATCGGGATATTTACAGCACTATTGCATTTTGTATATAGTTACAGCGCTAGTACACTTCCTTCGATGAACGTATATATATTATCCCTATTATCTTTATTGCTGTTTCATCGTGTGTGTCCTGATTGTATACATTTTCTCATGAGTTTTCCCAACTAATGATATGCAGCTGGCATGCCCATTCGAAGCTTAGCGCATGTGCAGTGTTAGGTGGCGTTCGTAGCGAAAAAGTCGTGTCTTACATTTTACTCTATTCCAAGGATGATTTATTTACCTGTTCCTGCACGCGTTAGTTGCAAATCTGGACTAAATTCATATTAAATGCAAAGTGTGCTATATTTTCTTTGTGTCATTGAAAAGAATAATTAATGTAAATATAAGGAATGATTCGCGGGATGATAGTTTCCATCGGGACATGAACTACATTGGGCGTACCTAATGTTAACGTGGATGCCTTCGGCCTCCACACACATTAACCACGCCCAATGTAGTTCATACCCCAATGGAAACTATTAACCCGCGATTCATTCCTTAAATAAATGATGTTTTTGGTAAAAAGTCCTAGAGATTTAAAAATACAATTTCCAAAGACCGTGCTTAAATAAAACGCTGCTGAACTTATCCGGCAAAACATTGTCCTCTGTCGAACTTAAAAAGATTACTCTTATCTTTGATATGTTAAGAAAGGGGTATACGTAGGAATCGAGCCTCACCGTGTGAGCGACCGCATCGCCTCAATTCTGAACAGAACACAACAGCAATATAAAATCGAATCCAGGGATCGCTGGTCCGATCCCCAATATGACCCTTATGATATTAACTGTATTTCAGAATTACTTTTTGTCTAAAAGCTTAACAGTAACGTTGTAAGCACCGATATACCAAGATGAAAACAATAATAAATAGTATTAGAAAATTAAAGGCATAGTGTGCCTTTAAAGAATTCTTAATCTCTATTCGAAAGCTACAAGTATCGAACGCTCGCTTATAAAGGGAATTAGTACGTGCTATCAAGAGTTTACTTTTAAACACTGAGCTGTTAACATTGTACTAAACAATATTTTGGAATAATTGGGTGATCACTGAAAGAATAGAAAATACAAATTTACTATAATGCAACTTATTAATACCATAAAACGTGATATGTGGATTTGTGCTCACGCTCTATGTATAAACTAGCGTGATATGTGGATTTGTGCTCACACTCTATGTATAAACTAGCGTGATATGTGGATTTGTGCTCACGCTCTATGTAATAAACTAGCGTGATAAATCGGGAAATATATATATTTGTGTGTGACACTCGGGTGTTGATCATTGATTAGGAATTACTAGTAAACTGAACGTTACAAAAATGACTACATATGCTGTGTACGTGAAACCAAGTAAATTGGCGACCTCTAACCTAACTTTAAAGGCTGTCGGACCTATGCTGGTAGGTAGGAATTGTTATTAACGGTGATATTACACAATCACATGATTGCATTTAATTGTTAAAGCTGAATATCAAATCATTTTGCTCGCCCATATGGTTTACCGGCGGCGCGGGTAAATAAACTCAATCATCATCATCACATCGTTGATAGTTTCGCAGACTCTGGGTTCTATTTGTATTGTCTGTATCTGGGATAGCACATTACTGTGCCTCTCTATGTCAAGCACTCTATATTAAGAGCCATAATAGAAAAAAGTGTGTGTTTTTACGTTTATTTATCGTCGCTACCGGTTGCCCATATGAGCGACGCGTCCTGAAGAGATTAGTTATTTTAGATTTTTGGAGGATAGTGCATGATACAGACAGAGACCCATTTCATAATCTCCTCGGTTCTTTTACGTGCACGGTGTAAAGCACCGACACGAGACCTCGGTTTAACGTCCAATCTGAAAGATTGTTAATTTTATTAGGGTCAGGCGGGGGATGGAACCTGCGATCCCTGTAGAAAAAAGTGATTCGAGGAGAACAATTATACACTCTTTCATTCTAATCCGTTTTCACAGTCGCTCAAAGGCATGGCGACTTTAAATAAATTCAACCAATCAGTCTAATTCGTTTTCTGTATTTTGATTATGTGTAATGTATGCATTGTTCAATATGTGTTTGATTGGGAAATAAAATATGTTTAAACTAAATAAGGGATTCCTCTTTCCCTTCTTGTTTTAAGCATAAGTTTATTACATATAAAGCGTACATAAAGTAACTACATTCTACATCCGTTATGTCAAAGTCGGTTATGTCGAATTCTCCGGTTATCTCGAAGTCGGATCAAAGTCTCGTTTCAGACACTATCATTTTACATATAACTGGATCTGTTTATATCGAATTTCGATAAGTCAATATAACGGATGTAGACTGTATACACACATACTATACGTGAAGGATGTAAAGGGATCAGGGATGCTTCTGGAATTGGAGCGTCTTCTGTATCTTGCACTATCCCCCAAACAAACTACTATACTCATGGGGGCGTCACCCCGATTAACCAGGGGGCGACGATAAATAAACATAGATAAACATATTGGTTTTGGTTTGGTTCGGAAGGAAATGTTGGCGCTCTGAATAAAATGTGATTTAATAAATAAATTTGGATTATGAAATGTTGGATTTAGTCGCAAAATAGTTTGGAAATGTGAGATACACATTATGGTACGTTCACTTTGTGTTCCAGTGTTGTACAAGAACTATAATAGACATTTTCAAATTGAACAAAGGATATGTTTTCTATCGATTTGCATTAGGATAACATATTTCGATAATAATACCAATTGTTATAACTCTATTGTACTGTGAAAAGTAACAATGCATATATAAAATATAGCCCCAAGGTAATACCAGCTAACAAAGGAAAATTGCCTTGGCTGTAAACACAAGCTACGGAAGCTCAAACAGGACATAACTGTGAGATCCACAAATAGAACGTCTACTCTGTAACAATTACGAAAATCTACGGAAGACGAAAGTGAACATATAATACAAAGCACCAAAATGCAAACTGAACATAGTGACAAGATCGAGACCAATGATTCAACGGGGAAGACAGATAAAAGGAAACGCAGCGAGCAATCAAGCATGAGTGAACTTGAAACAAGTACATTGGAGACACATGAAACTCAATCTAATAACAAAACAAAGAAGAAAAATAAAAAGATGGCAAAACCAGAACCCTCAATCGACGAGTATTTCATTAACGTGAACGAAATAAAAAGCACAAAAGCTGAAATGAAAGATATTAAACAACAACTCAAAGAAGTAAACTCTAAACTAACAAGCGTTATAAATAAAGTTGATAAATCAGACAGAAAATTTGAAGATGCTGTAATGAAAAACGATGGCTCTTTAAGGGCACTTTTACGAGATATGATGACAGAAATGAAGACAGAACTGCTCAATTCCGTAGTAAACCGTATAGAAATGCTCGAAAGTAAAATTTACGACAGGGATTCAAAAACAGAAACACTAACTAACGATGTGAAACGCTTAGAGAAAATAGTTGAAAATCAAAATAACGCGAATGCAACACTTAGAAAAACAATTGAAGAAAATACGGAAAATATGGTGAAATACCAGAACGACTCAGAACAATACAGCAGGTCCAATAACATACGAATACACGGACTATTTAGTAATACAGCATATGAAACAGCAGACGAAACTACAGATAATGTGATTAAAATGTTACATGGTACAATGAACATCAACCTGCGCAGGGAAGACATCGACGTCGCGCACCGCATGAAAACCTTCAACCATGGACGTCAAGAGACAATAGTAAAGCTACAATCGAGGTTAACAAAAGACAGAATATTAAGAAACCGGAAGCAGCTTAAAGGAACGGGAATATTTATAAATGAAGACCTTACCCAATTAAACCAGCAAGTGCTAATGTCTGTGAAGCGGAAAATGCCTGATGAAGTTAATAGTGTATTTTCCAGAAATGGGGTAATAAAATACGTCACAAAGACAGATCAGGTAAAGACTGTACTGTATAAAGACTACCGGCACTGGCTTAGAGCTACCGTGGCCAACTCGAGGACCACCCGCTCCTCCGACGCGCAATACTGCCAGGATGAATACTTCAAGAAGTTAATAACCTAAGTTACTAGTGGTTATTAACGTGTACTATAAGAACACAGTATAAGCTGCTTGTGGTGTAGCATTGTGTATGCTGATAGCATATGTTTTATCAATACATACATAATACAATCAAGTGATAATGTAACAAGTACTATAAAACCGCAGTCGAAAATGCGAGCTGTGTATATAGAAAATTATGTATGCTAAGAACATATGTTTTGTCATCACATATATACATACATAAATACAACCTTGTGATACTGCAACAACTGCAGGCACATTTGATCATACCCTCGCTAACGTTCGTCTTTTCGCTTTCAGCGAGGACTAACAAATTTATATAATTTAGTTCAAGTACATAATGCTAAACCCATAGATATCCCTCCCTCTTGTAAGGGGAAGGTATTACATTGGGCGAATATGCATATATGACGCATGCATTTGTATACAACTCAATAGGGTTCCCAATGTTAAACCTATTTAGTTATTAGGCTAATGCTATTCTACATTTCCCATGATCTCGTTCATATAAATGGACGGCGGTACATATTTCCTGTAGCATAATTGTATGTGTAAATACTACCTTGTGTAGCAGAGTCCACCGTCTTCCAATAAATACCTGTGCCATAGTTCGTGAGGTAATTAGCATGTATACTACAAAGGTATTTATAACACGAAACAGTAAGCAATTTCGACAACTATTGCATGAATTTACAAACGAAAGCTCAATGCGGTTACCGCCCCTGTATTACTTGCATTTCTTGCATTACTTGCATTACTTGCATACTTATACATTCTGGTAAATTGAGATTGTACCTTGATCAACGCGTATTTCAAATTATCGACATATGTTTCAATGTTGTCTATATGTATATTATGTAATCAATATATCGTGTCATTCAATATAAAGACCAGGTTCACAACAAAGCCATACTGTAAACATAGTTTATACTCTTTAACTGCATACAAAACGTACGAAGATACAAAATACTAAATGTATTGATTGTATGCAACAGCTTGTCATAACACTCATTCTAGATAGCTGTCTAAAGTTCTGAGAATAGTCATTTGCTATATACCATAATTATGTATCAAGCATAGTGAATATCCAGGACATATCGTTACATGTATGTATATACTATGCATTGTTGTATGTTTGTTTTCTGAAGGGGAATCGAAGCGACAACTAGTGAATTATAGTGAGGAACTGTTGGAGAATACAGAACACATACAGATGTATACACGTATTATTACTTTAATAGCATTATAGAACACAGCCGGTACAAATCCGAACACAAACAGTTTAGAAAAGGTTCTGGTCGCTGTCAGTTAGCAAACATACAATACTGCAAATGAGAATAGTTTTTAAAAGAGGCACTCATAGCACGTAACGAGGCTTCTCTATAGTTCAGCTTACAAAACCATGCACTTCGTAAGTTTATATGTATCTGTGATTACGTGTTCGTGCACATGTGGCGATATGCATAAGTATGGGTACGCATGTGTACATGTATATATACAAATACAAGTGTGAATTTGTATATACATATATATATATTTATAGGTATGCGTGTGTGCGTGCGTGCGAGCGAGCGAGCGAACGAACGAGCTAGCGTGCGTGCGTGCGTGCGTGCGTGCGTGCGTGTAGGTAAGTATATGTGCATATGTGTGTGTATGTTTGTGTGTATATATGTGTATGTATGTATACATGTATGCATGTATATATGTGCATGTATGTATATATGTGTATATGTTTTAGGTGTGTGTGTATGTATGTGTGTATGTATATGTATGTATATATGTATATGTGTAAATGTGTAAATATGTGTATCTATGTATGTATATATGTATGTGTGCGTGCGTACGTGCATGCGTGCGTGCGTGTGAGTGTATATGTATATATGTATATAAGTGTGTGTATGCGTATGTATATATATGTATGTGTATATATGTGTGTATATGCGTATGTATATATATATGTGAGTGTATGTATACATATATATTAAGCAAGTGTAAGGGTATATATGTGTATATGTATGTGTATATGTATGTGTATATATACCCATACATACCCAACACACGCATGTAATCCAATAACATTTCAATCCGAATATATTTTGATTTCTAGATGAAATCTCGCCCCAGCGGCTGGGGGCAAAAGAAATTCACTGCTGCCTGGCTGGTGTGCAGGTTGGGTAAAACTCCCACGAAACCAGCCGACCGCGTTCCACCAAAAACATATTCTAAAATTTAAATTCAAATACATATCCTAAAACTAAATAAAGTCTTGAAAAATAAATATACCACAGAACTGAAATGTAAAACGCGTTAGAAAATATAAAAATATAACCATTAAAACTGAGAAATTAAATACAAAAAAAAAAAACCTTCTAAGTTATTAAACTTATGTTTAAAATATCGTAATACTATACTGTTAGGATTTCAAACACACGAACAATAAAACTAAACAAAACAAATGAACAAAACAAACGAACAAAACAAACTAGGTTTAACAAAAATATAAATAAATGATTTTAAATAAATTAAATCTCTTTAGGTAAATATTTTTCCCTTCCCAAACCCTGCATGTATGTCTTTTCTCTCTATCCTTGCTATATCATATATTAATATGCTCATTTGTTTACCATTTGTGCCTGTGGGTAGCGCACGGGACGAAGATTGTAACATTCATCTGTATTTATCACCATTTGTGTTGTGTACGTTTCACATTTTCTATTCTCGTATCACTATGCACAATTTATACAAAATTGGGAACAAATTTTATCCAACTGTTTGATTATTTGAAATATTTTTCACATGGAATATCCACGTAACATCTTCCAAATAGTTCAGTACTCCAATGTATCATCTAACCGTACTCCAATGTATCATCTAACTAGTAGTATGTTTAGGCCTTCACCTAGCTTACGAAACATTTTGAAACAAATCGATTAACCCCTTGTCTGTAGGGATACAATATATATATCATTTTACGTCTGTGATGGTTGGGGTGAAATCCCCTGATAAAACAGACGCCACCAGTTTGCCGTAGGTGGCGACCCGTAAACCGGAAATAGGGATTCTGGTAGTTGAGGGGGCTCAGGGATCTCCAGCTCCTAACACACTACTTCGACCCTGGCTTCGGATAGACGTGGCGTCTGGGTTGGGCCCGGGCCTAGACAATCGGCTAGTCGTGCCTTGCTCTGGAATCGAAAAACTTATCTGCCTATCTTTCTTACTATATATGTATCGTCAGATACAAACCGTGTGTTGACTACCTTTTTCCTTTCTTAAAGTAGATTCTTATGAGCGGCGGCTTAACGGGTTAATCGATGGATAAATAGGGGATCTGTGTGACTGTCCAGTTACTGGCAGGATCACAGTTTCCTCTACTATCAGTAGAGTATGACAGAAGAGTAGCATTAACGCTAGAGGTAGGAATACCACCTCTAAACTGCGTTCCCTGGTAGGACTCCGAGGCGGGTGGTGCCCTCTTCTGTTGAACATCAAAACAATAACCATGGCTTCCCAAAATTCCCTAAAACTACCACGACCATCAGACGAATCAGAAATACCACTTAAAGCGTATCCAAAATTCTTCATTATTGAATCAGAAATGCATGAAAAAAAAATTGGCTCACTATCTCCATTTGTTATCGAAAAATCATTGTAAAGTTTAATTGGATCACCAAAATCTGTAAAAAAACTAAGAAACCAAACGTTACTTATTGAAACTAAATCCAGATCACAAACTGAAAATATTTTAAAAATAAAACAAATATACGACATTGATGTTATTATAACGGAACACAGATCTCTAAACAGTTCCAAAGGTATAATCAAAGATCACATTTTAAAAGGAGTCTCGAACGAAGATATTGTTAAAAATTTAACTCCACAAGGCGTCACTCAAGCTAAAAGATTCATGTACAAAAAAGACGGCCAATTTTTTGAAACTAATACAATTTTATTAACCTTCAACAACACAGTTATTCCACCAAATCTGAAAATCTTTTATAGAATTATAAATGTCGAATTATATATACCAAATCCACTTCGATGTTTCAACTGCCAAAAATTTGGCCACCATGAAGACAACTGTAAAATTACCAAATACTCCATTTGTGAAAATTGTGGTATGGGTGAAAACGATCACCTTACCGCAAATTGCCCCAATCAATCAAAATGCGTAAACTGTAAAAAAGATCACATCTCAAAATCAAACAAATGCGAAACTTGGATAAAAGAAAAAGAAATCATGAAAATAAAGTGCTCACAAAATATCTCTTACTTCGAAGCAAGGAAAATTCAGGAAAATAAACCAGATATATCATACTCTAAAATAGTTCAATCAGAAATAAATAAGCCAATAATGAAAAATGCATACACTCAAACTGAAATTATTACTGAAATTATTACCGAAAAATCCGAAGCCAAAAACAGTTCCAATGACAAAACAAAAACTCACTTATCTTCTCAATCCTCATCCCAATCAACAGCTCGTAAATCCCGATCAACATCTGTTATTAAATCAAACTCGTCACAGAGTAAAACGAACCAACAAAAAAAACCAAATAAACCAAATGGACCTAGCAACCTGAAACAAAACTCAGATAGACCACCGAAGGGATCAGTGGATCCCATAAAACAATCGAATAAATTCTCTTCATTAGAACATGAAGACATGGAGCTGGTAC
>CM026391.1:67542079-67592571 GCA_014843695.1 Archivesica marissinica
TCGCAAATATCGCCATTGTATCACCGCACATCACCACCGTACATCGCAAATATCGCCATTTTATCACCGCACATCACCACCGTGCATCGCAAATATCGCCATTGTATCACCGCGCATCGCAAATATCGCCATTTTATCACCGCACATCGCAAATATCGCCATTTTATCACCGCACATCACCACCGTGCATCGCAAATATCGCCATTGTATCACCGCACATCACCACCGTGCATTGGCAATATCGCCATTGTATCACCGCGCATTGCCACCCTGCATCGCAAATATCGCCATTGTATCACAGCGCATCGCAAATATCGCCATTGTATCACCGCACATCGCAAATATCGCCATTGTTTCACCGCGCATCGCCACTGTGCATCGCAAATATCGCCATTGTATCACAGTACATCGCCACCGTGAATCGCAAATATCGCTATTGTATCACCGCACATCGCAAATATCGCCATTGTTTCACAGTACATCGCCACCGTGAATCGCAAATATCGCTATTGTATCACCGCACATCGCAAATATCGCCATTGTATCACAGCACATCGCCACCGTGAATCGCAAATATCGCTATTGTATCACCGCACATCGCAAATATCGCCATTGATTCACAGCACATCGCCACCGTGAATCGCAATTATCGCTATTGTATCACCGCACATCGCCACCGTGAATCGCAAATATCGCTATTGTATCACCGCACATCGCAAATATCGCCATTGTTTCACAGCACATCGCCACCGTGAATCGCAAATATCGCTATTGTATCACCGCACATCGCAAATATCGCCATTGTATCACCGACCGCACATCGCAAATATCGCCATTGTATCACCGACCGCACATCGCAAATATCGCCATTGTATCACCGACCGCACATCGCAAATATCGCCATTGTATCACCGTGCATCGCAAATATCGCCATTGTATCACCGTGCATCGCAAATATCGCCATTGTATCACCGTGCATCGCAAATATCGCCATTGTATCACCGTGCATCGCAGATATCGCCATTGTATCACCGTGCATCGCAAATATCGCCATTTTGTCACCGTGCATCGCAAATATCGCCATTGTATCACCGTGCATCGCAAATATCGCCATTGTATCACCGTGTATCGCAAATATCGCCATTGTTTCACCGCGCATTGCCACCGTGCATCGCAAATATCGCCATTGTATCACCGCACATCGCAAATATCGCCATTGTATCACCGCACATCACCACCGTGCATCGCAAATATCGCCATTGTATCACCGCACATCGCAAATATCGCCATTGTATCACCGCACATCACCACCGCACATCGCAAATATCGCCATTGTATCACCGTGCATAGCAAATATCGCCATTGTTTCACCGTGCATCGCAAATATCGCCATTGTTTCACCGTACATTGCAAATATCGCCATTGTACCACAGCGCATCGCCAGCGCGCATCGCAAATATCGCTATCTGCGCCAATGTAGCACATCGCATAGCTACCGTACCTATTGTCATCGTATTACCGGCGCATCCCTAATATACGGCACCATTTCGTTGTAAAAACTTGTGTCGCAATCGACTAAAATATAAATGTCATAAATAAAACGTCATGCATCTCCACCATGCCTTGGCATCAAACATTGCAATAATCGCAGATGTATTACATCGAATAGCTACCGCCCCCTCTAACACCGCACATAGCTACCACACAATCAAACATCACCATCATCGCTCAGTATAATATCACTGTATATTGAATTATACCATCACATATTGTAGAACTGCACATTGTCACCACACCTTCAAATATAATAAAGACTTTACTTTACGAGGGAGTTTGCATAACACATGGCTACTATAAATAAAGCATCGCTATTCCCGTCATTGTGTCATCAAGCATCTCCGTCGTCGCTATCGATTCTCAGCGTAACGCAATTACACCATCAAGCAAGGCTATCATCGCCACAATACCATTCGGAAATATCGCCGTCATCACCATCGTACATTGCACATCGACACAATACCATTCGAAATATCGCCGTCATCACCATCGTACATTGCACATCGACACAATACCATTCGAAATATCGCCGTCATCACCATCGTAGCATTGCACATCGACACAATACCATTCGAAATATCGCCGTCATCACCATCGTAGCATTGCACATCGACACAATACCATTCGAAATATCGCCGCCATCATCATCGTAGCATTGCACATCGCCGGCATCACCATCGTAGCATTGCGGTTCGGTTAGGATCTCGACTCTATCACTAGTAAGTAAGTTAGAACATAGATACACACAATTAATCTGCCTCACATTGTCCCTTTACAGCAAAACTATAACACATACAAGTCATTGACATCAAAGTCAGTAACAACATTATAACTTATATTTCTGGGATCAGCGCGCCTGTTGTCAACTTTGCACAATCTGTACAGTTACCTTCTCTTCGTCGTGTAGTGTTGCCTTTTGCGTTTGCTGCGCTCACCATTCGCTCGACCTGTTGTTGCTGTACCTTATTAATACGTTTTCTATGTGTGAGTATGGCTAATATGCGTTATTCATTATCGCTTATTGTTAATTTGATGCTTCAATCTTGACTGTAGTTAATGCAGTCCTCAATGCGAAGTATACCTTGGATCGAAAGTTTGCCCGTTTCTTCAAATGAAACTACCAGTTCCACCATCGCCACATTCCAATCGCAAAATGCATGTGTTGTTATCCTGTGCGGCGTTGTGTGTTCTATGTTATGGCAACAATATATAACAAATGAGAACATTTTGTAGCGAGTAATAACTTTTCCAACGGTTTTTTCTTAATTTCGTCTTCTGATATATGTCTAGGCCCTTGGGAAGAGTTCCATTGAACGATTCATGATAAGAACATCTCTCGATGACAGTGCTGAGTAATACATACGAGTGTATTGTTTAATTTGCGCGAGGAATTAATTACTTCTGTGACTTCCGGCATAAACACCACGTGTTTATATAATTAACATATACCGTAGTGCATGTACCGTCTCCGTGGCCAAGTGGTTAAGGCGTCCGCCTACGGAGCAGGAGGTTGAATGTTCGAATCTCGTCAGGTGTTCTCGTTCTGATATGGCAGTTGGTGAGCCGCCAGCTAGTTAAATAATGTTTACCGATTGCCTATCTGGCGCCAGGCATACACGCATATGATTTGGGAAGTACTGATGTTCATAAAAAGAGGTGTCTCATAAGTCAGAAATGGCTGTCCCTTTAAATATGGGTGACACTATAATAAACAAACACTTTATTGTACCTTATATAAAGCGTCGAGGATCGCATGAGGATTCTGTATACAAGTACAAATTAAATATGTATATGTATTATTATAATGATGAGCTATGTAATTCTTAAGTCTAAACATATGTTCTGTAATTGTATCTCACCAGTCACGTGGTGTGTTGTTCTACTATCATAATATAACACTACTATGTGCCATGTGCGTACTCTATGCATACATGACTATATTTCATAACATCTGAACAGTTTGAACATGCCATTTTACCAATGTGTGGCCATATTTTACATACATTACAATTAGTAAATGTTAGTTTAAACATGCCATTTTACCAATGTGTGGCCATATTTTACATACATTACAATTAGTAAATGTTAGTTTGAACATGCCATTTTACCAATGTGTGGCCATATTTTACACACATTACAATTAGTAAATGTTAGTTTAAACATGCCATTTTACCAATGTGTGGCCATATTTTACATACATTACAATTCGAAAATGTTAGCTTAAACATGCCATTTTACCAATGTGTGGCCATATTTTACACACATTACAATTAGTAAATGTTAGTTTAAACATGCCATTTTACCAATATGTGGCCATATTTTACACACATTACAATTAGTAAATGTTAGTTGGAACATGCCATTTTACCAATGTGTGGCCATATTTTACACACATTACAATTAGTAAATGTTAGTTTGAACATGCCATTTTACCAATGTGTGGCCATATTTTACATACATTACAATTAGTAAATGTTAGTTTAAACATGCCATTTTACCAATGTGTGGCCATATTTTACATACATTACAATTAGTAAATGTTAGTTTGAACATGCCATTTTACCAATGTGTGGCCATATTTTACACACATTACAATTAGTAAATGTTAGTTTGAACATGCCATTTTACCAATGTGTGGCCATATTTTACATACATTACAATTCGTAAATGTTAGCTTAAACATGCCATTTTACCAAGTGTGGCCATATTTTACATACATTACAATTAGTAAATGTTAGTTTAAACATGCCATTTTACCAATGTGTGGCCATATTTTACATACATTACAATTAGTAAATGTTATTTTGAACATGCCATTTTACCAATGTGTGGCCATATTTTACACACATTACAATTAGTAAATGTTAGTTTGAACATGCCATATTACCAATGTGTGGCCATATTTTACACACATTACAATTAGTAAATGTTAGCTTGAACATGACATTTTACCAATGTGTGGCCATATTTTACACACATTACAATTAGTAAATGTTAGTTTGAACATGCCATATTACCAATGTGTGGCCATATTTTACACACATTACAATTAGTAAATGTTAGTTTGAACATGCCATATTACCAATGTGTGGCCATATTTTACACACATTACAATTAGTAAATGTTAGTTTGAACATGCCATATTACCAATGTGTGGCCATATTTTACATACATTACAATTAGTAAATGTTAGCTTAAACATGCCATTTTACCAATGTGTGGCCATATTTTACATACATTACAATTAGTAAATGTTAGCTTGAACATGACATTTTACCAATGTGTGGCCATATTTTATACACATTACAATTAGTAAATGTTAGCTTGAACATGCCATTTTACCAATGTGTGGCCATATTTTATACACATTACAATTAGTAAATGTTAGCTTGAACATGCCATTTTACCAATGTGTGGCCATATTTTACACACATTACAATTAGTAAATGTTAGTTTGAACATGCCATTTTACCAATGTGTGGCCATATTTTACACACATTACAATTAGTAAATGTTAGTTTGAACATGCCATATTACCAATGTGTGGCCATATTTTACACACATTACAATTAGTAAATGTTAGTTTGAACATGCCATATTACCAATGTGTGGCCATATTTTACACACATTACAATTAGTAAATGTTAGCTTGAACATGCCATATTACCAATGTGTGGCCATATTTTACATACATTACAATTAGTAAATGTTAGCTTAAACATGCCATTTTACCAATGTGTGGCCATATTTTACACACATTACAATTAGTAAATGTTAGTTTGAACATGCCATTTTACCAATGTGTGGCCATATTTTACACACATTACAATTAGTAAATGTTAGTTTGAACATGCCATTTTACCAATATGTGGCCATATTTTACACACATTACAATTAGTAAATGTTAGCTTGAACATCCCATTTTACCAATATGTGGCCATATTTTACATACATTACAATTAGTAAATGTTAGCTTGAACATGCCATATTACCAATGTGTGGCCATATTTTACACACATTACAATTAGTAAATGTTAGTTTGAACATGCCATATTACCAATGTGTGGCCATATTTTACACACATTACAATTAGTAAATGTTAGTTTGAACATGCCATATTACCAATGTGTGGCCATATTTTACACACATTACAATTAGTAAATGTTAGTTTGAACATGCCATATTACCAATGTGTGGCCATATTTTACACACATTACAATTAGTAAATGTTAGCTTGAACATGCCATTTTACCAATGTGTGGCCATATTTTACACACATTACAATTAGTAAATGTTAGTTTGAACATGCCATTTTACCAATGTGTGGCCATATTTTACACACATTACAATTAGTAAATGTTAGTTTAAACATGCCATTTTACCAATGTGTGGCCATATTTTATACACATTACAATTAGTAAATGTTAGTTTGAACATGCCATTTTACCAATGTGTGGCCATATTTTACATACATTACAATTAGTAAATGTTAGTTTGAACATGCCATATTACCAATATGTGGCCATATTTTACACACATTACAATTAGTAAATGTTAGCTTGAACATGCCATTTTACCAATGTGTGGCCATATTTTACATACATTACAATTAGTAAATGTTAGTTTGAACATGCCATATTACCAATGTGTGGCCATATTTTACACACATTACAATTAGTAAATGTTAGCTTGAACATGCCATTTTACCAATGTGTGGCCATATTTTATACACATTACAATTAGTAAATGTTAGCTTGAACATGCCATATTACCAATGTGTGGCCATATTTTACACACATTACAATTAGTAAATGTTAGCTTAAACATGCCATTTTACCAATGTGTGGCCATATTTTACACACATTACAATTAGTAAATGTTAGTTTGAACATGCCATATTACCAATGTGTGGCCATATTTTACACACATTACAATTAGTAAATGTTAGTTTGAACATGCCATATTACCAATGTGTGGCCATATTTTACACACATTACAATTAGTAAATGTTAGTTTGAACATGCCATATTACCAATGTTTGGCCATATTTTACACACATTACAATTAGTAAATGTTAGATTGAACATGCCATTTTACCAATGTGTGGCCATATTTTACATACATTACAATTAGTAAATGTTAGCTTGAACATGCCATTTTACCAATGTGTGGCCATATTTTACACACATTACAATTAGTAAATGTTAGGTTGAACATGCCATTTTACCAATGTGTGGCCATATTTTACACACATTACAATTAGTAAATGTTAGCTTGAACATGCCATTTTACCAATGTGTGGCCATATTTTATACACATTACAATTAGTAAATGTTAGCTTGAACATGCCATTTTACCAATATGTGGCCATATTTTACATACATTACAATTAGTAAATGTTAGTTTGAACATGCCATATTACCAATGTGTGGCCATATTTTACACACATTACAATTAGTAAATGTTAGTTTGAACATGCCATATTACCAATGTGTGGCCATATTTTACACACATTACAATTAGTAAATGTTAGTTTGAACATGCCATATTACCAATGTGTGGCCATATTTTACACACATTACAATTAGTAAATGTTAGTTTGAACATGCCATTTTACCAATGTGTGGCCATATTTTACACACATTACAATTAGTAAATGTTAGTTTGAACATGCCATATTACCAATGTGTGGCCATATTTTACACACATTACAATTAGTAAATGTTAGTTTGAACATGCCATATTACCAATGTGTGGCCATATTTTACACACATTACAATTAGTAAATGTTAGTTTGAACATGCCATATTACCAATGTGTGGCCATATTTTACACACATTACAATTAGTAAATGTTAGTTTGAACATGCCATATTACCAATGTGTGGCCATATTTTACACACATTACAATTAGTAAATGTTAGCTTGAACATGCCATTTTACCAATGTGTGGCCATATTTTACACACATTACAATTAGTAAATGTTAGTTTGAACATGCCATATTACCAATGTGTGGCCATATTTTACACACATTACAATTAGTAAATGTTAGTTTGAACATGCCATATTACCAATATGTGGCCATATTTTACACACATTACAATTAGTAAATGTTAGTTTGAACATGCCATATTACCAATGTGTGGCCATATTTTACACACATTACAATTAGTAAATGTTAGTTTGAACATGCCATATTACCAATATGTGGCCATATTTTACACACATTACAATTAGTAAATGTTAGTTTGAACATGCCATTTTACCAATATGTGGCCATATTTTACACACATTACAATTAGTAAATGTTAGTTTGAACATGCCATTTTACCAATGTGTCCATATTTTACATACATTACAATTAGTAAATGTTAGCTTAAACATGCTATTTTACCAATATGTGGCCATATTTTACACACATTACAATTAGTAAATGTTAGCTTGAACATGCCATTTTACCAATGTGTGGCCATATTTTACATACATTACAATTAGTAAATGTTAGCTTAAACATGCAATTTTACCAATGTGTGGCCATATTTTACACACATTACAATTAGTAAATATTAGTTTGAACATGCCATTTTACCAATGTGTGGCCATATTTTATACACATTACAATTAGTAAATGTTAGCTTGAACATGCCATATTACCAATATGTGGCCATATTTTGAACACATTACAATTAGTAAATGTTAGGGCACATGTTTTATTTGCATTGGTCCATGAGCATTGCAATCAATCGCGCCACAGAATGGACAATGTGCGTTCTGAGAACTTAGTTTACAGTTAACACTCTTTGAAACAAACGTTATGTAAGTATAATATTGACTGAAACTAAATGTTATCAAACAGACGGATCTGTAGTCCAGTGGTAACACGTTGGACTGGTAATCCAGGGCTCGCAGGTTCGATCCCCCGGCTGACCCCTAATAAAAATAAACAGTCTTTCAGTTGGGACTTTAAACCGAGATTTCGTGTCTGTGCTTTACACCGTGCACGTCAACGAACCAGAGGAGACTCTGGCATGGGTCTCTGTTGTCTGTATTATTGCACTATCCTCCAATAATCTAAAATGACTTATCTCTTCAGGAGGCGTCGCTCATATGGTCAACCGGTAGCGACGACAAATAACCGTAAAACACAGTTATCAAGAGTGCCTATATGTTACTTTAATCATTGTTAAGCCTCAACCAGTGGTACTTAAAAACTGCCAATCCTTATACAATGTGTAGACCCCATGCTACTGATATCCTCCGAGGCGTGCTCGTGACATGAGTGGACACTGCGAAGATGGGGACGGGCTTACCACACCATAACGTTGGCGTCTATTTTACTGGACCTCGTTTTCTTCGAAGACACGCATCAGAGGCATAGCTATGCAACCACATGATTGGCCGACGAGAACGGTGTCGCCTCAACTCTTCTTCGGAAAATCATGGCAATACAACAGAGCACAACGATCAGTGGAAGGGGTATCAGGACGAACACAAGCAAAACGTAGACGGCATTGCCGGTGGCAGCGCAGATGATGAAGGTGGAAACACGTAGACGGCATTGACGGTGGCAGCGCCGATGCTGAAGGTGGAAACACGTAGACGGCATTGACGGTGGCAGCGCCGATAATGAAGGTTGCAACACATAGACGGCATTGACGGTGGCAGCGTCGATGGTGAAGGTTGCAACACATAGACGGCATTGACGGTGGCAGCGCCGATGGTGAATGTGGCAACACGTAGACGGCATTGACGGTGGCAGCGCCGATGATGAAGGTGGCAACACGTAGACGGCATCGACAGTAGCAGCGCCGGTGATGTAGGTGGCAACACGTAGACGGCATTGGCGGTGGCAGCATCGATCATGAAGGTGGCAACACGTAGACGGCATTGACGGTGGCAGGCGTGTGGTGGACGGTGGCAGCGCGATGATGAAGGTGGCAACACGTAGACGGCATTGACGGTGGCAACGCCGATGATGAGAGGTGGCAACACGTAGACGGCATGGATGACGGTGGCAGCGCCGATGATGAAGGTGGCAACACGTAGACGGCATTGACAGTAGCAGCGCCGGTGATGAAGGTGGCAACACGTAGACGGCATTGACGGTGGCAGCGCCGATGATGAAGGTTGCAACACGTAGACGGCATTGACGGTGGCAGCGCCGATGATGAAGGTGGCAACACGTAGACGGCATTGACGGTGGCAGCGCCGATGATGAAGGTGGCAACACGTAGACGGCATTGACGGTGGCAGCGCCGATGGTGAAGGTGGCAACACGTAGACGGCATTGACTGTGGCAGCGCCGATGCTGAGGTGGCAACACGTAGACGGCATTGACGGTGGCAGCGCCGATAATGAAGGCTGCAACACATAGACGGCATTGACGGTGGCAGCGCCGATGGTGAAGGTGGCAACACGTAGACGGCATTGACGGTGGCAGCGCCGATGATGGGTGGCAACACGTAGACGGCATTGACGGTGGCAGCGCCGATGATGAAGGTGGCAACACGTAGACGGCATTGACGGTGGCAGCGCCGATGATGAAGGTGGCAACACGTAGACGGCATTGACAGTAGCAGCGCCGGTGATGAAGGTGGCAACACGTAGACGGATTGACGGTGGCAGCATCGATCATGAAGGTGGCAACACGTAGACGGCATTGACGGTGGCAGCGCCGATGATGAAGGTGGCAACACGTAGACGGCATTGACGGTGGCAGCGCCGATGATGAAGGTTGCAACACGTAGATGGCATTGACGGTGGCAGCGCCGATGATGAAGGTGGCAACACGTAGACGGCATTGACGGTGACTGCGCCGATGGTGAAGGTGGCAACACGTAGACGACATTGACGGTGGCAGCGCCGATGATGAAGGTGGCAACACGTAGACGGCATTGACGGTGGCAGCGCCGATGATGAAGGTGGCTATAACCATAGGTAGATAGATTCAGCGCGGGATACCTGAATGTTTACCCACATTACTGGGGGGTAGGGAAGTCGACCGGACAAAAAATCAACTACAGCTCTAAGGTAGGATCACAGAGGTTCTGTAGACGCCAAACAAGTACCATCAATGTGCTGGGGCGGTATATGATAGGCATACATGGTCCTCTACTAGATTACTAACGGCCCTTATTGACAGGGCCACTCGACGGCTGCCATTCACAGTTGGTGTGATAGACTGCTGTACATGTATGGGTCAGCAGTACAACGGTCTATTTTTAAATTACCCCCCCCCCTTCACTTGGCCTCATATAAAAACAGAACATTCGAGTCGTGCTGTCGTGCTGGGCATACTGGTGTGGGTGTTAAGAACCTGCGGGTTAACGACATGTGATCGCTCGTTTACATTGCCTTCCGGCTACATATACTCGAACAAACCAAGAAGACAGTGGACCTCATAGGCAGGATGCACACTATTAAAGAAATAAGCATATCTGAATTTTAGAAAATATTTATTTAATAGCAAAATATCTAAAATATATAAAATACTATTTTATATAAAAGTGATAAATTGCGAAAACTGAGTACATAATATAGTATTACATCAGAAATAATGTAGAACTTACACGTATCTGAACTGCGCTGTATGACAACTAATCTACATATAGAATTATTAATATAGCAAACCGTAATGATTGTTGGTCGGGGATAAATATGTATGGAAGAATAGTATGTAAGAGTACTGATAGTTGAATTGGTGATGATGTATGTGTTGGTGTTGTATGAAATCTTAAATATGATCATAACCCTGCAAGCTATGTTCGATGGAATTCAGCCTTATCGTTAAGCCCATACGATACTTGTTCAAGTTTATGTAGATTAAATTGATCGACGGAAAATTAAATAAGTTCAAATAACGAATTGCAAGTGCCTTTAATGCAAATTGTTGCCATTTGAAACTTGCTTTTAAATTAGAAATACACTTGAATTTATACTCTGGTTACCATTCCATCATATATTTAACCGGTTCACAACTTAATCGTTGTCTTGTCCGCCATGTTGGCTTACCTACGAGGCGTCTCAATTAACTTAGAGCAGCATATTGTGAAACTATTAAATTTTGGTAAGAATTATTATTATATTCGAATTTGCAGATATATTCGTAAAGTTGTTTCCGGTGGGATAGGATCAGGACACAATTCGTTGGACTGTCTTGTGGGGACATAATTGTATTATACATGAAAAGGATGCATATTCGTAGCAACGCTGGGTTGCATACAGTGATTGTACACAGTGCCTTAATTTCGGAATCCTGCTTCCGCCATCCAGTTTTCGACTTTTTAACACCCGAAAACTTGATTTTTATTATGACGCGATCATTATTGACCTATTGAACTTCGACTTTTCTATGTTATATCTGTAATTCATTAGCGCGAAATATTGAAGCTTTGGAGATAAATATCGACTTTTCGCGAAGGTACAAGAGATGGTACACAAGTTGACAAGTGATGGTACACAAGTAGACAAATGATGGTACACAAGTAGACAAATGATGGTAGACAAGTGATGGTACACAAGTTGACAAGTGATGGTACACATGTAGACAAGTGATTGTACACAAGTTGACAAATGATGGTACACAAGTTGACAAGTGGTGGTACACAAGTAGGAAATAATGGTAAACAAGTTGACAAATAATGGTACACAAGTAGACAAGTGATGGTACACAAGTTGACAAGTGGTGGTACACAAGTAGACAGGTAATGGTACACAAGTAGATCAGCTATAATTCTGCAAGAATTAGCGAGTAAACAAATCAAATTTGTTAACTTTTCGCGGTTAGTGGTTTCCAAGAAATGCCGACGTTTCAAATAAAAAACAATCACGTGATCGTGTGCAGGATTCCGTATTTATGTAATAGTAACGTAGATCTACAGTATACGTATACTGCTTTAACATTACTATACATGTATGATGAATTAATCTATAATTAGACGACCAATGAGCATTACGTTTGTATACATGTATGCTATAACCATATACACTACTTGTAATAATTTTAATAACTCTTTATAATATAAACAAAACAAAAATGTGGAAGTAAAATATATTTCTATTGAAAATTATACAAATTTCCCCTGCTCTAACAAGTTGTGTCACGATATTTGAATAAAAATGTACAAATGTAAAAACTATACAATGTATAACATTGGTACGTACCTTAGATTTCAAATCATACAACAACATGTAATGACAATATCCATATCACAGGACAAATGTATTGGTGCTGTTAAAACGACATTACATCGTAAAATTCGAAATAAAAATGCCTCTTTAACGTATAAATAGCATTGCTACTATCAATTCCTCCGACATAATATGAACACTAACTTTCAATACAAAATCAGTGTGTTTACGGTCTACAAATTAACTCTCAAACGTGAAAGTAGGATGTCATATAACGGTCAGTTACGCTCCTGAATTGACGTGTGCGCGTGTTACTATCGTTTACAGATAACTTTAATCAGATTAGTCACAACTAAAATATGTACAGGCACAAAGTGTAAGATATAACGGTACATCTGTACAATACATGTTATTATATATAACGGTACTGAAAGAATAAACTGAATTTGTCAACACTGTCAATTAAATGTTGTAGAATCTGAATATCATGTTTTACTTATATCCCAGAAATATTCTGATATTCGATCTAAATACATGCCAACAATATCTTGGCCAAATGTAAAGAAATGTAATTGTCTTATGTCCACCAATAAAAGAAGAGTTCTTGTAAACATTTGTAATTTTTTAAAGGAAGCCTATGTGTTAAGAAATAAAATATTGTAATTTAAGTGTGTATACATATATCATATGTAAACTACTATATTAACGAAAGGTTATTTCACTCACATTTGTTTGTGATTATAAATATGTATATATGATTATACTGTTCATTAGCCAAAGGCATGTATTATGTCGATTTGCTAAATAAACTTTGTTGCTGTTGTTGTTGTTGTTGTTGTTATTATTCAGGACACGGGCGGTGTACATTATGCGTGGCTGTTGACCCTATTTACATTAATTTGCTATGTCAACACACGTCGTATTGTTTCTTAGCTAAAATACTCAGAATACGTGGAAAATATTTGGACAAAAAATACCATAATACAAGGAATTACATCTTGTAGAATTTTGCTTTTTCATCGATGTAGTGTCGCTTTAATGTACAGTCTACATCCGCTATGTCGAATTTCGTCGGACCCAACACAATACTTCGACATAACCGAAATGTTACGTAACAAAATTCGATATAAACGGAGCCAGTTATATGTAACATGATAATGTCTGAAATGATCCGACTTCGAGATAACCGACGAATTCGACATAACCGACTTTGACACAACGGATGTAGACGGTAATTTACCAGTCTATTCGGTGATATTTGGGTTTTCATTTTGTACATAGCATAGAGTCATGGTGTAATCCGAAATTTTGTTTTTAAAGTAAGTTTGTTTTTTCCTAAGAAATGAGGTGTCTCCCTGATGTGCCATTTAAGTTTTCATTATTAGACAGTTGTAACCTTGCATATAACATTACACAACCTATGCACGCCAATGTGATCCAAAAGAAACTGATTTGGCGACAGCAATTGTGACGAGTTTTATCACTGGGCAGTTGACATAATTACGTTCATCAACTTGTGATGGTGTGATTGACTTCAATGAGAACGGAAACATTCACACAATACATGCATGATTAAGTTTTAAAACACATTTTTGAACAAATAAACTATAGAACAAAAATTAACTTAAGCATTAAACATCATCTAACGCTATAATTGAAACAGATCAAATCATTTTCGAAAATTTCAACTGGTTGTCGCTTTTGGAAACAACGCCCCACAATATTTATTAAATTATCTAACATGTTTTATTCATTATTAACAGTCTTGCGCAGTGGGTCCTCTGTGGCAAAGTGGTTTAGGTTTTTGATTTCAAAACATTTTTGTCTCACCATTATATGATTGAATCCAACTAAAATATAGCTACATTGGGTAAATCCACCCAGCTTGCTTGCGGTAGGTCGGTGGTTCTACCCTAGTGCACTTATGTTCCTGAAATTCTCGAATGGAAGCCCAGGGCCATCCTCCACCAATATCGGTGCGACTTTAAACCCTAAGATATCATTGTTTTACTTTTCACATAGTGTCTCAATAAATACACATGTAGACATTATACCGTGTAGGCCTACATAGATATGTTCGGTTTTTACCTTTCATGATCTGTAATCGATTAAGCACATTTATATCTTTTTAAGGATGTTTTCATAGTAATTGTAAACCAAAACAAGAATCTTACACAGCAATTTTAATGCTCTAATTTCGTGAGACGACAGCGATATATATGGCGGCCATTTTGTTATTATGTGATGTCAGAGCTACTGTTTCCATATAAGGTGATACAGTGCATGTCATATATATTGACAGTTAGAATCGGATTCCTATTCACACAAAAAGTTAAATGTGTGTGCAATTGTGGTCATATAATTTACTGAACGACTTGAATGCACTTGAAGCTGCAACAGCGTCTTGGACGACGAATCTATTCCACTGAGTGTTGACGACTTTTGTAGCTGTATACATGCCTCATTTATGTCCAGAATAGACGAAAATATAAGCATAATAGAACACGAGAACTTTTCAACATTAGCGATGAACTGTTTTGAATGTCGTCTGTATCTAAATAATGGTTTCAATGTTGCATGATTGTGTTTATGTACATATATACAATACAAGATGATGGCTTACAATGGGGTATCGTAGCAATGACGTCACACGCACCTTTCAAATGTGATAAAAGCAAAAGTAAACCGAGTGTGTTACTTCTACACTGGACGCGCACGTGATCTAATTATAGCTATGGACGCGTAGTGCTATAAACTCCTATATACGCTTCGAAAATATATGTTCACATATCGAATATAGTGGTAGCTTCCAATTGAAATCATTGTTAGTTATCATGTTTGACTTTTTTCCTTCATAACAGTCAAATGCCTTCAAGTCGTTTGTAATGTTGAGCTTAAATGTTTATAACTTGTGGAATTCCGGGTAGTCTTTGGGTTTTCTGCCGTTTTCTGCCGCTATGATATCAGCGTTAGGATAAACCTTAGGCGTCTCATCGTCGTCGGGAACGTAGCCAAAGTTGTCATTGGCATATTTGCCTTCGCGATTCTCCTTCAGCCTGGGACCCCATTCTGGTTTTGCTGCCGCAGCTTGGCTAACCTGAAATATAATATAATGTAAGATGGTATAAAGTGTTGCAGATAAGGAAGTCCCAACCGAAGGCTTACGATGCCGAGTTCTTTCCATGCATCTTCAATCTTATTATGACAGCCTACGGAACAAAAGTTCCTTACTTAACCTTACTTACAGAGACTAAGAAAAAAACTGTTCAAAACCTATCCAAATTTATATTATTACGCAAGTTTAGCAAGAAATTAACAATTTTATACACCACAACCATCTATGCTCTTCTGAAAATGTATCCTTGCCTTTCCATTGTACTTTGTTTATGTTTATGTATTGTTTGCTGTAAATACGTTATCATATTTAATGCAATAAATATATTATAGCTATACTTATATGTATACATCAATGGCGCATGAATTTACTATAATGTGATGAGGTCTTTGGAATGTGACACTTTACTCACATTGATGTTGATTGTCACTTAAAAGTAAACACCACGTACATGTTAAGCGTAACGATTTAATTTCTTTAATGATTAATATACAAAACCAAAAACAACAAATTCATATTAACCCATTCAACACCAAGTAACTCACATGGACTGGTCCATGATATTCATAAACCAATAAATGAATCAGAAAATCACATTTGGACAAGTTCATTTATCAAAATGGGTAATTATGTCTAAAAATAGTCATATCACTGGCAAAAAGTGCAGATCCTGATGAGACGGCTCGTCACGAGCCGGCTCATCTGGATCTGCACTTTTTGTAAGCCTATTTAGAGGTCTGCGGTGTTGAAAGGGTTAAGTAATTTTCGGTTTCTTCTTCGAATTTTAATATTACTGTGGATCTCAAATGAGTCATATTAATTATGATAGCTGTAAATATACAACTTGTATATCTTACACCAGAAGTCAGTTTTCGTCATAATACAAGGTGAAACCCATTTACGGTATAATAATAATAATAATAAAGACTTTATTTAGCGAGAGAACTCATTTGAACAATTAAGCCAATCTACCATGAGGCCCTCAACAAATTAAAACATGAAATAGCATAATGAAACGTGTAAACAGTAACCAGTAAAACTTTCGTAGGAAATAAGATATAAGCTGCAAGAACTAACACTTATATTCATGTATAATTGTATATTATCAGTTTATTAGGTTATTGGTCTGTTCTTACAAACTGCACAACCTGATAAATAAAGCTTTGAAGTGTGGAACAGAATGTGCTGTTTTGATGTGATAAGGGAAGGGAATGCCACATGTGTGACCCTGAATATAAGAACAATTTTCGAAAATCTTCAGTAGTTGGCTTAGGAGGGTAAACTTGAAGATTGGCAGATAATCGCAAGTTTTGAGTTCGAACATCGGAAGTAAATCTGAATGACTCTTGCAGATAGACAGGTGCTAGACCTAGCCATTTTGGTAAATATGTGCGTAAAATATAGGTGCAACTTAAATACTGGCCGCCTCTGAGCTTGAACAAAAACAGTTTTAAACTCATTTGACGAAGAGTTAAATCATGGTCTCTCGGGTGCTTGAACAAAAAAGGTTTTAAACTCATTTGACGAAGAGTTAAATCATGGTCTCTCGAGTGCTTGAACAAAAAATATTTTAAACTCATTTGACGAAGAGTTAAATCATGGTCTCTCGGGTGCTTGAACAAAAACAATTTTACGCTCATTTGACGAAGAGTTAAATCATTGTCTCTCAGGTGCTTGAACAAAATAATTGTACGCTCATTTGACGAGGAGTTAAATCATGGTCTCTCGTGTGCTTGAACAAAAACAATTTTAAACTAATTTGACGAGGATTTAAATCCTGGTCTCTCACGTGCTTGAACAAAATAATTGTACGCTCATTTGACGAGGAGTTAAATCATGGTCTCTCGGGTGCTTGAACAAAAACAATTTTAAACTAATTTGACGAGAATTTAAATCCTGGTCTCTCACGTGCTTGAACAAAATAATTGTACGCTCATTTGACGAAGAGTTAAATCATGGTCTCTCGGGTGCTTGAACAAAAACAATTTTACGCTAATTTGACGAAGAGTTAAATCATGGTCTCTGGGGTGCTTGAACAAAAACAATTTTAAACTAATTTGACGAGGATTTAAATCCTGGTCTCTCACGTGCTTGAACAAAATAATTGTACGCTCATTTGACGAAGAGTTAAATCATGGTCTCTCGGGTGCTTGAACAAAAACAATTTTACGCTCATTTGACGAAGAGTTAAATCATGGTCTCTCGGGTGCTTGAACAAAATAATTGTACGCTCATTTGACGAGGAGTTAAATCATTGTCTCTCGGGTGCTTGAACAAAAACAATATTAAACTAATTTGACGAGGAGTTAAATCCTGGTCTCTCACGTGCTTGAACAAAATAATTGTACGCTCATTTGACGAAGAGTTAAATCATGGTCTCTCGGGTGCTTGAACAAAAACAATTTTACGCTCATTTGACGAAGAGTTAAATCATGGTCTCTCGGGTGCTTGAACAAAATAATTGTACGCTCATTTGACGAGGAGTTAAATCATTGTCTCTCGGGTGCTTGAACAAAAACAATTTTAAACTAATTTGACGAGGAGTTAAATCCTGGTCTCTCACGTGCTTGAACAACATAATTGTACGCTCATTTGACGAAGAGTTAAATCATGGTCTCTCGGGTGCTTGAACAAAAACAATTTTACGCTCATTTGACGAAGAGTTAAATCATGGTCTCTCGGGTGCTTGAACAAAATAATTGTACGCTCATTTGACGAGGAGTTAAATCATTGTCTCTCGGGTGCTTGAACAAAAAACAATTTTAAACTAATTTGACGAAGAGTTAAATCCTGGCCTCTCACGTGCTTGGACACTTACATTTCCATTATTTCTGGCGATTGCGACGAGCATGCCAACGACAACGCAGCAGATCGGCAGAAGGGCCAGAATCCAGCCGCAACCTTGTGCCCAGTCTGGGAATTCTTCGCCGGCTACATAGTAGACCGGACTATAGTTCACAGCAGACATTACGATAATGAACTGAAATGTTAGAAATGTAACATATAAATGAATTATTAACTCTTTGCATGATGGGTAAAATAAAGGCTATAAACAGTTCAACTAATTGTAGCAGACGACAATTCTTTAATGCGTTTTTCTTACTTAAAACTTAAATCTCTGGAAATCTGTCATGGAATATCATCAGAATTGTGTCGATACAGTATTTTTAGCATTATTTCGAATATATGCATGTACACTTCTAGAGATGATGATGATGATGATGATGATGATGGTGATGATGATGGTGATGATGATGACGACGACGATGATGATGATGATGATGATGATGGATGCAATCACTTACAACGATGGCTATTGGTGTCACGCAGCACCACATTGGCACGTAATAGCCCCAGAAGATGACGTTCCGGGGTCCAAGCATCAGCTCCAGATCCTTCATGAAGTTTCTAATGCCTAATAAAAGATATTATCTAATGTAATTAGTAACAAATATCATGCGAAGCATTAAAATCCGAGGTCACGATGACACTCAAGCACTATATGTCCGATTAGCGCAGTGGTTAGCGGTTTCCTCCCACACGAATGACCACATAATTATACGCTTTCATCCGCGCCAACGAGAGTGATTACTATATTAAGTCGTTAAGTTGTTAAACTTGCTTCGCAATCGTTGATGATAGAAATGACAGTAAAATTGCAAAACGGTTAAATATAATGTTCTCAATAAAAGACATATTCTTTCAAACTGTCATGCTTTGTTACTTCTTATACATCCAATACACGTACATTTATGAGAAACATTACATATTTACGTTGGCATGATGTGGAACCGTGTCAGTTAGAGCATCGTGCGATTATGTGTGAGTCCGGTAATTTAATAACGTCAATCCTTATTGGAATGGCATAAGGAAGTGGCGTAATTTTACAGAAGTGTATACATGGATTAATATATCGTCATTGTCTATTTGATTTACAACTCTCTGAATCTTGTATCCACAAATTGCATATAAATTAACAATTAGGTCAATTACTTCATCAATATACAATTGTGACGTCAATACAATTATGACGTCATACCGACGGTGACTTTGGTTTATATTCTTGATAACAAAGAAGACTCTACAGACGGATATGTAGTCAACAGTGGTAACACGCTGGACTGGTAATCCAGGGATCGCAGGTTCGATCCCCCGTCTGACCCTAATAAAATTAACAGTCTTTCAGATGGGACATTAAACCGAGGTCTCGTGTCGGTGCTGTACACCGTGCACGTAAAAGAAGCAGATGGGACTCTGGAATGGGTCTCTGTCTGTATCATTGCACTATCCTCCAACAATCTAAATTGACTAATATCTTCAGGAGGCGTCGCTCATATGGGCAACCGGTAGCGACGATAAATAAACGTAAAACACACACACACACACTACATGGACGAATTCTGGTCAACAGTTTGCCGCATTAACAGTCTTTCAGATGGGACATTAAACCGAGGTTTCGTGTCGTTGCTTTACGCCGTGCACGTAAAAGAACAAGAGGATGCTATGGAATGGGTCGCTGTCTGTATCATTGCACTACCATGTATAGACCATATGTACTCAAAAATATATTATTAAAAATATAAATAAAGGTTTGATGTTTACTATTATTTAGTGGAATGCTGAACTTACTGCAGATGGATATTAGGTTAACATGCATGTTCGCAGAAACAAGAACAGACATATCATTTGAGAACGGATCGGTGCTCAGCCCTATCACCTGGGAATAATCAAACATACTTCGATAAGCGGCGGTGTTGTGGGGAGGTACCCTTAATGTGGGGAGGTACCCTTAATGTGGGGAGGTACCCTTAATGTGGGGAGGTACCCTTAAAGGAGGTATGTGGGGAGTTACCCTTAATGTGGGGAGGTACCCTTAATGTGGGGAGGTACCCTTAATGTGGGGAGGTACCCTTAATGTGGGGAGGTACCCTTAATATGGGGAGGTACCCTTAATGTGGGGAGGTACCCTTAATGTGGGGAGGTACCCTTAATGTGGGGAGGTACCCTTAATGTGGGGAGGTACCCTTAATGTGGGGAGGTACCCTTAATGTGGGGAGGTACCCTTAATGTGGGGAGGTACCCTTAATGTGGGGAGGTACCCTTAATGTGGGGAGGTACCCTAATGTGGGGAGGTACCCTTAATGTGGGGAGGTACCCTTAATGTGGGGAGGTACCCTTAATGTGGGAGGTACCCTTAATGTGGGGAGGTACCCTTAATGTGGGAGGTACCCTTAAATGTTGTGGGGAGGTACCCTTAATGTGAGGAGGTACCCTTAATGTGGGGAGGTACCCTTAATGTGGGGAGGTACCCTTAATGTGGGGAGGTACCCTTAATGTGGGGAGGTACCCTTAATGTGGGGAGGTGCCCTTAATGTGGGGAGGTACCCTTAATGTGGGGAGGTACCCTTAATGTGGGGAGGTACCCTTAATGTTCCCAGATTTAATATTCGTCTGACAACTGTATTTACTTAAGGAATGTATCGCTGGTTAATAGTTTCCATCGGGGTATGAAGTACATTGAGTGCGGTTAACGTGTGTGGATTCACACCGCCGGAGAATAAAATGTGTTGGCAACAACTCTTTCTACTTTGTCATTAGATTAGTTTTGGTTCAAACGCTGCAAACTGTAGGAATTTGTTTGCACATGTTTCAAGATGGCCAATAAAACCTTGGCATTATATATGATACATGTCCCTTTCAAGGCTGTCCGATTAGCGCAGTGGTTAGCGCGCTCGCTTCTCACAAATGCAACCCGGGTTCGATCCTCGGACCGGGAAGTATGTGCGATGGTATGGTAGTCGCCAGATTGGACAGGTGGGTTTTCTCCGGGTACTCCGGTTCCCCCCCCCCCCACACACACACACGAATGACCACATTTACGCTTTCATCCGCGCCAACAAGAGTGATTAATATAAGTTGTTAAAACTTGCTTCGCAATCGTTGTAAAATAAATAAAGTTTTAAAAAAAGATGTTTATTTACCATACGTAGTTCACGTATGCTTTCAGTTGGTTTGCCTTGAATTGATGCATGTATATAGACTCCAGAAAATTTAGTGTTTTAACTCTTTCACCGCCAATGTCGCATAAAAGCGACTTTGTAAAAAGTAGAGAACCCGATCGGACAGAACAGAACATGCCGTCTGATCAGGCTATATACTGATTGCTCTTCAGACAGTGGAGCTGAAGCACCTGTCCGAATAGCAAATAACATAGATCCTGATCAGACGCGGATCTATGTTGTTTGCACATGCTCTGAATTTAATCGGAGCTGAAAGAGTTAATACTAAGCTAAGCCGACTATGAGTTCAGTTGCCGTGAAGAAAATGTGCATCAGTCACCATGTGCAAACATCTAATGAGAGACAACTGTCATTTTCTATTACCTCCATTGGCAGATAAAGTCTGATTTATTCCAAAATGTGAATAGGTCCTTTCAGTTAGAATCCTTTGTTTTTACTGTTGTGCCCTAACCAGATGTTGCGGTATGATACTTGTGATTTTATCAAAAACCTGTTAATTAAGTGATAACATTATTTTACAAATAAGTACCCATTGTATATACTGTATGCGATACGTCGAGATATAGTAATTTAATAATTATAAGAAACGACAGTGAAATAAAATTGCTAGCATGTTGGAAGCAACGATAAAACAAAGGACAACATTTAGTAGGACCTATCTACTGTTATGGAGTATTCAGGGGCAGTAGCTAACCGATGTCTCTCATTCAGCATACGTACCATATACATAGCAAACGGCAATCAGTTCAAAAAGGGCGATAACCATGAGGTTGTAAGATCCGGAATACCAATCAAATAAAGTCAACACTAGAATGCCGCCCTGAAATATAAGTAAAACTGTAAATATACAAAATATAGTACAATTGTTCGAATCAGTAACTAGACAAACTATCACATACAAATATGTAACAGAAGGACGATTGAAAACTCACTCATAATACAGAATGCAGAATTTCAACTACGTAAATAGATTGACATGGCCATTTCTGGATTCCAGCTCAAGCCTGTATGTTCAAACCTATGCGCACACAAGTGAAGCTTGGAACTAGTTCCCTGAAGACTACGAATACATAGCAGTAATTCTTATCACATACGTCCAGAAAACCTGTGCACTTTTATATTGAGCGTTACTTTTTGGCTACAAATTTTACAATTATGGATTTTAATATCATGAGTGTAGAAAATAATCCTTCACACACTGCACACATTTACCCAATATATCGCACATTTTGATAACTAATTTGCCTATATTTTTTTTCGAACAGGATATCAATTGTACCTCTAAGGTAAGTGAACAGTTTCTTTTTGGTGTCAGTATATGTACAAGTAGGCATCGGTGGCAGAGTGGTTAGCCTTGGTTACTGACCTTGATTGCAAATAACTTGCCGCTCAATGATATTGGTTCGAATCCCACTGAGTATGTCGAATTATTCTAAGTGAAGAATGTATCCAGCTGACTTGTGGAAGGTAGGTTGTTTAACCAGGGAGGCCGTCCATACCGGAAATACTGCTCGAAGTGGCACCAGGGATATCCATACACCAATAATAGCAAGAGGCTCGCCATATGGCCCACGCTGCCGGTACGTTGCGCCTTTAAACCCAACAAACAAGCACACAAACATATGTAGAACTACGCTGGGTTACAAAACTTTGTTGTCATGGGAACTACGCTGGGTTACAAACCTGTGTTGCCATGGGAACTACGCTGGGTTACAAAACTTTGTTGTCATGGGAACTACGCTGGGTTACAAACCGTTGTTGTCATGGGAACTACGCTGGGTTACAAACCTTTGTTGTCATGGGAACTACGCTGTGTTACAAACCTTTGTTGTCATGGGAACTACGCTGGGTTACAAACCTTTGTTGTCATGGGAACTACGCTGGGTTACAAAACTTTGTTGTCATGGGAACTACGCTTGGTTACAAACCTTTGTTGTCATGGGAATACCAAGTACAAATCCGATCATGCAGCATATAAATGTAAAAACCATCTTTTTCTTGCGCAGGACCTGTGGGTAGAGATCCGAGATGCCGCTGATGACAGTTTCCATCATCACCATCTGTAAGGTAATGTGTTTCTTTGTTATAATATCAGTGCTACGAAAGGGCCAGCCAGTGTTGGCTTATAATGTACTCTGTTGGCTTCTCATACAAATAATGCTTTCTCAATATCAAACTCATTTTTCTTGTGGAAGTCGCGATAGCGCTGTGATAGTGTGTTCGCTTCAGGTGCGAACGGTCTGGAGTTCGAGCCCCACTGGAGCCGTTACGATTGTGCCCTTAGGCAAGGCATTTAAATTCCACGTTTCCCCTTCTCTCTCCCTCGCGGCGATGGATTCTATCATGAATGAGGTATTGAGAGTGATTAATATAAGATGTAAGAACTTGTTTCGTAATCGAGCTAAAATAAATGTGTTTAAACTAACTCAATGTGAAGATGTTTTACCTAATAGAACAGTACAATTTTACTAAGAAACTGTAAAAATCAACTACTGTGAATGTAAGTAATGGGACTTTAAGCTACAAGCATACACATAATATGAATTTACTACAAAACAACAAAAAAGCGTCTGTATGTGTTTTTTATTATTCAAATTGAAAGATAAAACTATTTATATGCATATTTATCATGGTAGTCTTAAGAAAGCCACAATTTATACATAAAGATATATAAAGAGCGATAAAGGAACTGTAATTTACAAACACAACTTTACAAAAACAGTTCAGCCGTAGGCAAATCTTGAATAAGATATATTGAAGATGGTGTTCCGCTTCATATAACATGTCAGTGTGTAGCCCCCACTATGTAGCTCTAGTTACGTCCCCTGGCGTTACGTCAACAGTTATATAAGAAATGTTAATGCCGTGATAATTACGTTCACGTGTTGGACTAGTCAACTATGTAGTACATACAGGGGACATAACACTGACATGACTATCGATACCTAGAGTTAGTATCTAGTGCATTAAGGGGACATAACACTGACCTGACTGTCGAAACCAAGATTCAGTATGTAGTACATAAATGGGACATAACACTGACCTGACTGTCGAGACCTAGAGTTAGTATGTAGTGCATTAAGGGAACATAACACTGACCTGACTGTCGATACCGAGAGTTAGTATGTATGGCATTAAGGGGACATAACACTGACCTGACTGTCGAGACCGAGAGTTAGTATGTATGGCATTAAGGGGACATAACACTGACCTGACTGTCGAGACCAAGAGTTAGTATGTAGTGCATAAAGGGGACATAACACTGACCTGACTGTCGAGACCAAGAGTTAGTATGTAGTGTATAAAGGGGACATAACACAGACCTGACTGTCGAGACCAAGAGTTAGTATGTATTGCATAAAGGGGCCATAACACTGACCTGACTGTCGAGACAAAGAGTTAGTATGTAGTGCATAAAGGGGCCATAACACTGACCTGACTGTCGAGACCAATAGTTAGTATGTAGTGTATAAAGGGGCCCATAGCACTGACCTGACTCTCGAAACCAAGAGTTAGTATGTAATGTATAAAGGGGCCCATAACACTGACCTGACTGTCGAGACCAAGAGTTAGTATGTAGTGTATAAAGGGGCCCATAACACTGACCTGACTCTCGAAACCAAGAGTTAGTATGTAATGTATAAAGGGGCCCATAACACTGACCTGACTGTCGAGACCAAGAGTTAGTATGTAGTGTATAAAGGGGCCCATAACACTGACCTGACTCTCGAAACCAAGAGTTAGTATGTAATGTATAAAGGGGCCCATAACACTGACCTGACTGTCGAGACCAAGAGTTAGTATGTAGTGTATAAAGGGGCCCATAACACTGACCTGACTGTCGAGACCAAGAGTTATTATCATGAAAAAGAAGAGGAAGGACCACAGCGATGATACAGGAAGTCTAGCTAGTCCTTCAGGATATGCCAACGAACGCTAATCCAGGTCTGAAAACATAATGTATTTGAATGTCAAGTATAGAATGCAGTTCACGAACGCTAATCCAGGTCTGAAAACATAATGTATTTGAAAGTCAAGAATAGAATGCAGTTCACGAACGCTAATCCAGGTCTGAAAACATAATGTATTTGAATGTCAAGTATAGAATGCAGTTCACGAACGCTAGTCCAGGTCCTGAAAACATAATATATTTGAATGTCAAGTATAGAATGCAGTTCACGAACGCTAGTCCAGGCCCTGACAACATAATGTATTTGAATGTCAAGAATAGAATGCAGTTCACGAACGCTAATCCAGGTCCTGAAAACATAATGTATTTGAATGGTAAGTATAGAATGCAGTTCACGAACGCTAGTCCAGGTCCTGAAAACATACTGTATTTGAATGTCAAACCAACTTGCCTTTATAGAACTCAGTTCACGTGTCATAGACATATAAACTATGCAATGTTGTTATCTTCTCGGTGGTCGTAAAGCAGTTTACATAACAACGCCTTTCCTGGGCAGGCTATGGCGGTTAACCAGTAATTAGAGCACCAACCTCTGTAAGAAACTACCAACTGTTTCATATAAAGAGACAAGGTATGGGCGAGGCACGAACCAGTGACAATCGGTATACAAGTCAGCGACCTTAACCACTCGACCATGAAGGCGATCCAACATACGCTGTCCTATTATTATTATTAGAACTTATTTAAATTACGATCACGTGACTGGAGTTGGGAGTGGTTACGGAAAAAGGTCGAACAATGTTCGGCAAAATTCGGATAATAAAGTTCTCAAAACGACTAGGAGAGTCAAAGTATATTCTTGTTTTCGAATACATTCGTCATTTGTTTACCGAGACACTATATTTAATAATACTGTATTGCATGTTTTCATACATTACATTACAATTATACATACAATGAAATACACGGAAAACAATTAGAAATTAAATTAGGATTAATTTGTATTCTTGTATATGATATAGTCTGCATCAAAAACATATTGGTTGGGTTACAAGTTATGACAACATTATTTACAGCCCTCCCCATCACTTCAAACTAAATTAACAATGTTGGATGAACAATTTATATTATGTATGATCTGATGTAGACAAATAACACATATGCTCTTTATACCGAGACAGTTTGTTTTTACGTGTATTTATCGTCGCTACCGGTTGCCCATATGAGCAAAGCCTCCTGAAGAGATTAGTTATTTTAGGTTTTGGAGGATAGTGCATGATACAGACAGAGACCCATTCCATAGTCTCCTCTGGTTCTTTTACGTGCACGGTGTAAAGCACCGACACGAGACCTCGGTTTAACGTCCCATCTGAAAGACGGGGGATCGAACCTGCGATCCCTGGATTACCAGTCCAGCGTGAGACAGTTGGATAATAATAGTTTTATAGTGAGCACACTTACACGGAAACAACCTTCATAGAAATAGTTATGTGATGTATCTATAAGGTTGTATCTATAAGGTTGTATATACGTAAATAGGCAGAAGTGCATCCGCGGTCCACGAATGTAGTCCCAATAACTAATATAGTTTATTTTCGTTTTGGTAAAAATGCATGACAGGCGGTGTATAGTGTTTGTGATTTTTGAGAAATTATGTGACTTGAGATGACTTCAGACTAGTTGATGTGTATAAAAGATGTGGTATAAGAATTCAGACCATTGCAAACTGACGGTTGGTATACTGTATTATTTGGCGGAGGAATACAGTGACGTTATTCACAGGTGAGCACCGGATATGGAAAATATTATAATTGGAATAGTTTGCTCTTTTACAGTTTCATTTGAATACCTCTTCACAGTGGATGTGGTATCAGAAGAAATGAAAGATTGGAAATATAAATGAACAGACTGTATGTGTTTACTTTTTACTATGTATTTAATAGACAATTTATTTGTTGTTTTACAATCATAATGACATGACTTCAAAACAGCCATATAGACCGTAATGCACTGCGATCTCGCACCAGTTTGAATTGCAACATATAGGTAAAATAAATTGCGAGTTTTGCCTTCCAAATGAGATCAAATAACAGATATCCCACAAAATCTGTCTTACCATTATGATACTATAATTTTAATAAATATACTAATACTAATAATCATTTACTGAATAAAAAGTGTTGTTCTACGGCTAGATGGGACACATTCATACTACCAAAGTGTCTATCATATGAAATAGGCACTGTACATCAACGGGAAAAGCCAATATGACGACATCCCAGCGATGGGTTTGACATCTAAGGAGCTTATATATATATAGATTGATTGATAAGCGATTGCGCTTTTCTGTACACGTATATATAGACTGAAATAATTATCGGCATCATTGAGAAATAAGCCGATTGATATATTGTATTGTTCCATACAGGATCTATATATTGTAAGTTGTCATCATTCGAATGCATGGACAAGTCGGTAGAGGTGATATCGTGTAATTTATCAACTGTGATGATTGATCGGTCCATGCAAAATTATTTGCGTGTATAGAACAATTTAAACTGATTTAAATTGATGTTTAAGCTTTATAATCTTTTGTTTATGTATTTGTTGTCTATGCATGTCTCGTACATGTTACCTATAGGTGTATCACGTTCATTCGACACGCTCATGCTTTCCCCGTATGTTACAGTCGTGATAGCGCAGTAGTAGAGCGTTCGTTTCTGGTGCGAAAGGCACGGAGTTCAAGCCCCGATGGAGCCGTCACCATTGTGCCCTTAGGCAAGGCATTTAAATGCCACGTTGCCCCTTCTCTCTCTTCGTTGCGATGTATTCCATCATGAATGAGGTCTCGAGAGTGATCAATATAAGTTGTATGTACTTGTTTCGCAATCAAGCTAAAATAAATATATAAAAGACTACGCACCGCTATCTGCAACGTCCGCCACTGGTTGATTGGTTGTGTGAGCCATGAAGCCAAGCAATGAGAAGATTGCGAACCCTGCAAATATGCTTGTACTGCAGTTGATCACAGCCACGATGACCGAGTCCCTGTATGGTGCAAACACATATAGATTATCAACATGTCTAAGGAAGTCAAGCCCAATCTGGCTTCACTAATAATATACATTAGGAAAGAGGTAGCCATATAAGCAAGTTGCTTTCTCCTCAATCCTACATGTATGATCTTATTGTGATCATTATACTATGTATATTCATTGAAATAAAATATTGTTTAAACTAATAATATACATCACAGCATCACCGGTTGTATATTTATTTTATGTGTATTATTATAATATAGCCCATAACAAATAAATTGGGAGAAGCCGATTCGAATCCCACTGGTGAGGAAGCTATCCAGCTGGCTTGTGGTAGGTCGGTGGTTCTACCCATGCGTGTCTGAAATACTGGTTTTCTTCCACCAATAATAGCTGGAGAGTCGCCATATGAGCTGTGGGTGCAATTTTAAATCCCAGTAACTAAATAAACATATATGCACATTTAAAGCCTTCAAGCCTATGATTTACATAAATATTGCTATACTTATTCATATTACGTCACTAGCCAGTTAAGTAGTAAGGGGGAATTATTGTCGTCTGAATACATTTCTCAAGTCTATTTTATGACTATGCTTTGGTGATGGTGAATGTATGGTTTCCGCGTCCATGTTTAAACGTTTAAATTTTATTTAATTTATAACGATTGCGAAACAAGCTTTAGCAACTTATATTAATCACTCTCTTTGGCGCGGATGAAAGCGTATATGTGGCCATTCGTGCGGGAGGAAACTGGAGTATCCGGTGAAAAGTGAAAACCCACCTTTCCGATCTGGCGACTAGCGTACCATCTCGCATACATAGAGTGAACTGTTTAGACAATCTTTCTTATATTGGCAGTCACACTTGTGGAATTCCCTCCCTTATCACATCAAAACAGCCCATTCTGTTTCACACTTCAAAGCTTTATATATCAGGTGGTGCAAAGAACAGACGGATATGTAGTCCAGTGCTAACACGCTGGACTGGTAATACAGGGATCGCTGGTTCGATCCCCCGTCTGACCCTAATAAAATTAACAGTCTTTCAGATGGGACGTTAAACCGAGATCTCGTGTCGGTGCTTTACACCGTGCACGTAAAAGAACTAGAGGAGACTCTGGAATGGGTCTCTCTCTCTCTGTATCATTGCGCTATCCTCCAAAAACTAAAATGACTAATCTCTTCAGGAGGCGTCGCTCATATGAGCAACCGGTAGCGACGATAAATAAACGTACAACACACACGAACAGACCGTTAACCTAATATATCAAGTTGTGCAAAGAACAGACAGTCATCCTAATAAACGGATAAATTATAATTATACATGTGTATAAGTATTAATTCTTGCAGATTATATCTGATTTCCTATGACAGTTTTACTGGTTACTGTTTACATGTTTCATTTTGCTATTTCATGTTTTAATTTGTTGAGGGCCTCGTGGTAGATTGACTTAATTGTTCAAATGAGTTCTCTCGTTAAATACAGTCTATATTATTATTATTATTATTATTATTATTATTATTATTATTATTATTATTATTATTATTATTATTATTATTATTATTATGTCTGAAGGGACTATAATAATAATACTAATAATAAAGACTTTATTCTCCGAGAGAACTCATTTAACAAAAGTTAATCTACCACGATGCCCTAAACATATATACAAATCAAAAAGGACTCGAACACACACTCCTCGGTTACGAGCGGACACTCCTCGGTTACGAGCGGACACCCCGCGGTTACGAGCGGACACCCCGCGGTTACGAGCGGACACCCCGCGGTTACGAGCGGACACTCCTCGGTTACGAGCGGACACCCCGCGGTTACGAGCGGACACCCCGCGGTTACGAGCGGACACCCCGCGGTTACGAGCGGACACCCCGCGGTTACGAGCGGACACTCCTCGGTTACGAGCGGACACCCCGCGGTTACGAGCGGACACCCCGCGGTTACGAGCGGACACTCCTCGGTTACGAGCGGACACCCCGCGGTTACGAGCGGACACCCCGCGGTTACGAGCGGACACCCCGCGGTTACGAGCGGACACTCCTCGGTTACGAGCGGACACTCCGCGGTTACGAGCGGACACCCCGCGGTTACGAGCGGACACTCCTCGGTTACGAGCGGACACCCCGCGGTTACGAAGTAGTTGCGGTATACATTGCACCACGAAGGCTTTGTAAATAGTGTAATGAAGATTAACTCACCTCCAGCAGTTATTTTTAAAGTTGTTGAAGCTGGACATACACAGCAGTCCTCCGAATGCTGGCCCGAGGGAGTAGAATATCTGTGTAGCGGCATCGGACCACACCTACAGATACAACCATACACACTGTGTTAACCCTTTCAACACCACATACCTCTAAATAGGCTTACAAAAAGTGTAGATCCAGATGAGCCGGCTCGTGACGAGCCGTCTCATCAGGATCTGCACTTTTTGCCAGTGATATGACTAATTACCCATAATTACCCATTTTGATAAATGAACTTGTCCAAATGTGATTTTCTGATTCATTTATTGGTTTATGAATATCATGGACCAGTCCATGTGAGTTACTTGGTGTTGAATGGGTTAATACACATTTATGCTAATCTGATTGGTTCTTACTATCATTTGGTCACTATGGAGACCCCCTTCCTGGTGTCTTGTCTTTGGCGATACTCGAAGTCAACACCACTAGCTTCCAATGCTGACAGCAGGCTCTCGAATAATATTATTACGATAACAATCCAATTCCTCTTAGAACAATATTTTGGTTATGTCTAAGTAATTTGGTATGGTAATATATGCAGTAATTAATATGCGATTAGATGAGTCGATAAACTCTATATACATGTATGTAGCAATCACACTCATATTACAAATACAGTCTACATCCGCTATGTCATAGTCGGTCATTTTGAATTATCCGGTTATCTCGAATTTGGATCAAAGTCCCGTTTCAGACACTATCATTATACATATAATTGGCTCCGTTTATATCGAATTTTGTTAAGTCAAACTTCGGTTATCCCGAAGTATTTTGTTCGGTCCGTCGGAATTCGACATAACGGATGTAGACTGTATATAAATAGCAAAAGGGTTGTATCAAAAAGTATCCAACAACATTAGTGAGTGGCACTCCCTCCACCTAGAAAATATTCGAACACTACAGAATGTAAGTGGCGTAATTAAGGATGAAAGCATGTACTATAAATGTATTTTACAAGATTAAATATATGTAGTATTAACTTTATCAAAGCAATGCACATGTGTGACCATGCGATTATTTCCCATGACGACCAATCTGGATAATACGGACTGGAGTCGCAAATATGGCATACACATTGTAACTACGACCTTTTATAAATTTGTTGTACCGATCAGTCATACAATAACCATCTGATTTACGACTCGTGTCGTACATAGCACATACAATAACCATCTGATTTACGACTCGTGTCGTACATAGCACATACAATAACCATCTGATTTACGACTCGTGTCGTACATAGCACATACAATAACCATCTGATTTACGACTCGTGTCGTACATGTAGCTATGACATTTTAGCTTAAAGCGACATTACACATCAAAAATAAAATAAAATGCATTTGTTCACGTATAAATGCATTGCTACTACAAATTCTTCTGAATACATTCGAACACTAAAATTGAATCAATAAACAGTGTTTTTATGGTCTACAAGCTTTCAAAAGTGAAAGTAGGATTTCATATATCGGTCATCCACGCTCCTGAAATGACTGTATGTCATTGGAGTCAATACTAAACGCGCGATACTTTCGTTTAATAATTTTACTAAGATTAGTCTACACATAAATATGCCTAGACACAAATGTGAGATGTAACGGTAAATCTGTACAATAAATCGTACTATTCAGAATACACTAGTTGTATTACGCATGGATGTTTACATTATTTTGTTATATCAACAAACCGCGTATACGACGCTTGTTTATTTGTTGAAATACTCAGTGTTTGAGGCAACTATTGGAATATAAATTATACAATATAATAGGAAATTACATTCTGCATACATTTGCGTTTTCACCGATGTAGTGTCGCTTTAAATATATACTGATCCCAAAAAGATACTGTGTACTTGTCGTAGAGGTAAAATTCGCTATGTCCTTTTAGAAAAAATGCAAATCTGGTATTCCGTTAAGATCGAATATGAGTAGAATAATAATAATATACATAATAATAAAAACTTTATTTAACGAGAGAACTCATTTGAACAATTACGTCGATCTTCCATGATTTGTAAATATGTTATGCTCTTCATTAATGGAGGAAATAAAAGTATCTATCTATCCATGAAGCCATCCGCAAATTAAAACATCAAATAGCATAATATGAGTAATTAACGCTACTGTTTCTTGGCAAGGTTTTAACGAAATACCAACGTTATAAATGATATAAAGACTGTTACCTCTAAGGCGAGTACACTAATTGGTTTCCGTATAATATATTGTTTCCCAACAGTATACAGACTATGGAAGTCACCAATACACATACTAATTTACAGGGACACGATTAGGATGGAAGACATTACGACTTTCTGGATCCAGTCCATGTATTTTACCTTTGCATCTTTCAGTCTCGACCATTCTGGAATGATGTAGAACTTGACGCCCTCTTCATACCCTGGCAGGGTAAGTCCTCGAATCAGTAGGACCACCAATAACAGGTACGGGAACGTGGCAGTGAAATACACGACCTACATAGCAACACATATATACTAGAGGACATAGAAAACGCACACCTACATATACAATTATTAGTATTACATGAGAACGAAATACGAAGGATTCCATCACAAGATATATCACATCTTTATTACAAAACACAAACTGAACAACTAAACAATAGTCCAGTATGTTTACAACTATGTATTTATATAGTTATTGTGTTTCATGTCAAAACAAACTTATCCGAAGTGTGCGTTTCATGTCAAAACAAACGTATCCGAAGTGAGCGTTTCATGTCAAAACAAACTTATCCGAAGTGTGCGTTTCATGTCAAAACAAACTTATAGAAGTGTGCGTTTCATGTCAAAACAAACTTATCCGAAGTGTGCGTTTTCTATGTCCTCTAGTATAGGATATACAGTTGCCCTACGATAATGTGTTATTTACAAACATTACTATAAATAGGTTTGGAATAAGCCAAATCAATACGTATGGTAATAAATAATCCTGTGTGCCAAGTAATGTATACATAAAAATAAACTTCGTTTTACCTGTTATAATAATATTAGCCCGTGCTATCTTTTTCGCGGGAATCACGTTATCGTTGGGGTATAGTATGTATTTATTAATGTGATCATACATGACATGTATGTTTATACTGACCATATAAGGGGACGATGTAGTGTATCAATAGGACACAGACGGAGCTGTAGTCCAGTGGTAACACGCTGGACTGGTAAATGAGGGATCGCAGGTTCGATCCCCCGTCTGACCCTAATAAAACAGTCTTTCAGGTGGGACATTAAACCGAGGTCTCGTGTCGGTGCTTTACACCGAGCACGTAAAAGAACCAGATGAGACTCTGGAATGGGTCTGTCTGTATCATTACACTATCCTCCAAAATCTAAAATGACTAATATCTTCAGGAGGCGTCGCTCATATGGGCAACCGGTAGCGACGATAAATAAACGTAAAACACACACAGTATCAATAGGCGTGTATTGAACAAGGTGCGAAAGTGTACGAGCGGTTGCGCCAGGTGAAATTATCATTCGATATGTCGCAGTCAAGCCATTGTAGGCGTTATTTAGCCAAACTTTATAATCAGTTTCAGAGTTTATTGGCATTAAACACAATTGTTCGTCGCCTATACAACATGTACGACGGACAGTACATAATATACAATTACAATATAATACATGAGAAAAGCATGAAAACAAAATTAAAATTAATGGGTATGGTAGTTTGACAATATATAATGAATATACATACGTAAATGTGTTCATTGACAACTACCCTCTAATAACAGATGCTTGGTAAATATATTTTGATAATTTTTTAATAATACTACTTTGTGAACATTGTAACAATGACTTGAACTTATTCAAGTTAGGCCAATGACAATAATAATGTGGTAAACAGTTGTTTCTTACTTCTCTATAGAATGGACATACTAATAAAAAGTGATATTCAGTTTCAATACAATTCATATTGCATTTCTTACAAATTCTCTGGTTTCTATCAATATTTCTATGACGACCTTCTTCTATGGGCAGAGCATCGAAATATAGACAAGTTAATTCTATAACTAACATTTTTAACACAGGATAAATACTTTTCTGGTTGGAAATCTGTTTTAAACATGCAATAGGTTTCAAGTTTAGGTAGATTTCTAAGGTCTGAGAACGACTGCTGTAGATATTGATCATGTATACACTTTATTACACTCTGTATTTGTACATTTGTTACAACTGCACTATTCCATAAATAGGAAAACCCTAGGTTATCTAAGAGTGTTTTAACATCGTTTGACCATTTATTTATATAATTACCATTCATATCACGCATATTATACAATTAGAGTACAACATTAACTTATTCACACGGGATAAAATGGCAGAACCTCTGCACAGCATATAGCAATTGTGATGCCAAATTCAGGGAATTAAAAAAGGTATCTACTCGCGGCTGCTCGACCGAGAAGCCAGTAGTTGGATTTCAATTCGGGGCAACAGACAAGTGTTTTGCCTACGGAAAGTAAGGTCATGACAGAGACAATTATTCGATGCTGGCTGCCAGCACTCTAGCATATTTTATTTTGTTGTTGGTTATATTTATAGGGCAGGGCGGGCGTATAGTAAGAATTATTGACTGTTTGCCTTTGGACATTTTGCATTGAGTAGTCACGTGAGGTATAATCAAATAACTTACCTTTCCAGACGATTTAATTCCCTTCATGAGACAGAAGAAGATGAGGACCCAGGCGAAGAACAGACAGGTGATGTTCTTCAAACTGATACCACCTATGTTATCTATGCCATCCGATTCATGCAGACGCAATACAAAACGGCTGAAACAACAACAAATATTTTCTGAAAATAAATGTGTATTATATAACCGAAATATTCAGGTAGATGGTAGATGCTATAATTGTCACGATAACCTGATATGCTGGGTTTGGGATAGAGGTAGTAGTCCCACAAAACAGGTGGCAGTAAGCTAAAGCTGAAAAGTAGAATACTCTTCAATTGGAGATCAAATTTAACCTTAACCCTAATGTCCAGATTACTGCCAATTGTCCCAAGATTACTGCCAAGTTTATATTTCGTGGCGTGGTTATTCAAACATATCAACGTAGTTTGTGACGTCACGATTAAAGTGCTCCATATGCAGAATAGGAAACGTCATAATATTATTGAGCTTAATTTACATAAAGATTCCAATAATAATGCACCCGCGCAAGGATCTCCTAACGGGGAGTAATAAGGCAGTATAATGACGTCATAGTAAGCTAGAGTTACTCTTCCTTTTATCTGCTAGTCGATTCTAAAATGGTGCGTTCATGTCGCTCTCGATATATGTGTTGTTTTTAAAATCGCTCCAACCACCCACCACTTTAAACTTAGGAGAATTTGTATTATACATGTACATGATTTACATAAAGTTGTGGTACAGTTGTTGCTTCTGTGTATATTATTGGTTTAAACATATTTTATTTATCAAGATAAACATGACATATAATATATGTACATATAACACCCATACAATACATCTATCAAGACAAGTGGATTGAATTGAAAGCTACAGGAGCTTATGCTAATTCTCTCCACAATGTTATTAATTTCAGTGAGGCTGAATATAACTGTAGGCCGATAATTGCCTTTAATTTGACTTCCGAATGGTTGACTACAGTCAACAGACATCCAGCCTATCATATATTAGTTTGAAAAGTTGGAACATATAGCAATTAGTACCTTGAACATAATAGATAATTGTTTAAGATCGAGGTGAAAATATACTCACACGAAAAAGAAAGTGTGCACTTGGTTAGAGGGGAAAATATATACTTATATTCACACGTAAAACAGTGTTCTGATAATTATCAAATTTCAATTAAAAGTAAAACATCGTGTAGCCAATAAATATTTGAATATTTTGATACTAAATTTGCCTATTTATTGCTTATATATAAGTATAAAAGTGTCCTTCTAACCAAGTGCACACTTTCTTTTTCGTATGAGTATATGTTCGTATATCAATCATTGAACTAGGCAATTTGAGACAAGCTGCAGTTCAATATTGGTGGACATATCCTCACAACTAAGACATTGTCACATGTTGATCAGGTCGATAATATTAGTGTACAAGACAATAGGGATAAACAGTCGTCATATTTCAAAAATGTAATATACGCTTACGTCCAGTATTCGTCACTGGGTAATTTAAGATCGAGATTGCAGGTTGAGAAGTTGTCTTTCATGGTCTCGTATCCCAGAGTGTACAGACTTGTAACATTCAGTGGCAGCGACATGTTCGCTAATGTAGTGTTCACGCAAGAAAAGTCCATCATTTCTAAAAATGACAAAAGTAAAGGAAAATACAAATACAAGAACAAAACAATCATGTAACGATTAATTTCACTATGGTTATTAACATAACTGCAGGCGTCCCTTTAATTTAAAATAATGCAATCCGTGCACCTCGACACACTATTCCTGATTGGTTGATCTCACTCTAATTTCCTGGATGCTGGTGGACCTTATGGCCGAGAAGGGATCCAACATGTATACGAGTACCCAGGATGGAGAGATGACAAATTCCAGATGCCCTTGATGTTTATACGTCATCACATTGAAACAATGTGAACGATGAGCAGGTGGGTGACCGTGTGTTTGTACATCCAAAATCACCATATTATATCCAAATGATTTCTGTACAGGAGAAGCAATTTTAATAAGACATTGTCCTTTTTCAAACTTATTTATTTTACAACGATTGCTAAGCAAGTTCTAACAACTGATATTAATCACTCTCGTTGGCGCGGATGCAAGCGTAAATGTAGTCATTCGTGTGGGAGAAAACCGGAGTACTCGGAAAAAACCCACCTGTCCGATCTTGCGACCACCGTAACATCTCACATACTTCCCCTGTCCGAGAATCGAACCCGGGTTGCATTGATGAGGAGCGAGCGCGCTAACCACTGCGCTATTCGGACATTGCCCTAGGTTCATATCATCAATTATGTTATTTGTGTTGACTTGATTAATGTCCACTTGATATGTAATAAAACATGGTTTTTGAAGCCAAACTAGAACTAGCTTGTCAACTAGAAATAGAAGGGAAACTGTCATGCACAGTTGTTGAATCTTTACACAGCTAGAGGCGCACAGAAAAACCAATGCTTACTTACAGCGGTATGCGCTGTAGTTATTGATGTTAGTATGGATACAGTTGATGATACCGACTACGCTGATAATGGAATGATGTGAAAAGGGTACTTACTATGGACACGGTTGATGATACCGAAGAAGCTGATAATGGAATGATGTGAAGAGGGTACTTACTATGGACACAGTTGATGATACCCAAGAAGCTGATAATGGGGGTGATGTGAAGATGGTACTTACTATGGACACAGTTGATGATACCCAAGAAGCTGATAATGGGGGTGATGTGAAGATGGTACTTACTATGGACACAGTTGATGATACCCAAGAAGCTGATAATGGGGATGATGTGAAGATGGTACTTACTATGGACACAGTTGATGATACCCAAGAAGCTGATAATGGGGGTGATGTGAAGATGGTACTTACTATGGACACAGTTGATGATACCAAAAACGCTGATAATGGAATGCTGTGAAGAGGGTACTCACTATGGATACAGTTGATGTTACCGAAGAAGCTGATCATGGGGTGATGTGAAGATGGTACTTACTATGGACACAGTTGATGTTACCGAAGAAGCTGATCATGGGGTGATGTGAAGAGGGTACTTACTATGGACACAGTTGATGATACCGAAAACGCTGATAATGGAATGCTGTGAAGAGGGTACTCACTAGGGACACAGTTGATGTTACCGAAGAAGTTGATAATGGAATGATGTGAAGAGGGTACTCACTATGGACACAGTTGATGATACCGAATAAGTTGATAATGGGGTGATGTGAAGAGAGTACTCACTATGGACACAGTTGATGATACCGAATAAGTTGATAATGGGGGTGATGTGAAGAGAGTACTCACTATGAAGTTCGTCCACCTTTGTGTTGTTGTCCAAAGCTGGGAAATCTGGATATGGTTCTTGTCTACAATTTTTGGTATTCCATGGATTGTCACAATCGATCCAAGGTACGTCTCCGTCGAGGTTCACAAACGATACAAACATGTAGTAGATAGCGTACATGATGATCACGTTGTAGTAGACGCTGACCAGGGCGCTGATAGTAACCATGCCCCAACCGATACCTACAATGTACATAATTATACAAACCTGTAAGTACCTTGTATACACATACCCCAACCGATACCTACAACACACATACAAACACACGTATGGGTATATGGAATTGTATACATAGTGTATCACAGTGACGTTACACAACGAGTTGTATATTTAATGTATCACAGTGACGTTGTACAACGATTTGCATATTTAGTGTATCACAGTGACGTTGTACAACGTGTTGTATATTTAATGTATCACAGTGACGTTGTACAACGTTTTGTATATTTAGTGTATCACAGTGACGTTGTACAACGTTTTGTATATACAGTGTATCACAGTGACGTTGCACAACGATTTGTATATATCAAACATAGCTCATAAAGTGAGTAAACGAGAGTGTATCGGTATTTATCTTGATATGTATCCTCAAACATTAGCTCATAAAGTGAGCACACAAGAGTGTAGATGTGTTTTATCTTGATATGTATCCTCAAACATTAGCTCATAAAGTGAGCACACAAGAGTGTAGATGTGTTTTATCTTGATATGTATCCTCAAACATTAGCTCATAAAGTGAGCACACAAGAGTGTAGATGTGTTTTATCTTGATATGTATCCTCAAACATTAGCTCATAAAGTGAGCACACAAGAGTGTAGATGTGTTTTATCTTGATATGTATCCTCAAACATTAGCTCATAAAGTGAGCACACAAGAGTGTAGATGTGTTTTATCTTGATATGTATCCTCAAACATTAGCTCATAAAGTGAGCACACAAGAGTGTAGATGTGTTTTATCTTGATATGTATCCTCAAACATTAGCTCATAAAGTGAGCACACAAGAGTGTAGATGTGTTTTATCTTGATATGTATCCTCAAACATTAGCTCATAAAGTGAGTATCCTCAAACATTAGCTCATAAAGTGAGTACACGAGAGTGTAGATGTGTTTTATCTTGATATATATCCTCAAACATTAGCTCATAAAGTGAGCACACGAGAGTGTAGATGTGTTTTATCTTGATATATATCCTCAAACATTAGCTCATAAAGTGAGCACACGAGAGTGTAGATGTGTTTTATCTTGATATATATCCTCAAACATTAGCTCATAAAGTGAGCACACGAGAGTGTAGATGTGTTTTATCTTGATATATATCCTCAAACATTAGCTCATAAAGTGAGCACACGAGAGTGTAGATGTGTTTTATCTTGATATATATCCTCAAACATTAGCTCATAAAGTGAGCACACATATTGATTTGTATAGTTTGGATGTAGTATCAGAAGAAATGAAAGATTGGAAATATAAATGAACAGACTATGTTTTTACTTTTTACTATGTATTTAATAGGCAATGTATTTGTTGTTTTACAACCTTATAAGCCATCTCGCCATGTGTATACTGATAACAAGGGACATAACACACTGGATTTTCTGTGTATTACTCTGTCAACTTACTACATTTGCTTCCCTTTATCGAAATAGTTTTATGTTTTACCCTTCGTAATTGTTTAAAACATTTGTTTCCACTTACGTGGCAAATATAATGTACAAGTACATTGTCACGAACAGTATTAATATTAAATGGTGAATAGCATATGCATAATAAGCACACACCTTGTAAAATATGGAACGCACAATCCAGTGATAATATAGTCAGTAAACAGTATTTAGCTCATTGTCGCTTCTAGGCCCCTAACCCAAAACCCATACGCCCCTAACCCCAAACCCATACGCCTCTAACACCAAACCCATACGTCCCTAACCCCAAACCCATACGCCCTTAACCCCAAACCCATACGCCCCTACCCCACAATCATACGCCCCTAACCCTCACCCCATACGCCCCTAACCCCAAACATATACGCCCCAAACCCATACTTCCCTAACCCCAAACGCATACGCCCCTAACCCCAAACACATACGCCCCTAACCCCCAAACCAATACGCCCCTAATCCCAAACCCATACGCCCCTAACCCCAAACCCATACGCCCCTAATCCAAACCCATACGCCCTTAACCCCAAACCCATACGCCCATAACCCCAAACCCAAACGCCCCTAACCCCAAACCCATACGCCCCTAACCCAAACCCATACGCCCCTAACCTCAAACCCATACGCCCCTAACCCCAAACCCACACGCCCCTAACCCCAAACCCATACGCCCCTAACCCCAAACCCATACGCCCCTAACCCCAAACCCATACGCCCCTAACCCCCAAACAAACTGAGGACAATTAGTGCATACCCCCAATTTACAGGGACAACCCATTGGCTGGAGCCGTTGCGATTGTTCCCTTAGGCAAGGCATTTAAAGTCCACGTTGCCTCTTCTCTCTCACTCGTAGCGATGGATTCCATCAGGAATGAGGTCTCGAGTGTGATTAATATAAGTTGTAAGAACTTGTTTCGCAATCGAACTAAAATAAATGTGTATAAACTAACCCATTGATAGTGTAAACATGCCCACTATGATGTGCTATATTTAGTTTAGCTCGATTGAGATTACACGGTTTTTAAAACATTAGATTAATCGTTCCGAGACCTCATCCCTGGTGGAATCCATCGCCATGAGTGAGAGAGAAGAGGCAGTATGAAATTTAAATGCCTTACCTAAGGACACAATCGTAACGGCTACATCTGGGCGCGAACTCCATGTCTTTCGCACCTGAAGCGAACTCGCTATGTCGTATAATTGTGATGTGTTATGTAGTATAAGTGTGAGGTGTTATGTAGTATAACTGTGGGGTGCTATGTAGTATAATTGTGATGTGTTATGTAGTATAAGTGTGAGGTGTTATGTAGTATAACTGTGGGGTGTTATGTAATATAATTGTGATGTGTTATGTAGTATAAGTGTGAGGTGTTATGTAGTATAACTGTGGGGTGTTATGTAGTATAACTGTATGTGTTATGCCGTATAATTGTGGGGTGCTATGTAGTATAATTGTGGTGTGTTATGTAGTATATTTGTGGGGTGTTATGTAGTATAATTGTGGGGTGTTATGTAGTATATGTGTGGGGTGTTATGTAGTATAATTGTGGGGTGTTATGTAGTATAATTGTGGGGTGTTATGTAGTATAATTGTGTGGTGCTATGTAGTATAATTGTGGGGTGTTATGTAGTATAACTGTATGTGTTATGTCGTATAATTGTGAGGTGTTATGTAGTATAACTGGGTGGTGTTATGTAGTATAAGTGTGGGGTGTTATGTAGTATAACTGTGAGGTGTTATGTAGTATAACTGTATGTGTTATGTCGTATAATTGTGGGGTGTTATGTAGTATAATTGTGGGGTGTTATGTCGTATAATTGTGGGGTGTTATGTAGTATAATTGTGGGGTGTTATGTAGTATAAGTGTGAGGTGTTATGTCGTATAATTGTGGGGTGTTATGTAGTATAATTGTGGGGTGTTATGTCGTATAATTGTGGGGTGTTATGTAGTATAATTGTGGGGTGTTATGTAGTATAATTGTGGGGTGTTATGTAGTATAATTGTGGGGTGTTATGTAGTATAATTGTGGGGTGTTATGTAGTATACTTGTGGGGTGTTATGTAGTATAAGTGTGGGGTGTTATGTAGTATAATTGTGGGGTGTTATGTAGTATAATTGTGTGGTGCTATGTAGTATAATTGTGGGGTGTTATGTAGTATAACTGTGGGGTGTTATGTAGTATAATTGTGGGGTGTTATGTAGTATAATTGTGGGGTGTTATGTAGTATAATTGTGGGGTGTTATGTAGTATAATTGTGGGGTGTTATGTAGTATAATTGTGGGGTGTTATGTAGTATAATTGTGGGGTGTTATGTAGTATAAGTGTGAGGTGTTATGTAGTATAAGTGTGATGTGTTATGTAGTATAAGTGTGAGGTGTTATGTAGTATAAGTGTGAGGTGTTATGTAGTATAAGTGTGGGGTGTTATGTAGTATAAGTGTGGGGTGTTATGTAGTATAATTGTGGGGTGTTATGTAGTATAATTGTGTGGTGCTATGTAGTATAATTGTGGGGTGTTATGTAGTATAACTGTGGGGTTTATGTAGTATAATTGTGGGGTGTTATGTAGTATAATTGTGGGGTGTTATGTAGTATAATTGTGGGGTGTTATGTAGTATAATTGTGGGGTGTTATGTAGTATAATTGTGGGGTGTTATGTAGTATAATTGTGGGGTGTTATGTAGTATAAGTGTGAGGTGTTATGTAGTATAATTAGGTGATGTTATGTAGTATAAGTGTGAGGTGTTATGTAGTATAAATGTGGGGTGTTATGTAGTATAATTAGGTGGTGTTATGTAGTATAAGTGTGAGGTGTTATGTAGTATAAGTGTGAGGTGCTATGTAGTATAAGTGTGAGGTGTTATGTAGTATAAGTGTGAGGTGTTATGTAGTATAAGTATGAGGTGTTATGTAGTATAAGTGTGATGTGTTATGTAGTATAAGTGTGAGGTGTTATGTAGTATAACTGTGATGTGTTATGTAGTATAATTGTGATGTGTTATGTAGTATAATTGTGGGGTGTTATGTAGTATAATTGTGGGGTGTTATGTAGTATAAGTGTGATGTGTTATGTAGTATAATTGTGGGGTGTTATGTAGTATATTTGTGGGGTGTTATGTAGTATAATTGTGGGGTGTTATGTAGTATAATTGTGGGGTGTTATGTAGTATAATTGTGTGGTGCTATGTAGTATAATTGTGGGGTGTTATGTAGTATAACTGTATGTGTTATGTCGTATAATTGTGAGGTGTTATGTAGTATAACTGGGTGGTGTTATGTAGTATAAATGTGGGGTGTTATGTAGTATAACTGTGAAGTGTTATGTAGTATAACTGTGAAGTGTTATGTAGTATAACTGTGTAGTTTGTGTTGACTAGCAGTCATCATACCGTATGATAAATATTGTGTGCAGATATTTAAAACATATAACTCATGTTTACAAATTTACCCAGATGATCCGATACCAGCTATATTACGTAAATGATTTTGCTTAATAAATTTAAAGTATGCTTAAAAGGGGTTCGTATTATCATAAATTACATTGCTGTTGGTAAACACAGCCTTCTCATATAACCTAGTTGATCAAATAACTTCAGGCAGGTGGTATCGCCTATGCACAAGCTGCGCAAATAGCCTTATGTAGCTAGGATCCCTGTGCATTCTATTTCTGAACCTGTGCGTGTAGACATTGACACATCATGCTGAAATGTTGATGATTTACGTTTATTTATCGTCACTACCTATTGCCCATATGAGCGACGCCTCCTGAAGTGATTAGTCAATTTAGATTTTTGGAGGATGGTGCAATGATACAGACAGAGACCCATTCCAGAGTCTCCTTTGGTTCTTTTATGTGCACGGTGTAAAGCACCGACACGAGACCTCGGTTTAATGTCCCATCTGATAGACTGTTAATTTTATTAGGGTCAGACGGGCATCGAACCTGCGATCCCTGGATTACCAGTCCAGCGTGTTACCACTGGACTACATATCCGTCAGAATGCAATTTTGATATGATGATGCCGTGACCTAATTGAGCTTGACTTCGGGCAGAGGTCCTGGTGTTTACAGAAAAGTAGAATCTTGTTTTGAATGAGTGTCGCAATAGAACGAAGAATGATATAATTTAGCGGTGTGCGTCCTCTTGCCGAAGAATAATCGCTGAATCCTACCGTAAAATATCGGGCTAATCTTCCAAATGGTGATCGGGCCTTCAGAAGCGAATTGCCCAAGGGCCAGCTCGAAGAAGAAGAGTGGCATTCCAGCTATTAACAACATGATGATGTAGGGAATCAAAAATGCACCTGAAATAAACAACACGAGGGTATTTATTAAAACATGTCGAGCTCGAGATACATATGTGTGTGCGTTTATTTATCGTCGCTACCGGTTGTCCATATCAGCGACGCCTCCTGCTGAGATTTGTCATTTTAGATTATTGGAGGATAGTGCAATGATACAGACAGAGACCCATTCCAGAGTCACCTCTGGTTCTTTTACGTGCACGGTGTAAAAGCACTGACACGAGACCTTGGTTTAAAGTCAAATCTGAAATACTGTTAATTTTATTAGGATCAGACGAGGGATCGAACCTACAATCACTGGATTACAAGTCCAACGTGTTAACCACATGACTACAGATCCGTCTGTTTCTATACATAGAGGTAATATATAGCACAGATACAGATAGAGCATGCAATGTGCACTTGTGTACTGGAGTAACACGTGACAGGTTGTTGACACAAGTAGGCAGACACTATTTGAAACTAACACTGTGACGAATATCCATAACATTAATGCAATCAAAATAAAAAAAACAGCAGATGATGTGTATTTTAATCATCTTAGAAAACTCAGTCGCCCAAATACATGTTTGTGTGATTTACGTTTTATTTATCGTCGCTACCGGTTGCCCATATGAGCGACGCCTCCTGAAGTGATTAGTAATATTAGATTTTTGGAGGATAGTGCAATGATACAGACAGAGACCCATTCCAGAATCTCCTTTGGTTCTTTTACGTGCACGGTGTAAAGCACCGACACGAGACCTCGGTTTAAAGTCCCATCTGAGAGACTGTTAATTGTATTAGGGTCAGACGGGGGATCGAACCTGCGAAAATACATTTGACTTTTAATAAATGTATTAGTCAGTTAGTCCCCATTGTGAGACAACCATTATTACTATTAACTGGATCAAAACACAGACGCTTGGGGTCTGGATAAATGTGTGCGGGTTGAAAACCACAAAACTAAATATTATTAAAATTAAACATTATTCAGCCATTTTAAAGAAGTTTAAAAATGTAATGGCGTAAAACATGCAATGTATAGTGTCAAGCCTATAGTGTATCATGGTGTTCAAAGGTTTTTAGTTTTGTGGTTTTGAACCCGCAGACCTTTGACGAGACCCCACACGTCTGTGGATCTAAATGTTACGTGACTTAGACTTATCATGAGTAGCTTTGTGAAAATGGCCAATTGTTAAAACAATATTAGGCACTGACATGTAGCGAACGTTTACCAAACTTTATATATAATATGTATAACCGACCAACGTTCTTAGATTCTGTCGATCAGTAGGATAATTCAATGTTCATATATTACGTCGATCAGTAGGATAATTCAATGTTCATATATTATGTCGATCAGTATAATAATTCAATGTTCATATATTATGTCGATCAGTAGGATAATTCAATGTTAATATATTATGTCGATCAGTATAATAATTCAAAGTTCATATATTACGTTGATTAGTAGGATAATTCAATGTTAATATATTATGTCGATCAGTATAATAATTCAAAGTTCATATATTATGTCGATCAGTAGAATAATTCAAAGTTCATATATTATGTCGATCAGTAGAATAATTCAATGTTCATATATTATGTCGATCAGTATAATAATTCAAAGTTCATATATTATGTCGATCAGTATAATAATTCAAAGTTCATATATTATGTCGATCAGTAGAATAATTCAAAGTTCATATATTCTGTCGATCAGTAGGATAATTCAATGTTCATATATTACGTCGATCAGTAGGATAATTCAATGTGCATATATTACGTCGATCAGTAGGATAATTCAATGTGCATATATTACGTCGATCAGTAGGATAATTCAATGTTCATATATTACGTCGATCAGTAGGATAATTCAATGTTCATATATTACGTCGATCAGTAGGATAATTCAATGTGCATATATTACGTTGATCAGTAGGATAATTCAATGTTCATATATTACGTCGATCAGTAGGATAATTCAATGTGCATATATTACGTCGATCAGTAGGATAATTCAATGTGCATATATTACGTTGATCAGTAGGATAATTCAATGTGCATATATTACGTTGATCAGTAGGATAATTCAAAGTTAATATATTCTGTCGATTAGTAGGATAATTTAGATTTTATAATAAAATACTGTCAAACAAGCAAATATGATAATGTTTTGTCAAAACAATGATTAAACACACGAAAATATTTCACAAGTGTAAAACGCATTGGATTGTGAGATTTGTGGCACAAAGTTAACCTAATAGTAGACACTTAATTAATTGGTCCATATTATCAAAGTCTCCGCTCCGTATATAGCCGTGTCCGATTCACTTACCTCCTCCATTCCTATAGCATAGATACGGGAAACGCCATATATTGCCTAGACCAACCGCGTAGCCTACACACGACAGTATAAAGTCCAACTTGTTACTCCATGTCTCCCTAGCAACGGCTTGATCGTCCTGGAAGTAGAAACATTAGTACGTAACATTCATAGTGTTCTTCCGTTGCTTGCGCAGTGGTTGGCACGCTCGCTTCTCACTATTAAACCGTTCCCTCATAGAAGTACCTCTTGATGCCATAACCAATACGACATAAATTGACAATGTAGTAGCCAAACCAATGTTCATAACCCTTTTCCTCATAGAAGTACCTCTTGATGCCATAACCAATACGACATACATTGACAATGTAGTAGCCAAACCAATGTTCATAACCCTTTCCCTCATAGAAGTACCTCTTGATGCCATTACCAATACGACATACATTGATAATGTAGTAGTCAAACCAATGTTCATAGTGCAGGCCAGAATCTCATGTAGTCCCAGTAATATATATGGCGGTGGGATAGATATGGCGACTAATTATCCACTGCATGATATCTAAATGGATGTCGTTTGTATGGAGATATAATAGTATATTAACCTAAATCTCATGTAGTCCCAGTAATATATATGGAGGTGGGATAGATATGGCGACTACTTATCCACTGCATGATAGCTAAATGGATGTTGTTTGTATGGAGATATAATAGTATATTAACTTAAATCTCATGTAGTCCCAGTAATATATATGGAGGTGGGATAGATATGGCGACTACTTATCCACTGCATGATAGCTAAATGGATGTTGTTTGTATGGAGATATAATAGTATATTAACCTAAATCTCTATGAAGGAAAGGAATCTGTATTAAGCAGCCATCTTCGAGATTACATTTGCCATGGTGTGATAATCTATTACTACTAACTAATGTATTACAGCATCAACTCGTGTGTGAACAAGAGTATCTTTGAAGTTGAATACATTATCGTTCAGAAATATGATTGCATGGTAACTTAGTTTATACAAATTTAATTTAGCTCGATTGCGAAACAAGTTCTTACAACTTATATTAATCACTATCGATACCTCATTCCTGGTGGAATCCATCGCTACGAGGGAGAGAGAGAGGAGGCAATGTAGAATTTAAACACCTTGCATAAGGGCACAATCGTAACGTATCTGACTGTATAACGACCTGATTCGTGTGCAGCATACCTCAACGAAATGATTTCGGCTTTAAATGCGCTATGAATTAGTTTGAATTTTGAATAAATTTAGGCCGCTGTGTCAAAGGCAAACATGCATTAGTTTAATGTATGACTCCAACAGACGAAAATAAATTAACAGCGAAGTAACAGCAACACACGTTTACGTACTCTAGATCGTATGGAGTGATAGCAAAGAAAATGAAAGTTACTTTCGTCATGCACTGCCTCTTACTTTCATTACTAATATATAAACATGTTGATCACACTTCTCCTACCAAGTTGCCTATCTTCCAGTAAAGCAAGAAAATGGTCATAACGTCACACATGTGTATTGCTTCATATTAAAGCTGGTCGCTGTATTAACATTATTTATAGCTGTCAGTTTCTCCATTCCTTGTGTCGTTCTCTGTTCTGTCTTTCTATCGTTTCTTTCTTTAGTTTATACAAATTTATTTAAGCTGGATTGCGAAACAGGTTCTTACAACTTATATTAATCACTCTCGAGACCTCATTCCTAATTGAATCCATCGCCACGAGGGAGAGAGAAGATGCAATGTGGAATTTAAATGCATTGCCTAAGGGTACAATCGTAACGGCTCCAGTGGGGCTCGAACTCCGGGCCTTTCGCACCTGAAGCGAACGCGCATCCACTGCGCTATTACGACTACCACGTGTGTATGCCTTGATATTAGGGAATACAGTCTACATTAATTATGACTCTCAGCTTCTCCTTTCATTGTCGGTCTCATTTTCTTTGAAATTCTTTCTTTCTAACATTACTGTCTAATAATAGTGTTCTAATGATAGCTATGCGATGAGTGTGTTTTGGAGTAAAGAAGACCACCCATCAACTGTCTCATAAAGTCTCAGTGATCACGTGTGGTATGAACTTATGGACCGGTGTTATAGGTGAACCGCGAGTTTTAACGACACCGCTAGACCACTCGACTATGTACTAAACCTAAAGTTGGAAATAGTGCGTAATACCGTTATACGCTTGTGTATTCAAGTTCTTCCATTTGGAATTCACTTGCTCATTATATTCAAAATTCCAACTCACTCAATATCCTTAAAACTCGATATTTAAGATGGAATAAGCCAACAGAAACATAGAAATCTGGTATGTATGTATATATACATACATAATAGATGAACTTGAATACTGTACTTAACATGTAGTGTTTATTTAATTAATATGTTTTCTATGTTATTGTATATTATGTTGAGGGCCTTATTTGTACTTAACAAGATGTTGTCTTATGTTTTACAAAGTGTCAATTTTATTTACCCATAGTCTCTCATAACTCATTATTGAGTGGCTTTGTATTTTATTTGATAATACATGTATAATATCATGCATTTTGTGTATAATATTTATGTTGTATCATTTACTGTATAATGGGGAGACTTAAATAAATCACCTATCTGTCTGTCTGTCTGTCTGTCTGTCTGTCTGTCTGTCTGTCTGTCTGTCTGTCTGTCTGTCTGTCTGTCTGTCTGTCTGTCTGTCTGTCTGTCTGTCTGTCTGTCTGTCTGTCTGTCTGTCTGTCTGTTCTGTCTGTCTGTCTGTCTGTCTGTCTGTCTGTCTGTCTGTCTGTCTGTCTGTCTGTCTGCCCCTGTCTGTCGTCGTCCGTCGTCGTCGTCTGTCTGTCTGTCTGTCTGTCTGTCTGTCTGTCTGTCTGTCTGTCTGTCTGTCTGTCTGTCTGTCTGTCTGTCTGTCTGTCTGTCTGTCTGTCTGTCTGTCTGTCTGTCTGTCTGTCTGTCTGTCTGTCTGTCTGTCTGTCTGTCTGTCTGTCTGTCTGTCTGTCTGTCTGTCTGTCTGTCTGTCTGTCTGTCTGTCTGTCTGTCTGTCTGTCTGTCTGTCTGTCTGTCTGTCTGTCTGTCTGTCTGTCTGTCTGTCTGTCTGTCTGTCTGTCTGTCTGTCTGTCTGTCTGTCTGTCTGTATGTCGTCTGTCTGTCTGTATTTGT
>CM026391.1:67593571-67663555 GCA_014843695.1 Archivesica marissinica
TATGTTTTACAAAGTGTCAATTTTATTTACCCATAGTCTCTCATAACTCATTATTGAGTGGCTTTGTATTTTATTTGATAATACATGTATAATATCATGCATTTTGTGTATAATATTTATGTTGTATCATTTACTGTATAATGGGGAGACTTAAATAAATCACCTATCTGTCTGTCTGTCTGTCTGTCTGTCTGTCTGTCTGTCTGTCTGTCTGTCTGTCTGTCTGTCTGTCTGTCTGTCTGTCTGTCTGTCTGTCTGTCTGTCTGTCTGTCTGTCTGTCTGTCTGTCTGTCTGTCTGTCTGTCTGTTCTGTCTGTCTGTCTGTTGTCTGTCTGTCTGTTCTGTCTGTCTGTCTGTCTGCTGTCTGTCTGTCTGCTGGTCTTCTGTCTTTTTGTCTCTGTCTGTCGTCTGTTCTGTCTGTCTGTCTGTCTTTCTGTCTGTCTGTTGTTGTCTGTCTGTCTGTCTGTCTGTCTGTCTGTCTGTCTGTCTGTCTGTCTGTCTGTCTGTCTGTCTGTCTGTCTGTCTGTCTGTCTGTCTGTCTGTCTGTCTGTCTGTCTGTCTGTCTGTCTGTCTGTCTGTCTGTCTGTCTGTCTGTCTGTCTGTCTGTCTGTCTGTCTGTCTGTCTGTCTGTCTGTCTGTCTGTCTGTCTGTCTGTCTGTCTGTCTGTCTGTCTGTCTGTCTGTCTGTCTGTCTGTCTGTCTGTCTGTCTGTCTGTCTGTCTGTCTGTCTGTCTGTCTGTCTGTCTGTCTGTCTGTCTGTCTGTCTGTCTGTCTGTCTGTCTGTCTGTCTGTCTGTCTGTCTGTCTGTCTGTCTGTCTGTCTGTCTGTCTGTCTGTCTGTCTGTCTGTCTGTCTGTAGTGTTTATTTAATTAATATGTTTTCTATGTTATTGTATAGTATGTTGAGAGCCTTATTTGTATTAGCCATGTGTTATGTAAGCTCCCTCGTAAAATAAAGTCTTTATTAGTTTTTATTTATTTTATTATTATTTTTATTATTATTATTATTATTATACTAGAAACTCTTAGTCCTTCAATGTATAATTTAACTATTAACGAACCAGTAAAACAACTACTCATTAACATTTATTTATCTTCACACCCCTGGAGGCCTCCATAAGACTCTATTTTTACATGCGTTTTCTTTATTTTCTACAGTATGGTTAGCCTGGGTTCCAATCTGTCGATGTGGCCGTGTTTTACCTCTTGCAAAATGACATTGATGTTGATATTATCAGAAACTCAATACGGTATAATTAATAGTATCGGTTTTAAAAATATATTTTATATGACTGATACAGTATGGTGATCACCTGATATTATATTTTGGCCGTTGTAGATTCACGGTTATTTAGTGTCCTGCGACCTGTCGAGACATGTTGCTCCGTCGTGCTGCATTTAACGTTGTTATAACAATCAACACAGTCACTATTTTTAACTGATACAATAAAAATACTGCGCACTTTTTATATTGGGTGTTCCTTTTTCGTTACAAATTTTAGAATTATGGATTTTACTATCATGAGTGAAGAAAATAACCCTTCATACATTGCGCTAATTTACCCAATAACCCTTCATACATTGCGCTAATTTACCCAATAACCCTTCATACATTGCGCTAATTTACCCAATAACCCTTCATACATTGCGCTAATTTACCCAATAACCCTTCATACATTGCGCTAATTTACCCAATAACCCTTCATACATTGCGCTAATTTACCCAATAACCCTTCATACATTGCGCTAATTTACCCAATAACCCTTCATACATTGCGCTAATTTACCCAATAACCCTTCATACATTGCGCTAATTTACCCAATAACCCTTCATACATTGCGCTAATTTACCCAATAACCCTTCATACATTGCGCTAATTTACCCAATAACCCTTCATACATTGCGCTAATTTACCCAATAACCCTTCATACATTGCGCTAATTTACCCAATAACCCTTCATACATTGCGCTAATTTACCCAATAACCCTTCATACATTGCGCTAATTTACCCAATATTTCGCATATTTCGATACCAAATGTGCCTATATTTGTTTCTAACAGGATGTAAAGTTTACCTCAAAGGCAAGTGCACAGTTTCTTGTTGGTGTCAGTATAATGTAGTCATCGCGTGCATTCTTTGCATGATACAGACATCCGTGTTCGAGTGATTAACATCGTTGATTGTTCACCACTTGCCCCCTCACTCACCATGTGGGTTCATTGCTTCAGATGGGGGGGGGCACCCGAGTGGTTGCGTGGTTAACGTCGTTAACTGTCGTAGTATAGACAGAGGTTATGTTAATTTCGTCATAGGTAATCATTGGATCGATAGTATCTTCGATGGATCGTTTAGTAAATTCACCGTTGTTGTGTATATCTATGGTTCATCAGTAGTAACTGTCACTAATCGATTAATCGTGACAAATGACACCACTTTAGAACATAGGTATATCGATGTATAAATGATTACCTTTATTAAACTTTATTTATTTTACTGTGAGCGACTAATCACTGATACGTGTACTACATATATGATGACACCATAACAAACTGTGCCCTTATATATTAAAGTTTAAACTTTATTTATTTTACAACGATTGCGAAGCAAGTTTTAACAACTTATATTAATCACTCTCGTTGGCGCGGATGAAAGCGTAAATGTGATCATTCGTGTCGGAGGAAACCGGAGTACACGGAGAAAACCCACCTGTCCGATCTGGCAACCACCGTACCATCTCACATACGTCCCGGTTCGAGGATCGAACCCGGGTTGCATTGGTGAGAAGCGAGCGCGCTAACATCATAATCGGACAGCCATTTAATTACCGTTACGTTATATTGCTTCTAAAATGATTACTTTTTATTCTTCTTTTCTGTTCACAATTTGTAGCCAGGTTAGCGACCTACACCAGACATATTACGTTAGAGAGTTTCGCATCAAGTGTAATCATGTTTGAATGAATTCATCATGATATAATATACAACACAATGTTACAAGACTATAGCATGATAATACACAAGTTTTAATAACATCAGGACGTCACATGTATGCATATTAATTAAATAAAATGACTGCTTATGGTAAGACATCCCTTACTGGTCAACTGTAAATTTGATACAACTACAGATACAACTGTATACCACATAGTGTTGTTGTTGTTGTCGTCGTCGTTGTTGTTGTTGACCTAATGCAATCTACAGATAAACCTATTGTAGCTAATCCAGTTACATTTATCAAAGAATCTTTGAAAGTTACAACTTCACTTTTAAATAATATTATGTACTGTGTTCATGGCTCTGCTATTTATGATATTGGAAACTGATGTGTACCCATTCACGCGAATTAGTATTTATATGTTATTTAATTATGTATATATATTTTACGATGTACTATGTACAAGTCTGAATAAATGTTCTGTTCTGTTCTATATAACAAACATTTATCAGCTTCCATCATCTTCATGATTATAATAGATTATACAAATGATGACATTGATCATTCATCAATAACCGTGAGCATCATTTAGATGACATATACAATGATCGTCTCCGTAGCCTAGTGGTTAAGGCGTTCGCCGCCTAAGGAGCGGGTTGTCGAAGGTTCGACCCTCGTCAGGGGTTCAAAATGCCTCCGTAGCCTAGTGGTTAAGGCGTTCGCCGCCTAAGGAGCGGGTAGTCGAAGGTTCGAACCTCGTCAGGGGTTCATTCTGGTATGGCCGGTTAGCGAACCGCTAGCTAGTTAAATACTGGTTACCGATTGCCTATCAGTCGGCCTACAATGATAGTATAAGGCAACCGCTAGCTAGTTAAATACTGGTTACCGATTACCTATCAGTCTGGCCTACAAGGATAGTATTAGGGAACCACTAGCTAGTTAAATACTGGTTACCGATTGCCTATCAGTCTGGCCTACAAGGATAATATTAGCGAACCGCTAGCTAGTTAAATACTGGTTACCGATTGCCTATCAGTATGGCCTACAAGGATAGTATTAGGAGGAACCGCTAGCTAGTTAAATACTGATTACCGATTACCTATCAGCCTGGCCTACAAGGATTGTATTAGGGAACCGCTAGCTAGTTAAATACTGGTTACCGATTATCTATCAGCCTGGCATACAAGGATAGTATTAGGGAACCGCTACCTAGTTAAATACTGGTTACCGATTGCCTATCAGCCTGGCATACAAGGATAGTATTGGGAACCGCTAGCTAGTTAAATACTGGTTACCGATTATCTATCAGCCTGGCATACAAGGATAGTATTAGGGAACCGCTAGCTAGTTAAATACTGGTTACCGATTGCCTATCAGCCTGGCATACAAGGATAGTATTAGGAACCGCTACCTAGTTAAATACTGGTTACCGATTGCCTATCAGCCTGGCCTACACGGATAGTATTAGGGAACCGCTAGCTAGTTAAATACTGGTTACCGATTGCCTATCAGTCTGGCATACAAGGATAGTATTAGGGAACCGCTACCTAGTTAAATATTGGTTACCGATTACCTATCATCCTGGCCTACAAGGATAGTATTAGGGAACCGCTAGCTAGTTAAATACTGGTTACCGATTGCCTATCAGTCTGGCATACAAGGAGAGTATTAGGGAACCGCTAGCTAGTTAAATACTGGTTACCGATTGCCTATCAGCCTGGCATACAAGGATAGTATTAGGGAACAGTTAGCTAGTTAAATACTGGTTACCGATTGCCTATCAGCCTGGCCTACAAGGATAGTATTGGGAACCGCTAGCTAGTTAAATACTGGTTACCGATTGCCTATCAGTCTAGCATACAAGGATAGTATTGGGAACCGCTAGCTAGTTAAATACTGGTTACCGATTGCCTATCAGTCTAGCATACAAGGATAGTATTGGGAACCGCTAGCTAGTTAAATACTGGTTACCGATTGCCTATCAGTCTAGCATACAAGGATAGTATTGGGAACCGCTAGCTAGTTAAATACTGGTTACCGATTGCCTATCAGTCTAGCATACAAGGATAGTATTGGGAACCGCTAGCTAGTTAAATACTGGTTACCGATTGCCTATCAGTCTAGCATACAAGGATAGTATTGGGAACCGCTAGCTAGTTAAATACTGGTTACCGATTGCCTATCAGTCTAGCATACAAGGATAGTATTGGGAACCGCTAGCTAGTTAAATACTGGTTACCGATTGCCTATCAGTCTAGCATACAAGGATAGTATTGGGAACCGCTAGCTAGTTAAATACTGGTTACCGATTGCCTATCAGTCTAGCATACAAGGATAGTATTGGGAACCGCTAGCTAGTTAAATACTGGTTACCGATTACCTATCAGTCTGGCCTACAAGGATAGTATTAGGGAAGTACTGATGTTCATAAGAGGTGTCTCATAAGTCAGAAATGGCCGGGGGCCTTTCAATAGCGGTGACACTATAATAAACAAACACTTTACTTTTTTGTACAGTTTTGATCGCAAAATAACATTTGAAAATAATCAAATATAATGTGTGTCATAATATCACAAACAAATGTTAACATAGTCTGCTTGAACCCAGTCTGCGTCACTGCCCGTGTCCTACATTATTAACCTCACCTCCACCGTACTGCATGCTGTTCGTTATTTCCAAAACTTATATATATACAATACAGATTATAAATTTAGATTTATATATACGATCTGTACCGTCTAGTACTTGCGCCTTTTTAAATCAAGTTTAAGTTTAAGTACCCGTGCAGTTTTCTGTGCGCCATTCAATGTATATAGTGACATTAAAATTTAATAAACCGATTATGAAAGATCGTATCCATACCACTTCAAACTGCTATCAATGATGTATTCTGATTTTGAATAACGTATTAGAATTATTCAAATTGTGTATTAAAGCAGCATTATATCGTAATAAAGGATGTTTTGGGTAAAATATAAATACTAATGTGTGTGTGTTTACAAAAATAGAAATAGTCGGTCAGAAACGCTAAAATTCCAATAAATTTAAACCGTCGTATACGCGAATTTGTTTATCAACACACGAAATCGAAACACGCACAGCGCGCATGCGTGAAACAACAGAGGATGTAGAAAACAACGTATATATTTTGAACATGAAAGACTATCTATCTCTAATGTCGAACCCCTCGCTGGGATGTAAACATGTCCCTAAAAGACTTAGCTAACAGAGGTATGAATCAACATATCAAGTAATTTAATTAAAAAAGACAACGTGCGGCAAATGGGGACGATGCATTCCGAATGTAAGCAAGTGCGGACGATGCGTTCCGGTTGTAAACAAGTGCGTGACCGATCGACTCGGAAAGTCCTACTTTCGGTTTCGAGTTTGTTTTATCGCAAAAAAACACTGTTTACCAAATGAACATAAGCATACAAAGTATAATATTAGTATGTGTAGCAGCATTGCTACCCATACGTAAAAATTGAATTTTTCAAATATCTTTTATTTCATACGATGTAATGCTGCTTTAACCAAATTTGAATAAGCCTTAAGGAAACTGGTTTATCTACCTACATGATCTAGAGTATTTAAAATATAGTATTAGGCATGTAAACTGTTATAATGTATGTACATGTATCTGAACGATCAGCGCTATGGCTTGCACACTAGCTTCTCACTAATGCAACCTGGGTTCGATACTCGGGCCGAGAGGTCTACGAGATGGTATGGTAGTCGCCAGATCGGTGAGTTTTCTTCCTCCCACACGAATGACAGCATGTGATTTACGCTTTCATCCGCGCCGAAGAGAGATATTAATATAAGTTGTTAAAGCTTGTTTCGCAATCGTTGTAAAATAAATAAAATTCATACTTGAACGATATTAGGCCATTTACCAGCATTGCATATGAGTCAACGCTTTTGTGGAAGTCGTGATAGCGCAGTGGTAGCGCGTTCGGTTCAGGTGCGACAGACCTAGAGTTCGCCCAGCTGTAGCCGTTAGGAGTGTGCCCTTAGGCCAGGCGCTTAAACTCCACATTGTCTCTTCTCTCTCCTTCACGGCGAAGGATTCCATCAGGAATGAGGTCTCGAAAGCGATTAATCTAATGTTGTAAAAACTTGTTTCGCAATCGAGCTAAAACATTTGAATAAACGAGGGGCGGGTAAATCAAACGTTTAGTCACTTATCGTTGCTATGGTCGAGTAAATCAAACGGCATATTCCTTAGCAATACTACTAAGGTCAACGCTCTGATAGAACGGGAAATGTAATATGACTGATGAACAATAACAATTCTTACAACATAATGTGTTATAACGGTTATACGTAAATAGGCGGAAGTGCATCCGAGGTATTCGAATGTAGTCCCAATAACTAATATAGTTCATTTTTCTTTTTGGTTAAGAATGCATTTTCATGACTGGCAGTGTATAGTTTTCGTGGTTTTTTTTTTAGAAATTATGTGACTTGAGAAAACTTCAGACTAGTTGATGTGTAGAAAAGATGTTGTTTAAGAATTCAGGCCATTCGAAACTGAAGGTTGGTATACTGTATTATTTGGCGGAGGAATACAGTGTGTAAACACAGTGACGTTATTCACATGTGAGTACTTGCTATGTGAAACGTTATATTTTGAATATTCTTGCTCTTTTACAGTTTGATTTGAATACCTTTTCACAGTGGATGTGGTATCAGAATAAATGAAATAATGGAAATATAAATGAACATACTGTATGTTTTTACTTTTTACTATGTATTTAATAGGCAATTTATTTGTTGTTTTTCAACCTTACTATGAATATACACTTGGACATGTATCGAATACCGCACAGCTCTATGCCCATTGCTTACTTGGATTGTAACACTTGGACGTTTCATATAGAAATGCTACCAATGTCACGCAGCTCTATGTTCGTTGCTTGCATGGACTGTAACACGTGGACGTTTCATATAGAAATGCCACCAATGTCACGCAGCTCTATGTTCGTTGCTTGCATGGATTGTAACACTTGGACGTTTCATATAGAAATGCCACCAATGTCACGCAGCTCTATGTTCGTTGCTTGCATGGATTGTAACACTTGGACGTTTCATATAGAAATGCTACCAATGTCACGCAGCTCTATGTTCGTTGCAACCCCATCACAGTATACAGTAACCACTGTATATAGCAGCCACCCACAGTATACAGAAATATATAGACAACCATAAAAGTCATGTTGGCCTCTATTGATTTAATAGTTCTCAAGAATACATTTCAAATATTTGACCCAAGAATACATAAATGCATTCACCTTGACGTTGAGCTTTGATTGTACCACTGTGAAATTACCATTGAATAAATGTATGAGATTTTTCTAACTGATTAATGGGTTAAACATTTCAAAATTGTTAATACCCAAAGTAGAAATTTGCCAACAATTGCTTTGGGCAATCGACGGGATATTGGGTGAGAATGGATTTCACCACACACATTATGTACACTGCCCTCCAAATGTACGGAAGTCTTAATAAATAGCTCGTTGTTCCTGCAAGTTTGGTTGGTTTTCATTGATTACAACTGGTTCGTGGGTGGAAGTCGTGATAGCGCAGTGGTAGCGCGTTCGCTTCAGTGGCGAAAGTTCGAGCCCCGATAGAACCGTTACGAGTGTGCCCTTAGGCAAGTCATTTAAATTGCACATTGCATCTTCTCTGTCGATAACGGTCTACACCATACCGTGAGCTATCTCGATAACGGTCTACACCATACCGTGAGCTATCTCGATAACGGTCTACACCATACCCTGAGCTATCTAGCTAACGGTCTACCCCATACCCTGAGCTATCTAGCTAACGGTCTACCCCATACCCTGAGCTATCTAGCTAACGGTCTACCCCATACCCTGAGCTATCTAGCTAACGGTCTACACCATACCCTGAGCTATCTAGCTAACGGTCTACACCATACCGTGATCTATCTAGCTAACGGTCTACACCATACCCTGAGCTATCTCGCTAACGGTCTACCCCATACCCTGAGCTATCTCGCTAACGGTCTACACCATACCGTGAGCTATCTCGTTAACGGTCTACCCCATACCCTGAGCTATCTCGTTAACGGTCTACCCCATACCCTGAGCTATCTCGCTAACGGTCTACACCATACCGTGAGCTATCTCGTTAACGGTCTACCCCATACCCTGAGCTATCTCGCTAACGGTCTACACCATACCGTGAGCTATCTCGTTAACGGTCTACCCCATACCCTGAGCTATCTAGCTAACGGTATACACCATACCGTGAGCTATCTCGTTAACGGTCTACCCCATACCCTGAGCTATCTAGCTAACGGTATACACCATACCGTGAGCTATCTCGTTAACGGTCTACCCCATACCCTGAGCTATCTCGTTAACGGTCTACCCCATACCCTGAGCTATCTCGCTAACGGTCTACACCATACCCTGAGCTATCTCGTTAACGGTCTACCCCATACCCTGAGCTCTCTCGATAACGGTCTATCCCATACCCTGAGCTATCTCGCCAACGGTCTATCCCATACCGTGAGCTACCTCGATAACGGTCTACACCATACCCTGGGCTATCTCGCTAACGGTCTACACCATACCGTGAGCTATCTTGCCAGGTTATCTTTCAGATGGGACATTAAACCGAGTTCTCGTGTCGGTGCTGTACACCGTGTACGTAAAAGAACAAGAGGAAACTCTGGAATGGGTCTCTGTCTGTATCATTGCAATATCCTCCGAAAATCTAAAATGACTAATCTCTTCAGGAGGCGTCGCTCATATGGGCAACCGGTAGCGACGATAAATAAACGTAAAACACACAAACCTCGGGCTATATCTTTAACGGTCTACATATCCCCAGTCCGTTATTAATCTCGATATATAGCGTGTTCATGTATAATACCAAACTGTACATAAGACGTAGACTAACAAAGCTGACTAGGACAATGTCACGGTATAGTAATGATATCAATGGAAATGGAAATGGAGACTGTATGTGCTAATGTATTTTACGTTTATTTATCGTCGCTACCGGTTGCCCATATGAGCGACGCCTCCTGAAGAGATTAGTCATTTTTAGATTTTTGGAGGATAGTGCAATGATACAGACAGAGACCCATTCCAGAGTCTCCTCTGGTTCTTTTACGTGCACGGTGCACAGCACTGACACGAGACCTCGGTTTAAAGTCCCATCTGAAAGACTGTTAATTTTATTAGGGTCAGACGGGGGATCGAACCTGTGGTCCCTAAATTACCAGTCAAGCGTGTTACACCTAAGACGTAGTCTAACATAGCTGACTATGGCAATGTCATGGTATAATAATTACATCAATGGAAATGGAGAGTGTATGTGCTAAATTAACATACTATTAAAAGAGAGAGATATATACGCTGATATCTAAGAAATGAAATGTGCCATGAACGTCGTACAATAACACCTACCATCTCACGATAAATGAGAAGATATGGAAACTATTGACACCTGATTCTCATCTTGACATTTAATAGTATAGCACGAATTCATTAACTTCCATATACCGATGGTAACTTTTAGAAGGCAGCCATTTAACTTAGTTATCGAATATGGGATATTTTGATTAAAAATATGTTTAAAGTAACATTCCATTGTGTTAGGAGATATAAATATGACAATATGTAAGATGCATATTCCGTATCATATCACATGGTCCAGTAGCGTCATCATCACAATGCACATGGTATGTCCTATACCAGTAGCGTCATCATCACAATGCACATGGTATGTCCTATACCAGTAGCGTCATCATCACAATGCACATAGTATGTCCTATACCAGTAGCGTCATCATCACAATGCACATGGTATGTCCTATACCAGTAGCGTCATCATCACAATGCACATGGTATGTCCTATACCAGTAGCGTCATCATCACAATGCACATGGTATGTCCTATACCAGTAGCGTCATCATCACAATGCACATGGTATGTCCTATACCAGTAGCGTCATCATCACAATGCACATGGTATGTCCTATACCAGTAGCGTCATCATCACAATGCACATGGTATGTCCTATACCAGTAGCGTCATCGTCACAATGCACATGGTATGTCCTATACCAGTAGCGTCATCGTCATAATGCACATGGTATGTCCTATACCAGTAGCGTCATCATCACAATGCACATGGTATGTCCTATACCAGTAGCATCATCGTCACAATGCACATGGTATGTCCTATACCAGTAGCGTCATCGTCACAATGCACATGGTATGTCCTATACCAGTAGCGTCATCATCACAATGCACATGGTATGTCCTATACCAGTAGCATCATCGTCATAATGCACATGGTATGTCCTATACCAGTAGCGTCATCATCACAATGCACATGGTATGTCCTATACCAGTAGCGTCATCATCACAATGCACATGGTATGTCCTATACCAGTAGCGTCATCATCACAATGCACATGGTATGTCCTATACCAGTAGCGTCATCATCACAATGCACATGGTATGTCCTATACCAGTAGCGTCATCATCACAATGCACATGGTATGTCCTATACCAGTAGCATCATCGTCATAATGCACGGTATGTCCTATACCAGTAGCGTCATCATCACAATGCACATGGTATGTCCTATACCAGTAGCATCATCGTCATAATGCACATGGTATGTCCTATACCAGTAGCGTCATCGTCATAATGCACATGGTATGTCCTATACCAGTAGCGTCATCATCATAATGCACATGGTATGTCCTATACCAGTAGCGTCATCATCACAATGCACATGGTATGTCCTATACCAGTAGCGTCATCGTCATAATGCACATGGTATGTCCTATACCAGTAGCGTCATCGTCATAATGCACATGGTATGTCCTATACCAGTAGCATCATCGTCATAATGCACATGGTATGTCCTATACCAGTAGCGTCATCGTTACAATGCACATGGTATGTCCTATACCAGTAGCGTCATCATCATAATGCACATGGTATGTCCTATACCAGTAGCGTCATCGTCATAATGCACATGGTATGTCCTATACCAGTAGCGTCATCGTCATAATGCACATGGTATGTCCTATACCAGTAGCATCATCGTCATAATGCACATGGTATGTCCTATACCAGTAGCGTCATCGTCATAATGCACATGGTATGTCCTATACCAGTAGCGTCATCATCACAATGCACATGGTATGTCCTATACCAGTAGCGTCATCATCACAATGCACATGGTATGTCCTATACCAGTAGCGTCATCATCACAATGCACATGGTATGTCCTATACCAGTAGCATCATCGTCACAATGCACATGGTATGTCCTATACCAGTAGCGTCATCGTCATAATGCACATGGTATGTCCTATACCAGTAGCATCATCGTCATAATGCACATGGTATGTCCTATACCAGTAGCATCATCGTCATAATGCACATGGTATGTCCTATACCAGTAGCGTCATCGTCACAATGCACATGGTATGTCCTATACCAGTAGCGTCATCGTCATAATGCACATGGTATGTCCTATACCAGTAGCGTCATCGTCATAATGCACATGGTATGTCCTATACCAGTAGCGTCATCGTCATAATGCACATGGTATGTCCTATACCAGTAGCGTCATCGTCATAATGCACATGGTATGTCCTATACCAGTAGCATCATCGTCATAATGCACATGGTATGTCCTATACCAGTAGCGTCATCATCACAATGCACATGGTATGTCCTATACCAGTAGCGTCATCATCACAATGCACATGGTATGTCCTATACCAGTAGCGTCATCATCACAATGCACATGGTATGTCCTATACCAGTAGCATCATCGTCACAATGCACATGGTATGTCCTATACCAGTAGCGTCATCGTCATAATGCACATGGTATGTCCTATACCAGTAGCGTCATCGTCATAATGCACGGTATATCCTATACCAGTAGGGTCATCGTCATAATGCACATGGTATGTCCTATACCAGTAGCTTCATCGTCATAATGCACATGGTATGTCCTATACCAGTAGCATCATCGTCATAATGCACATGGTATGTCCTATACCAGTAGCATCATCATCACAATGCACATGGTATGTCCTATACCAGTAGCGTCATCATCACAATGCACATGGTATGTCCTATACCAGTAGCGTCATCATCACAATGCACATGGTATGTCCTATACCAGTAGCATCATCGTCATAATGCACGGTATGTCCTATACCAGTAGCGTCATCGTCACAATGCACATGGTATGTCCTATACCAGTAGCATCATCGTCATAATGCACGGTATATCCTATACCAGTAGCGTCATCATCACAATGCACATGGTATGTCCTATACCAGTAGCATCATCGTCATAATGCACGGTATATCCTATACCAGTAGCGTCATCGTCATAATGCACATGGTATGTCCTATACCAGTAGCTTCATCGTCATAATGCACATGGTATGTCCTATACCAGTAGCGTCATCATCATAATGCACGGTATATCCTATACCAGTAGCGTCATCGTCATAATGCACGGTATGTCCTATACCAGTAGCGTCATCGTCATGTAATTTACCTAACAACACCTTTCCTGGGCAGGCTCCTGCGGTTAACCAGTACTTGGTGCACCACCCTCCGTAAGAAACTGCCAACGTGTTCATATAAACTGATGGAAACTAAGTGTTCATATTATTATAGAATAACGTACAGTAGCAATGCTATCTATGTATCAACAAAAAATACAAAATAGGTATTATTAGGTGAGATTATATGCTAGATTCAAGTCTATACCAAACACGACATTAAAATTAATATACAGTCTACATCCGTTATGTCGAATCAGATACCCAGGGCATGCGCAGGTGAATCACACGTGGAGAAATGATCAACCACAATGCAACAGAAGTCATGGAACGCGGAACCAGGCAACGGATGTAAAGATACCAGCGTTTACTGGTAAAGACGAGTGGCAGGTGTGGATAGCGAGGTTCGAAGCCATAGGTGATCAGCACAACTGGGATGAAGATACCAAAATAGACCAGTCACGAATGGAAGGCCTCGCGGCTCAGTTTTTATTTGAACAACTACCGAAAGCCGTCCTAGGAAAGTAGGAGGAGTTAGTAAGGGAGATGGGACTTTAAACTGAGGTCTCGTGTAAGCGCCTTACACCGTGCACGTTAAAGAACCAGAGGATACTCTGGAATGGGTCTCTGTCTGTATCATTACACTATCCTCCAAAAATCTCAAATGACTAATCTCTTAGTTTATACAAATTTATTTTAGCTCGATTGCGAAACAAGTTATTTCAACTAGTATAAATCACTCTCGAGACCTCATTCCTGATGGAATCCATCGCCACGAGGGAGAGAGAAGAGGCAACGTGGAATTTAAATGCCTTGCCTAAGGGCACAATCGTAACGGCTCCAGTGGGGCTCGAACTCCGGACCTTTCGCACCTGAAGCGAACGCGCATCCACTGCGCTATCACGACTTCCACTACTAATATCTTAAGGAGGCGTCGCTCATATGGCAACCCATAGCGACGATAAATAAACGTAAAATAAAAACACGCACACGTACATTTCGGTTGACCTCACAGAAGTGTATCATGACATAACCGTTGGTATTTGATAGAATACCTTTATTGGGGAATGCAAGTGTTTCACCTTATTGTGACCCATAATAACAGTGTAGCATACCCATAAGTGTGTGGGAAGTGGGAAGTGTTACGCCCTCTACTCATTAAATTCTTATTCAGTCGTTTCGATAAAACACATTTGTATGAAGTGAAATTGCATTGTGGAAGTCGTGATAGCGCATTAGTAGCGCTTTCGTTTCAGATGCGAATGGCACAGAGTTCGCGCCCAACTATGCAGTTATGATTGTATGTGTGTTTTACGTTTATTTATCGTCGCTACCGGTTGCTCGTATGAGCGATGCCTCCTGAAGAGATTGGTCATTTCAGATTGTTGGAGGATAGTGCACTTATACAGACAGAAACCCATTCCAGAGTCTCCTCTGGTTCTTTTGCGTGCACGGTGTAAGGCACCGACACGAGACCTCGGTTTAAAGTCCCAATGAAAGACTGTTAATTTTATTATGGTCAGACGGGGGATCGAACCTGAGATCCCTGGATTACGATTGTGTCCTTAGACAAGGCATTTAATTTCCACGTTGCCTCTTCTCTCTCCCTCGTGGCGATGGATTTCATCAGGAATGAGGTCTCGAGATTGATTAATATCAGTTGTAGGAACTTGTTTCGCAATCGAACTAAAATATATTTGCCTAAGCTAAAAGTGCATCCCTTACGTGCACGTGTTCTAAATAACGATTCGTGGAATATAAATTCGCGATTCCCAGCTGACATGCTGACACCAGTTGTACAAACGTATCTACATGAGAGGCGGCTACAGTATTACACCCTTGTGTTAATTATCGATTTTATAATGTTCCACCTTTCATAACGATCGCGTCGTCCTAAATAAATATCAAATCGTTGTTTGAAGTCCTGATATAGTCAATTAAATTTAAGTCTGTTTGAAATCGGTATTTTGTAAATATGTAGATACCACTATGTCAGTGAATATGTAAACATCTTCTTTTCATTGAGAGTTGGCCCTGAGGCAATGACTTTGTACGAAAATTAAACTTCGTGTGGTACACATGACTGTTCATGCAAATATAGATATGTATGTTCACAGCGTTTAAACGTTACATGCATATTGTAGATGAACATGTACAAAGAACTGATTAACTCTATCAAACAAGGTTTTTTTTAAGAATTTATATGATAAATACCGTACCTACCGTACATAGTGCGTAGTTTGGTATAACGTTCTATATAGGGAAATGGGATTTGGTTGTTGGTGTTAAAAGTGATTTGTGGCACCAATAGCTTAGGCGACTCTCCATCTATTCTCGATGGAGGAAGACCCAGCGAGCCTCTACCAATAGTAGTTGATACACGGACGGACGGACGGACACCCGGGTAGAACCATCGATCTTCTATAAGTCAGCTAGATACCTCGCTCGCATGAAATAATTCAAAACCGCAGTAGGATTCAAACCTTACGGTCGTGTGGCGGGAATTGTAAATTGACAGGGCCACAGTGTCCTGTTGGCATGTCGTGCCGCTCCTGAATATATTCGAACACTAACATTGAATCAATAAACAGTGTTTTATTGGTATACACACTTTCAAAAGTGAAAGTAGGATTTCATATAACGGTCATTCAGGTTCCTGAATTGACGTTTGTTTGTCATTGGAGTCAATACTAAACGCAATGCTTTCGATGAGGGATAATTTAACTAAGATTAGTCCACAAATAAGTATGAATAGGCACGCATGTGAGATATCTCGGTAAATATGTACCATACCTCGTGTTATTCAGGATAAACACTTTGTATTGTTTGGCAATATTAGAGACATTTGCATATTCCGTGAACTTACTTCGTTATTAATCGGATTTCCGAAGTAAAATATGAGCTTTAGATTATGGTACACATACTTACTGACTTGATTCAAATAGTAACGGTAAAAACCTAATGCATGTCCTTATCGTAGTTCACGGAAACTTACGAAGGTTTTGGCGGAGATTAATGAGTCTCAGTTTAATGTTGCCAAGTAATAGTACGCATGAATGTGACTCTATTTACATTATTTTGTTACGTCAACAAATCGAGTATACGACGTTTGTTTATTTGTTGAAATACTCCGTTTTTGAGACAAATATTTGGAAAATAAGTATACCATATAATAGCAAATTACATTCTGCAGACATTTGCGTGTTCACCGATGTAGTGTCGCTTTAATATTTCTAAATACCAAAGCATAAATCATGCATCAATGACAAATAATATACTTAAAGTAAAGCGGCTACATATTGAACGCAATTAAATACGAATGTTGTTATTTTAAGAACGTTCAACCACAATTATAGTTCATACATCGATAACTTTAACGACGATAAACACACAAACCAGTTAGGATCTGCTGAAATCCCCTTGTTGTATGTACAAATCAATCATACATCCTCCGTTTTTTAATAAATACTTACGCAGATAAAATTTAATAAATCAATCTGTCATAAACTACTTTTGTTTACCCACACCCATTTATGATATATATGAGACGTGCATAGTGTCTCTATCAACAAGGTGAGGATCAGCATATTATGACAGGACATCTCGATCATGCATCCATCCACATGTTGGTGAGATATCAGATGTGCATAGTGTTCCTATCAGCAAGGTGAGGATCAGCATAGTATGGCGTGACATCTCCATATCAGCAAGGAGCGGACGGATCAGGATATATCGTTATTGTTTTTTTGTTTAAGCGACTCCTCTGTTGTCTTATTTCTGTGTGTATGACTCGTTATCTATGTCTTCATTCTGTTTTCTGAAGTCGTTAACACATTCGCTTCTCACCAGTGTAACTCGTGTTTGAACCGGGGACATGTAGGTATGTGATGTGGTAGTTCGATCGCCAACGCCTACAGGTGCATTTTCTCCGGATACTCCGGTTCATCCCATACAAAACACACCACACATGTGCTGTCAATCGAGTCAACGAGAGTGATTAATATAAGTTGTATACAATGTGTTTACGCAATAACTATAAAATCAACAACGTTTATACTTGGCACGTTGTAGCATAATGAAACAGGTTATATGTAGCTACACCTGTACGACAACTGTTTCTGTTTGAATGTTTAACAGAGCGAATGTACACAAGTCGTTGAAATCACAGGACATGCCTTTTGACCCTTGTGGTACATGCTTACAATGAACAATCCATTGAAATATTAACAAATCAGAGGTCATGGCTCTAGTTGTTAAAATATATATCCTGAAGAACTAGCTTCTAGTTATGTTCTGTATGTATATCCTGGAGGAACTAGCTACTAGTTATGTTGTGTATGTACAATAGCTACTGGTTATGTTGTGTATGTATATCCTGGGGGAACTAGCTACTGGTTATGTTGTGTATGTACAATAGCTACTGGTTATGTTGTGTATGTATATCCTGGGGGAACTAGCTACTGGTTATGTTGTGTATGTACAATAGCTACTGGTTATGTTGTGTATGTATATCCTGGGGGAACTAGCTACTGGTTATGTTGTGTATGTACAATAGCTACTGGTTATGTTGTGTATGTATATCCTGGGGGAACTAGCTACTGGTTATGTTGTGTATGTACAATAGCTACTGGTTATGTTGTGTATGTATATCCTGGGGGAACTAGCTACTGGTTATGTTGTGTATGTACAATAGCTACTGGTTATGTTGTGTATGTATATCCTGGGGGAACTAGCTACTGGTTATGTTGTGTATGTACAATAGCTACTGGTTATGTTGTGTATGTATATCCTGGGGGAACTAGCTACTGGTTATGTTGTGTATGTACAATAGCTACTGGTTATGTTGTGTATGTATATCCTGGGGGAACTAGCTACTGGTTATGTTGTGTATGTATATCCTGGAGGAACTAGCTACTGGTTATGTTGTGTATGTATATCCTGGAGGAACTAGCTACTGGTTATGTTGTGTATGTATATCCTGGGGGAACTAGCTACTGGTTATGTTGTGTATGTATATCCTGGGGGAACTAGCTACTAGTTATGTTGTGTATGTACAATAGCTACTGGTTATGTTGTGTATGTATATCCTGGGGGAACTAGCTACTAGTTCTGTTGTGTATGTACAATAGCTACTGGTTATGTTGTGTATGTATATCCTGGAGGAACTAGCTACTGGTTATGTTGTGTATGTATATCCTGGGGGAACTAGCTACTAGTTATGTTGTGTATGTACAATAGCTACTGGTTATGTTGTGTATGTATATCCTGGGGGAACTAGCTACTAGTTATGTTGTGTATGTACAATAGCTACTGGTTATGTTGTGTATGTATATCCTGGGGGAACTAGCTACTAGTTATGTTGTGTATGTATATCCTGGAGGAACTAGCTACTGGTTATGTTGTGTATGTATATCCTGGGGGAACTAGCTACTGGTTATGTTGTGTATGTATATCCTGCAGGAACTAGCTACTGATTATGTTGTGTATGTATATCCTGGGGGAACTAGCTACTGGTTATGTTGTGTATGTACAATAGCTACTGGTTATGTTGTGTATGTATATCCTGGGGGAACTAGCTACTAGTTATGTTGTGTATGTACAATAGCTACTGGTTATCGTGTGTATGTATATCCTGGGGGAACTAGCTACTAGTTATGCTGTGTATGTATATCCTGGAGGAACTAGCTACTGGTTATGCTGTGTATGTATATCCTGGAGGAACTAGCTACTGGTTATGTTGTGTATGTATATCCTGGAGGAACTAGCTACTGGTTATGTTGTGTATGTATATCCTGGAGGAACTAGCTACTAGTTATGTTGTGTATGTACAATAGCTACTGGTTATGTTGTGTATGTATATCCTGGGGGAACTAGCTACTAGTTATGTTGTGTATGTACAATAGCTACTGGTTATCGTGTGTATGTATATCCTGGGGGAACTAGCTACTAGTTATGCTGTGTATGTATATCCTGGAGGAACTAGCTACTGGTTATGCTGTGTATGTATATCCTGGAGGAACTAGCTACTGGTTATGTTGTGTATGTATATCCTGGAGGAACTAGCTACTGGTTATGTTGTGTATGTATATCCTGGAGGAACTAGCTACTAGTTATGTTGTGTATGTACAATAGCTACTGGTTATGTTGTGTATGTATATCCTGGGGGAACTAGCTACTAGTTATGTTGTGTATGTATATCCTGGGGGAACTAGCTACTAGTTATGTTGTGTATGTATATCCTGGAGGAACTAGCTACTGGTTATGTTGTGTATGTATATCCTGGGGGAACTAGCTACTGGTTATGTTGTGTATGTATATCCTGCAGGAACTAGCTACTGGTTATGTTGTGTATGTATATCCTGGGGGAACTAGCTACTGGTTATGTTGTGTATGTACAATAGCTACTGGTTATGTTGTGTATGTATATCCTGGGGGAACTAGCTACTAGTTATGTTGTGTATGTACAATAGCTACTGGTTATCGTGTGTATGTATATCCTGGGGGAACTAGCTACTAGTTATGCTGTGTATGTATATCCTGGAGGAACTAGCTACTGGTTATGCTGTGTATGTATATCCTGGAGGAACTAGCTACTGGTTATGTTGTGTATGTATATCCTGGAGGAACTAGCTACTGGTTATGTTGTGTATGTATATCCTGGAGGAACTAGCTATTGGTTATGTTGTGTATGTATATCCTGGAGGAACTAGCTACTGGTTATGTTGTGTATGTATATGCGACCTATCGTAACACTGAACTATGAAAGCATACTAAAAGTGTCAATGATGGAGTGTTTTATAATTATGTAATTTATTAGCTTGTTTGTTCGTGTAATGAATCACACCACGCGAACCATGTACACAATCTTCAGTAACTGTAGTTGTTCATTATAGATGATATCATAATTGTATGGCTAATCTCACGTTCGAACAGGACGTATGTGCGATAATACGGAGCCCAACCTAAGTTTCGGACACCAATCAAATTTCATGTACCAGAAATGTGTTTTCCGGTTATTGTCACATGATTGACATTGTAACAACAAACAGACGGATATGTAGTCCAGTGGTTACAACGCTGGACTGGTAATCCAGGGATCGCAGGTTCGATCCCCCGTCTGACCCTAATAAAATTAACAGTCTTTCAAATGGAACTTTAAACCGAGGTCTCGTGTCGGTGCTATACATCGTGCACGTAAAATAGAGGATACTCTGGAATGGGTCTCTGTCGGTATCATTGCACTATCCTCCAAAAATCTAAAATTGCTAATCTCTTCAGGAGGCGTTGCTCATATGGACAACCGGTAGCGACGATAAATAAATGTAAAACACACACTATCAACTATTTCCGTTGACAAATATTTCTTTGCATATATCTCTATGTGAGGGATTTTTAGGGTACACGTGAATGAGACTAATGAAAACATCAACATTTACATATTTTACGAACTAAAAGGTGAACATTGATCTGCTTTTAGGCTCAATTTCGTGTTTGGCAGGTTTAGCGTCTACCATCATAATCCAAGTACCTGCTACTGACAGCATTGGCGGCAACAGGTGGTGTCCGGAAATAGGGCGATTGACGATAAATGCTCATAGGCGCTGTGATGCGTTAAATATATATTCCTTTTCAAACTGGGTGTAACAATTTCGAGAAATGTTGCTATCATGCAATTGTATTCCTTACAAAGCCAGTAGTACACAAGTTTTGCAGTACGGAAATCCATTATTTTTAAAGCGACACTACATCAGTGAAAACACATGTTTCTACAGAATGTATATTCCTATTATATGGTATAATTATTTCCAAATATTTGCCTCAAATACTGAGTATTTCAACTAATAAACAAACGTCGTATACGCGGTTTGTTGACATAACAAAATAATGTACACACCCATGCGTAATACAACTAGTGTATCCTAAATAACACGATTTATGGTACAGATTTATCGCTATATCTCACATTTGTGCCTATTTATTTGTAGACTATTCTTAGTTAATTTATCTCTAAACCACATTATCTCGCGCTTAGTATTGACTCCGATGACAAACAAACGTCAATTCAGGAGCATGTGGATGACCGTTATATGAAATAATACTTTCAATCCACAAAAACACTGTTTATTGATTCAATGTTAGTATTCGAATGAATTCAGAAGAATTTGTAGTAGCAATGCATGTATACCTGAATTTTTTTTATTTATTTGCTTTTTGCGATGTAATGTCGCTTTAACATTTTTAACTTAATATACTTGAAAATTGTTGAATAATGTATACTTTTATTTGGACTAGGTTAGTTTGTTCTCATGCGCTCCAATTCTCCGTAGAAAATCATTACAGCAATAGAATGAATATAATTATAATAATAACGACTTTCTGTGATTCCCTTTGGCTGGCTGCTTAAGGTAGGTTTGACTGTATAACAGAGTAAATACGACGTATACAGTCAAACCTGTCTTAAGCAGCCAGCCAAGGCAATCACAGAAAGCGGCTGCTTAGCACATGTGGCTGCTTAATAGAGGTAAAATATATAATAAAACAACATATTGGCAATATGGAAACTGGCTGCTTAATACAGGTTGGCTGCTTAATGAAGGTGACCACTAACACAGGTTTGACTGTATACATCACGTACGTAATAAAGTACGTAAATGTGCCTCTTACAGGCTGATGTGAAGTCTTGATATTGACATATATGTTAATAGTATACTTGTATAAATAAATCATTGCACGAAATATGTCTATGATTATAACCCGCTAATGAATCTTTAGAATTTGCTCCTTCCATTTGTCAATACATTTACTGAAATACATTATGCTAGTCTGTATAAATTTAAAAATATGAAAAGCAGCCAGCATATATTGAATGCAGAGTATTCTATTAATGTATGAACATGTACATAATCGCTCGTATCAAACTGCGTATTCTTCAATCGTTGTCGCAAATAACTCTTTAGAGTTTAATGTCATTCTGTATATATCTCCGAAGGGCGTTCAAAAGTTCATCGAGCTATTGGATAGAACATAGTGACAAATTACTATGTACTTAAATTAAGCAGTAATAATAAGAAAACCAAACATGGTTATTTATGTATCGGCCCTAGCTAGATGTCGAACATGACGCTAGAAGAGCAAAGACATATTCTAAATGACATGACTAATTTCATAGATATGGTGGCAAACTGTCGTCGTCTACTGTCGCCTAATAGAATACGTTCATGTTGCGAAAAACTGTGTGTTTTACGTTTATTTATCGTCGCTACCAGTTGCCTATATGAACGACGCCTCCTGTAGAGATTTAAGATTTTGGAGGATAGTGCAATGATACATACAGAGACCCATTCCATAGTATCGTCTTTTTCTTTTACGTGCACGGCGTAAAGCAACGACACGAGACCTCGGTTTAACGTCCCATCTGAAAGACTTTTAATTTTATTAGGGTCAGATGGGGGATCGAACTTGCGATCCCTGGATTACCATTCCAGCGTGTTAACCGCTGGACTACAGATCCGTGTGTGTTCAGGTAGTGGCGCATTTTATTCATGATAATCACCCCATGTTGTGACACACTGTCAGCTACTCTTAGCTCATGTTGTGACAAACTGTCTGCTACCCTTAGCTCGTGTTGTGACAAACTGTCTGCTACCCTTAGCTCGTGTTGTGACAAACTGTCTGCTACCCTTAGCTCATGTTGTGACAAACTGTCAGCTACCCTTAACTCATGTTGTGACAAGCTGTCTGCTACCCATAGCTCATGTTGTGACAAACTGTCTGCTACCCTTAGCTCATGTTGTGACAAACCGTCTGCTACCCATAGCTCATGTTGTGACAAACTGTCAGCTACCCTTAACTCATGTTGTGATAAACTGTCTGCCTGTTGTGTTAGTTTCATGTCCACCATACTGCCTGTTGTGTTAGTTTCATGTGTTCCATACTGTCTGATGTGTTAGTTTCATGTCCACCATACTGTCTGATGTGTTAGTTTCATGTGCACCATACTACCTGATGTGTTAGTTTCATGTGTACCATACTGACTTATGTGTTAGTTTCATGTGCACCATACTGCCTGATGTGTTAGTTTCATGTGCACCATACTGCCTGATGTGTCCGTTTCATGTGTACCATACTGCCTGATGTGTTAGTTTCATGTGTACCCTACTGTCTGATGTGTCCGTTTCATGTGTACCATACTGTCTGATGTGTTAGTTTCATGTGCACCATACTGCCTGATGTGTTAGTTTCATGTGCACCACACTGTCTGATGTGTCAGTTTCATGTGCACCATACTGTCTTATGTGTTAGTTTCATGTGTACCATACTGCCTGATTGATGTTTCAGTTTCATGTGCACCATACTACCTGATGTGTTAGTTTCATGTGTACCATACTACCTGATGTGTTAGTTTCATGTGTACCATACTACCTGATGTGTTAGTTTCATGTGTACTATACTGCCTGATGTGTTAGTTTCATGTGTACCATACTGCCTGATGTGTTAGTTTCATGTGTACCATACTGCCTGATGTGTTAGTTTCATGTGTACCATACTGTATGATGTGTTAGTTTCATGTGTACCATACTGTATGATGTGTTAGTTTCATGTGTACCATACTACCTGATGTGTTAGTTTCATGTGTACCATACTGCCTGATGTGTCAGTTTCATGTGCACCATACTGTATGATGTGTCAGTTTCATGTGCACCATACTGTCTGATGTGTTAGTTTCATGTGTACCATACTGTCTGATGTGTTAGTTTCATGTGTACCATACTGCCTGATATGTTTTCATGTGGTAGTCTACCACTACATATATAATTTTATAGACAGGGCGCTATGTTGGTGATGCACAAAAGTAAATACTTTGCAGATTCTGCAAACAGGGTATGGTTGTGCGTTCCAATGAATCAGAGGGTATTCTCAGTTAACTCCATCTTCCACGGTTGCTTGAATCAGTGAAAGATGGCATTTTCGCTGTCACTGCTTGAGTTTCGTATTCCTCCGCGGTTGGGTGTACTTTTGTAATTTAGCGATTTTCTGACAATCATGAATAATTAATTATAAAGTAATATACCCTAATGAGTTTGCTTGTCTGTAGTTTGTAATGTTGACAGCAAACAGAAACGTACTTGAAAATTGTACCGGAACTCTTTCTTATTATGGACATTCACACTGACATAATTAGTTGTGCGGTTGTGTAATGTAGTGACATGAGGCCCCCGGCAGGGCAGGTAAAATGAATAAAAATTTGAAAGCAAGTATTATATTAGCCAAAATAACTGGACATCATAAAAGAAAACGTGTGCTTATCAGTGTAAGATAAGATTGATTTCATCGAGTGATCACCGAAATATGTATTTCCACGAGTGGCGTTTCGTGTGGAAATCGTGATAGCGCAATGTAGCGGGTTCGTTCAGGTGCGAAAGACCCATAGTTCAAGCCCCACTGGAGCCGCTACGAGTATGCCCTTAGGCAAGGCATTTAAATTCCACGTTGCCTCTCTCTCCATTACTCCCTCGTGGCGATGGATTCCATCAGGAATTAGGTCTCGAGAGTGATTAGTTGTAAGATTAGTTGTAAGAATCTAGCTAAAATAAATTTGCATAAACTATGCTAATGTAACACATTTTCTCTTCGATGCTTTTGTAACGACATACGATTAACTGCATTCGGTGAAATTCTCACTCATTTAAACTTCAAATCTTCCTAACAAATAAATATACAGTTAAACTATCACATTAAAAAACCAGTTAAGTTCACAGTAAGGTCATATCTTCGTTGGAGATCAAATATGTATTCAAGACCTTTCTATTCTCTTTTCTACTTGTTTCTTTATGATATTAACGCTTAACCAGCTCGACAAATTGGAAGGAATGCGCTACCCATAGATTCAAATCAGCCGCGTTGTTTCTTCGAATGTGTGTTTTACGTTTATTTATCGTCGCTACCGGTTGCCCATGTGAGCGACGCCTCCTGAAGAGATTAGTCATTTTAGATTTGTTGGAGGGTAATGCAATGATACAGGCAGAGACCCATTACAGAGTCTCCTCTGGTTCTTTTACGTACACGGTGTAAAGTACCGACACGAGACCTCGGTATTAAAGTTCCATGTGAAAGACTGTTAATTTCATTAGGGTCAGACGGGGGATCGTACCTGCGAGCCATGGTTTACCAGTCCAATGTGTTAACCACTGGACTACGGATCCGTTTGTTCGACAAATGAAACAGCCGAAAAGGACTTATATATATATGCATAAAAGTCAAAATGACCGGGAATGCGGGAAATGAGCGTTACGGTTTACAACTGTTCTGAAGATTATATCCTTACACATCTCTACTTAGCACTGACCCTCTCTACTGACCCAGCCAAAATTACAATCATTTTTCGCCACTGCTCTAATGATTAATAAAGTGGCCGCCATAGATCGTAGCACCAATGGCAGTTTAAACTTTATATATTTTACAACGATTGCGAAGCAAGTTTTAACAACTTATATTAATTACTCTCGTTGGCGCGGATGAAATTGTAAATGTGGTCATTCGTGTGGAAGTAAACCGGAGTACCCGGAGAAAACCCACCTATCCGATCTCGCGACCACCGTACCATCTCACATGCTTCCGACCCGAGGATTGAACACGGGTTGCATTGGTGAGAAGCGAGCGCGCTAACCACTACGCTAATCGGACAACCAATGATAATGTTTGATACTGAGCTTGTGTTTGGAGAACAAATAGCCTCGGGGCCTGGCAAAATATTGCATACGATTGTCTACATACATATTCAATTATAAACACAATTAGTGACAGATACCAATTAGCATGTGACACTGTATATGCATACAGACATACCTATTACAACAACTGATATAGAATAGTAGGGCAATACCTCGTATAACATGCAGATTTATGTTTGCTAATGGTAGGTTTATAAGCTCCATGTTTACTACGGGTATTAATACTATTCATAATTATACCATACTGCTTTATGAACAAAACATACACTTTATTTATTTTACAACGATTGCGAAGCAAGATTTAACAACTTATATTAATCACTCTCGTTGGCGCGGACGAAAGCGTAATGTGGTCATTCGTGTGGGAGGAAACCGGAGTACCCGGAAAAAACCACTTGTCTATCTGGCGACCACCGTACCATCTCACATACTTCCCGACCCGAGGATCGAACACGTGTTGCATTGGTGAGAAGCGAGTATATTCATGACGTATACATATGTACATAGTCATAATATTTTTTATATATATAATTATATACAAATAAACAAGTGACCAATAAAGCTGTCGTATTGCTACTGTATTCTAATTACCTATATAGAGGATGAACATTATAGTTGTTGTCTTGGTGTAATTAAGAAGATAAAACATTCAGTATGGAGTTCATATCGTTTAAAGCATTCTTAATAAAACTAGCCAAGCTTAATAACACGTTTCTATTAGCACTGTTTATTAAAATACAAAAGTTATACATGCTTTTGTACTTGTTAATGAGTTCGTTCCTCAAATCTGAGTAACAGGGACAAATTAAAACAAAATGATACTCATCTTCAATGTCTCTAACATTGCAACATTGACAATAACATTTATGTTTGCTAGATATATCATGCAGCTCTATATTTAATATTGGTACGCTAATAATATTCATAATGATATAACATATTTTGGAGATTAACATTTAGGTTATTTCTTCTTTGCAAAATGGTCGATCGCATGTTCCAATCGAAATCGTAAGCTTGTTGGTGATGGTTCTAAAGCAGTTTTAGTTTTAAGTATATATTATTTCCCAATATTAAATAGTGTATACATTGCATATAATACATATATCACTTTAAAGAAATGAGTTAGAATGCAAGACAACTCTTTTTAAGTAGTCTCGAGCTTGGGAGGTTTGAGCAAAATAACGCAACATTGCTGTCTTCAATAACTACCATAATTCAAGTCATAATCTCTGCAAAACAGTTCTCATTTTGCTTGGAATAGTGCGCAGCAATTGCGCGGTATGCTTAGTATGTCTGCATAGTTTAAACATATTTTATTTCCCAAATACATATTGAACAATGCATACATCACACATAATCAAAATACAGAAAAAGGATTAAAATGGAAGACAGGGTCTTATATAATTCTTCTCCTCTGCAAAGAGTGTATGTATTTCGCTTGGCTTTTGCAATTGTGTTATAGATTTGGAAAGTTGAAACATGAATACATGCGAAAATAACTAACTAACTATGTCTGCATAGTAAACACAACAGAAGAGATTGATATTTATTATTAAGAGTCAAAACCCATTTATATTCAAACGTTCATCTTAAGACGATTGCGTGGCATATATGCAAAGCATTATGGGAAATGAAACACATGCATGATAAAAATATATATTCTTATTATAGTTTCCAGTATTAAATGTTTTCTGTACCTTGCCCATTGTTCTTGGTAACTCTTGTGTTAATCCAGTGAAGGTGCGTTACATCTAGTCAAATCCAGTGAAGGTGCGTTACATCTAGTCACACACACTTAAAGCGCACTGCAGCACGGCGTATTGATTTGCGAACGTGTTTAATTGACGAAATATGGTGGACTGACTGCATAGGTAAACTGATGTGGTCGAGCGCTGTACAGGTATAGCACAATACTGAGTGTAGCGTATCGTGTGTCACTGGGATTATATTTAAATTCTACTTATTACACGGTGTGAGTAGAATCTACTACACGATAAAACCGCCCATACAAAACCAACATTCATTTCTATAAATTCTAATCCAGGGATCGCAGGTTCGATCCCCCGTCTGACCCTAATACAACTTAACAGTCTTTCAGATTGGACGTTAAACGGATGTAACAGTACAGAGGAGACTCTGAAATTGGGTCTCTGTCTGTATCATGCACTATCCTCCAAAATCTAAAATGACTAATCTCTTCAGGACGCGTCGCTCATATGGGCAACCGGTAGCGACGATAAATAAACGTAAAACACACACAACTATAAATTCAATGAAATTGCTGCTCTGGATCCCTCCGTCTGACCCTAATAAAATTAACAGTCTTTCAGATGGGGCTGTAACCTGAGGTCTCGTGTCGGTGATGTACACCGTGCAAGTAAAAGAACCAGATGACACTCTGGAATGGGTATCTGTCTGTATCATTGCACTATCTTCAAAAATCTAAAATGCCTAATCTCATACGTAGATGGTACCAGGTCCTTCCAGCGCGTTTCTTGATAGCTTGGATAAAATAAAGTAGCGTAAAGTGCTCGATTATAGAACTAGTATCACTATATATTATTATTGCATACGTTACTATAAATAGTAACAACAAATTTAATGGTAGAAAAGCAAAATATCTGGTCGACGCGGGCAATATAGTTCGATTTTCGGCTCTGCAGGGGCAATATCGGATATTGGCCGGCGCGCGCCGAGAACGAATCACGAGCACGTGTCACAGGTAGCAACAACATAGTAACTACATTGTGTAAACATGGCCGCCGAAGCAACACTAAAGTCGTTGTCTGACAGATTGTTGTCTCTTGACGGTAAAATGGCTGAGCGAAATAAGCAAATAACAGCAGAAGAAACATACGGTTATGTATAATAATAATAATAATAATAATAAAGACTTTATTTAACGTATGAAATCAACATAAGGACAGCAATTTTCCGATTCTAATAAATATAGCAATGTCAATACACGTTTATAATAACAGTAGAAGTACGCGACTAATTTGAATTGTTATAGTGCCACCTTAAGTAGAGAATTTTGAACTGTTGGATAGTTGGAGCATTTTGAACTGAGTGAAGCAATGAATTCCAAATAGATGATCCTGAAAATTCAAATGTATTACGAAATAATTTACATATGCAATAAAGAAGTTATTAAACGGCTGCGGTGGGCCATTTGTGGATATTGGCGCACCTATCCGATATTGGCCATTGGGCCTAACGGCCCTCGGGCCAATATCTCCATAGGGTGCGCCAATATCCACAAATGGCCCACCTCCGCGGTGTAATAACCTCTAAATATGAATTATGACGTGTGCGAGAGAGACCATGTTGTGCACAATTTGTGTATTATTTCATTTGTCCACGAGACCATAATTCATATAGAAAGGTTGCTAATATATCAAGTGTGTGCATGTACATGTCATGAACTAGTCAGTTGCCACTCAAGGATGAGTCAGAATGTGTTCGGTGTAAACTGACCTTTGGTAGTTAATAAAATATTATTTTTATTTGTTGGATAATTCGATGTCGGTCAATTATATACACACGTCATTGAATACTAGAGTCAATATAACAGTTAAACACATATCACTTTCTAAAGAACGTCCACGATTTGACCTCCATTCATCTCGGGTTTGACCCATTCATCTCACTTTGCCCTTCGTTGTTGCAGAAACATTGGGGTCATTTGGAATCGTATGAGATAAGAACATTAGTCAAATTATGCATGCGCGCATCACTGATCATTGTCATCAAACTCCGAAATGATTTGTTTATTTCATTGTACGATCGAACTACATTTCCCCTAATGAGCATTGAATGCTAGTGGTGCTAGCCAGGATGGACGCTATACCAACTGAGCTAGCCGAACTACGACGACGACGACGACGACGATGACGACGACGACGACGACGACGATGATGATGATGATGATTAGCCGTATATAGAAAACTATATTTAAATGCTTCATTATGTATGACAGAAAGCTGTGCTTAATCGCATTACGGATCAATTTAAACATTTCAGTTTTTAATACAGTGTCCTAGGAAACAGCGATTATCAGGTGGTCATAATATAACATGTTTTCATTATGATTCACGTACATCACACATTTTTGTTCTAACAGCCAATGACATTCGCATTAAAAGTATTCCTTCCTTAAAATTGTAATGTAAACATTGTAACGGCTTCGTTTGAATTTTCTGCACATTTTGGCATTTGCCAAATTGAATTTTAAAGCGACATCACATCGCAAAATGCCAAATAATGCATTGTTCATGTATACATGCATTGCTACTACAGATTCTTCCGAATACATTCGAACACTAACATTGAATCAATAAACAATGTGTTTGTGGTCTACAAACTTTCAAAAGTGAGTGTAGGATTTTATATACCGGTCATCCACGCTCCTGAATTGACATGTCTTTGTCATTGGAGTGAATACTAAATACGGAATACTTTCGATTAGAGATCATTTAACTAAGATTAGTCTACAAATAAATATGCATTGGCACACATGTGAGATATAACGGTACATCTGATCCATAAATCTCGTTATTCGGGATACACAGGTTGTATTACGCATGTATGTCGATCCTATTTACATTATTTTGTTACGTCAACAAACCGCGTATACGACGCTTGTTTATTAGTTGAAATACTCAGTTTTTGAAGCAAATATTGGGGGGGGGGAATACCATACAATAGGAAATTACATTCTGTATAAATGTGCGTTTTCACTGACGTAGTGTCGCTTTAATGATCCCCCTATCATGACATACGGTATATTATTTATGTTTCTCCCTCCCGTTAATAAATATTAAAACAGATCAAATGCAAGTGACAATACTGAGATAATAGTGCACCATTTGATTATTGAGAAGGGCCGTTTTCTTGGTTATAGTTTGTGGCCAGCCCTTTTGTTATGTTGGTTATAGTTTGTGGCCAGCCCTTTTGTTATGTTGGTTATAGTTTGTGGCCAGCCCTTTTGTTATGTTGGTTATAGTTTGTGGCCAGCCCTTTTGTTATGTTGGTTATAGTTTGTGGCCAGCCCTTTTGTTATGTTGGTTATAGTTTGTGGCCAGCCCTTTTGTTATGTTGGTTATAGTTTGTGGCCAGCCCTTTTGTTATGTTGGTTATAGTTTGTGGCCAGCCCTTTTGTTATGTTGGTTATAGTTTGTGGCCAGCCCTTTTGTTATGTTGGTTATAGTTTGTGGCCAGCCCTTTTGTTATGTTGGTTATAGTTTGTGGCCAGCCCTTTTGTTATGTTGGTTATAGTTTGTGGCCAGCCCTTTTGTTATGTTGGTTATAGTTTGTGGCCAGCCCTTTTGTTATGTTGGTTATAGTTTGTGGCCAGCCCTTTTGTTATGTTGCACACGTATATGTAAATCTATATGCATTATAAATTGAAAATTAATTTCTCATCTGGTGAATTGTTATATGTACAAATGTCTGGCTACTACATTTTCAATGTATGTCGTATTGGTAATGGCGTCAAGAGGTGTTTCTATGGGGGAAAGGGTTAAGATGCAAGCACAATGTATGTCGTATTGGTAATGCCTTCAAGAGGTGTTTCTATGGGGGAAAGGGTTAAGATGCAAGCACAATGTATGTCGTATTGGTAATGGCGTCAAGAGGTGTTTCTATGAGGGAAAGGGTTAAGATGCAAGCACAATGTATGTTGTATTGGTAATGGCTTCAAGAGGTGTTTCTATGGGGGAAAGGGTTAAGATGCAAGCACAATGTATGTCGTATTAGTAATGGCTTCAAGAGGTGTTTCTATGGGGGAAAGGGTTAAGATGCAAGCACAATGTATGTCGTATTGGTAATGGCGTCAAGAGGTGTTTCTATGAGGGAAAGGGTTAAGATGCAAGCACAATGTATGTCGTATTGGTAATGGCGTCAAGAGGTGCTTCTATGAGGGAAAGGGTTAAGATGCAAGCACAATGTATGTCGTATTGGTAATGTCGTCAAGAGGTGCTTCCACGAGGGAACGGGTTAATGTATGTCATATTGGTAATGGCGTCAAGAGGTGTTTCTATGGGGGAAAGGGTTAAGATGCACGCACAATGTATGTCGTATTGGTAATGGCGTCAAGAGGTGCTTCCACGAGGGAACGGGTTAATGTATGTTGTATTGGTAATGGCGTCAAGAGGTGCTTCTATGAGGGAAAGGGTTAAGATGCAAGCACAATGTATGTCGTATTGGTAATGGCGTCAAGAGGTGTTTCTATGGGGGAAAGGGTTAAGATGCAAGCACAATGTATGTCGTATTGGTAATGGCGTCAAGAGGTGTTTCTATGGGGGAAAGGGTTAAGATGCAAGCACAATGTATGTCGTATTGGTAATGGCGTCAAGAGGTGCTTCCACGAGGGAACTGGTTAATGTATGTCATATTGGTAATGGCGTCAAGAGGTGTTTCTATGGGGGAAAGGGTTAAGATGCACGCACAATGTATGTCGTATTGGTAATGGCGTCAAGAGGTGCTTCCACGAGGGAACGGGTTAATGTATGTTGTATTGGTAATGGCGTCAAGAGGTGCTTCTATGAGGGAAAGGGTTAAGATGCAAGCACAATGCATGTCGTATTGGTAATGGCGTCAAGATGTGTTTCTATTAGGGAAAGAGTTAATATGCAAGCACAATGTATGTCGTATTGGTAATGGCGTCAAGAGGTGCTTCTATGAGGGAAAGGGTTAAGATGCAAGCACAATGTATGTCGTATTGGTAATGTCGTCAAGAGGTGCTTCCACGAGGGAACGGGTTAATGTATGTCTATTGGTAATGGCGTCAAGAGGTGTTTCTATGGGGGAAAGGGTTAAGATGCACGCACAATGTATGTCGTATTGGTAATGGCGTCAAGAGGTGCTTCCACGAGGGAACGGTTAATGTATGTTGTATTGGTAATGGCGTCAAGAGGTGCTTCTATGAGGGAAAGGGTTAAGATGCAAGCACAATGTATGTCGTATTGGTAATGGCGTCAAGAGGTGTTCTATGGGGGAAAGGGTTAAGATGCAAGCACAATGTATGTCGTATTGGTAATGGCGTCAAGAGGTGTTTCTATGGGGGAAATGGTTAAGATGCAAGCACAATGTATGTCGTATTGGTAATGGCGTCAAGAGGTGCTTCCACGAGGGAACGGGTTAATGTATGTCATATTGGTAATGGCGTCAAGAGGTGTTTCTATGGGGAAAGGGTTAAGATGCACGCACAATGTATGTCGTATTGGTAATGGCGTCAAGAGGTGCTTCCACGAGGGAACGGGTTAATGTATGTTGTATTGGTAATGGCGTCAAGAGGTGCTTCTATGAGGGAAAGGGTTAAGATGCAAGCACAATGTATGTCGTATTGGTAATGGCGTCAAGAGGTGTTTCTATGGGGAAAGGGTTAAGATGCAAGCACAATGTATGTCGTATTGGTAATGGCGTCAAGAGGTGTTTCTATGGGGGAAAGGGTTAAGATGCAAGCACAATGTATGTCGTATTGGTAATGGCGTCAAGAGGTGCTTCCACGAGGGAACGGGTTAATGTATGTCATATTGGTAATGGCGTCAAGAGGTGTTTCTATGGGGGAAAGGGTTAAGATGCACGCACAATGTATGTCGTATTGGTAATGGCGTCAAGAGGTGCTTCCACGAGGGAACGGGTTAATGTATGTTGTATTGGTAATGGCGTCAAGAGGTGCTTCTATGAGGGAAAGGGTTAAGATGCAAGCACAATGCATGTCGTATTGGTAATGGCGTCAAGATGTGTTTCTATTAGGGAAAGAGTTAATATGCAAGCACAATGTATGTCGTATTGGTAATGGTGTCAATAGGTGCTTCTATGAGGGAAAGGGTTAATATGCAAGCACAATGTATGTCGTATTGGTAATGGTGTCAATAGGTGCTTCTATGAGGGAAAGGGTTAAGATGCAAGCACAATGTATGTCGTATTGGTAATGGCGTCAAGTGGTGCTTCCACGAGGGAACGGGTTAAGATGCAAGCAAAATGTATGTCGTATTGGTAATTGCGTCAAGTGGTGCTTCCACGAGGGAAATGGTTAAGATGCAAGTACAATGTATGTCGTACTGGTAATGGCGTCGAGTTGTGCTTCCACGAGGGAACGGGTTAAGATGCAAGCACAATGTATGTCGTATTGGTAATGGCGTCAAGTGGTGCTTATATGAGGGAAAGGGTTAAGATGCAAGCACAATGTATGTCGTATTGGTAATGGCGTCAAGAGGTGCTTCTATGAGGGAAAGGGTTAAGATGCAAGCACAATGTATGTCGTATTGGTAATGGCGCCAAGAGGTGCTTCTATGAGGGAAAGGGTTAAGATGCAAGCACAATGTATGTCGTATTGGTAATGGCGCCAAGAGGTGCTTCTATGAGGGAAGGGTTAATGTATGTCGTATTGGTAATGGCGTCAAGAGGTGCTTCTATGAGGGAACGGGTTAAGATGCAAGCACAATGTATGTCGTATTGGTAATGGCTTCAAGACGTTCTTCTATGAGGGAAAGGGTTAAGACCAATACATTGCCTATATCGCCAGACTATCTTATCTCGTATGACTTCATTTTAATCTCAACTCAATCGCTTTAAGCAGTCCACAATAGCTTATCTCAGATTTGCGTACTTACTATGTCTTCATAATCCCCCGACACCTTGAGATAAGATGTAATATTACAGTACTTAGTCAAATGCTTTTTTTCGGTTTGCAACATGGTCATTATTCCCCTTATATTTGCGAACAGACGGGTCTGTAGTCCAGTGGTAGCACGTTGGACTGGTAATCCGAGGATCGCAGATTCGACCCCCCCCCCCCCAGTCTGACCCTAATAAAATTAACAGTCTTTCAGATGGGACGTTAAACCGAGGTCTCGTGTCGGTGCTTTACACCGTGCACGTAAAAGAACCAGAGGAGACTCTGGAATGTGTATATGTCTGTATCATTGCGCTATCCTCCAAAAATCTAAAATGACTCATATCTTCATGAGGCGTCGCTCATATTTGGCAACCGGTAGCGACGATAAATAAACGTAATACACACACATATCACGTTGCATGCACGTTTTATTTAACCTATTTTATTGCAAATCAATAGTAAATAATTATGTAATACAAATAAAAATACAATACATAGCCTAAGCATTCAAATGGGTTGGGCCACACGTTTTAGCAACATTAGACAACGGCCCGCACGAGAAAGTCAAGCTAACGTTTGATTAAATTAAATGACAGTTTCTTTCTTGAACGGAGTCCGCAAAATAGAATGTAAATAAAAATCATTTGAAGGAGAACGTGTCGGCATTATATTGGACTTTAAACATTCGCATACGCATTCATATCACATATAGGATTTTGTACATTGATAACCCTTATGATTTGTGAATAGCGCAATGTTTTTCAATTTATTAATCTAATGCTAAGATCTCGCTTCTGTTCACACTATATAATTATTATTGAATGCATATGATATGGTGACTTATAGGCCACGGGGCCGAGTGCGTCTTCTTGTTGTTTAATATTTGCTATATATATTTGTTGAAATGTGCACATGTCACTCTAATAAAAACTTACTTACTGTATATTTTTAGACCCGTATCTACTTCCTTATCAAAACTAAAATACATAACCTTTCCAATTATAGTCTTCAATCTTCAACTTGTGTATTTGCACCTACAAGCATACTTTTACGAACGTTTTTTATTGTTGTGTGTTTATTTTCCTTCGCAGTATTTTAAGTTTAATCATATTTCATTGCTTATTTATATACAATACAATTACAAATATAAACATGGTAAATATATAAGCAAAATGATATATTATTATATACTTGAACACAGTAAGAATAAAATTTAGAAGCAAATGCAACAAGTGTTACCAACATTAGTTTATACAAATTTATTTTAGCTCGATTGCGAAACAAGTTATTTCAACTTATATTAATCACTCTCGAGACCTCATAGCTGATGGAATCCATCGTCACGAGGGAGAGAGAAGAGGCAACGTGGAATTTAAATGCCTAAGGGCACACTCGTAACGGTTCCAGCGGGGCTCGAACTCCGGACCTTTCGCACCTGAAGCGAACGCACATCCAGACGGGGGATCGAACCTGCGATCCTTGGATTACCAGTCCAACGTGTTACCACTGGACTACAGATCCGTCTGTCCATACTCACCGTGTGTTTTTACGTTTATTTATCGTCGCTACCGGTTGCCCATATGAGCGACGCCTCCTGAAGATATTAGTCATTTTAGATTTTGGAGGATAGTGCAATGATACAGACAGAGACCCATTCCAGAGTCTCCTCTGGTTCTTTTACGTGCAGTAAAGCACCGAAACGAGACCTCGGTTTAACGTCCCATCTGAAAGACTGTTAATTTTATTAGGGTCAGGCGGGGGATCCAACCTGCGATCCCTGGATTACCAGTCCAGCGTGTTACCACTGGACTACAGATCCGTCTGTCCATACTCACCGTACACTACCCAGTCTTATATAGCTTGACAAACATTGTAATGAAAATGTGTAATTTCACACATTAATGTTATTAATATGCATCTGCACAACTCTGCCGTGATGTTCACATCCTTTGTACATTCATTAATTAACACAGTCACCTCCCTTTAACAACTTCTTCTTCTAAAGAATGATACCTCTAATTCATTCAACGGTTAATGTCTGTGTGTGACGGTCAATGTCTGTGTGTGACGTTCAATGTTTGTGTGTGACGGGATTTATAAATATCTGCCCGCCTGAAGTCACTGTAAGTGAGCGGCCTGTATAGCTTGACACCGCCGTGTGTCCCGCAAGGGTTAAATACTATTTCATTTGAGGTCAAGGGTGTAAACGTACCTCTCAGTAGACAGTTAAACCTAATGAGATTATTAGCTAAATGCGGACTACAGTACATTGCTTGTCAGTATGTTTGTGTGGGTGTTACGCCTGCATCAGCACAATTTTGGGCTACATCGCTTGTGTGCAGTTTACCTAACAACACCTTTCCTGGGCAGACTCCAGCGGTTAACCATTACATGGTGCCCCAACCTCCGTAAGAAACTGCCAACTTGTCATATAAATGAAACACAGCCTGAGCGTAGCTCGAACCGGTGACCATCAGTGAGTATAGAAGGACAGGACTGTTAACCAATGAAACCATGACTACACATGAACCCTATCAAGCTTGGACAAAACAAAGAAGGGAGCCATAATAAGGGATGCCGTTGGTAATGACAATGCCCATCTATGCCTATCCCCTCCCTCTCCAGAATCTTGAGGGTGGGTACTAGTTTGGCGGTCTGAAGATTTATGCTGAAGTTGCATAGTTGATTGTGTTGCCTGGAGACTACACATCTCAAAAGCTGTGTAGTATGTTAATAATTAATCCTTCCATGATTCGACACCAGTCTCTCTGTAAATATGCGGGTAGCATCTGTCTTATGAACGACGCACTATCCGTCACCAGCCGTCTTCTGTGGTACCGGAGGATGACGGAAGAGGTTACACGATGGAAGGTAGGTCTCCACCAAGTGTAGTCAGGAGGCCACGGTCGTATCGTAACCATCTCACATATGTATTACATAAATTCACATAACAATAAAAGTGTCAGTTCAGGTATACATATCGCTAATTGTATCAACTTTCCAAATTTTGATAGCAGTTACACTTAGGGCCATGTAACCCGACACTTATATAATTATGTAGCAATTGCATTATGGGTAAATAAACACATCATACATACGTATGGTGATAGAAGAAAATTCTTTCAATTGATAAACAAAAAGGAATAAAAGTTAACAAATAACAAACATAACTGTACAATCGAAATTCTCAAAATGACGCAAAATCTGAACAATGTGAAAAGTCACCGAATCCCAATACAATCTGTATGCCCGAGAACCTAATATATAATGTGTCCTCACATGGCTATTACGACGTGCACAAATCTCTGTCTCATCGACATCACGTACATTCGGATAAAACAAGGTTACCTTGTGGAGTACTCTGTCACATCGACATCACGTACATTCGGATGAAACCAGGTTACCTTGTGGAGTACTCTGTCACATCGACATCACGTACATTCGGATGAAACCAGGTTACCTTGGGGAGTACTCTGTCCCATCGCCATCACACACATTCGAATGAAACCAGGTTTCCTTGGGGAGTATTCCTCTATTCCGGCACATATGCTTAAGCACTATGCGCAAGTTATGAACAGCTGATTGTCGCCTCCGTACTTGCCTGTTCAGCTCGTCCCACAGATGCTGGATAACATTGAGATCTGGTTATTATGAAGACCAAGTCAGTTGCCGGACATTCTGTTACTGCAGTAATGTCTGTGTCATAGGCGCTGTATGTGTTAATGCCCCTGCATGCTTGAAAACAATGTCACGTCTACTAATTCGCTTCAGTTTTCGGCACGCCTGTCTTGATTAAATATACGTTATTTGCTTGTGAGACTGGATCGTGGGTTCGGGTATTGGCTTGGTGTGGGGAACAACAGGTGGAATCGTGAGATGCATGTATCAATCTAAACAATATGTTCTCTTTTTCTTTAAAAGTTGTCTTTTTCTGATCTTTTAAGTGATTTTTGTTTACATTCTATGTCTTTTCAAGAAAGAAACTCAGTCATTTAACTTAATCAAACGTTAGCTTGACTTTGTTGCTAAAACGTGTGGCCCAAACCATTTGTATGTTCACGCTATATATTGTATCTTTATGTGTATGACATATGTACTATTTATTTGCAATAAAATATGGTTAAATAAAAAGTCTAGTCAATATTGTCTATAAGACAATTGCAACAGGGATCACAATAGTTTGCTGACATCGAGCAGCGTTACTGTTCCCCTAAACAACTAACACATCCGTCTTGGTGTGCAACGACGCCCAGACCCACACCACCACGGAGCCGCCACCATACTAGTCTCTAACACATCCATCTTGGTGTGCAACGACGCCCAGACCCACACCACCACGGAGCCGCCACCATATTAGTCTCTAACACATCCGTCTTGGTGTGCAACGACGCCCAGACCCACACCACCACGGAGCCGCCACCATATTAGTCTCTAACACATCCGTCTTGGTGTGCAACGACGCCCAGACCCACACCACCACGGAGCCGCCACCTTACTAGTCTCCAACATCCGTCTTGGTGTACAACGATTCCCAGGCCCACACCACCACGGAGCCGCCACCATATTAGTCTCTAACACATCCGTCTTGGTGTGCAACGACACCCAGACCCACATCACCACGGAGCCGCCACCATACTAGTCTCTAACACATCCGTCTTGGTGTACAACAACTCCCAGGCCCACATCACCACGGAGCCGCCACCATACTAGTCTCTAACACATCCGTCTTGGTGTGCAACTTCATCCAGACCCACACCACCACGGAGTTGCCACCTTACTAGTCTCTCTGAAACATACACGCGTCGTTCAATCTTTCACAAAAACGTGACGTGCATCCTTCCTGTGTTATGGTACAATGACATGTACGCACCCGGCCGTGTAATACGCTGCATTGTGTTATTTTGTGAATTTAAGAAAACAATTATAGTTTGTAAGTATGATATGTTGAGTTATTCATGGTCCAAATGTGAATGGAATCTGTCCACAACTATAATCCAAGTATACCGAATTATATAAGTGTCGGGTTACAAGTGGCCCGAAGTGTACATATTTTCGGATACTACTAATAATAATAAAGACTTTATTTTACGCGAGAACTCCACATTCGAACACAGAATCAGTCAATAGAATCAAGAGTTCGCGATCAACTCAGATCGCGAAAATTAACGAAATATAAATGCTCGCGAATAAATATTGTTCTACAGTATTGTGTGTGTTTTACGTTTATTTATCGTCGCTACCGGTTGCCCATATGTGTGACGCCTCCTGAAGAGATTAGTCATTTTAGATATTGGAGTATAGTGCAGTGATACAGACAGAGACCCGTTCCAGAGTCTCTTCTGGTTCTTTTACGTGCACGGTGTAAAGCACCGACACGAGATCTCGGTTTAACGTCCCATCTGAAAGACTGAATTTTCTACAGTATGGCATGTCTGCACGTATTCATTTCGTACTAACATCGTATCCTTCTCGTCACAAGGACGTATTCTGATCTCCCCCCCCCCATAAGTTATATACGTACTGTAGTGGTGTTAATCATATATGTACCACACGAGACTATAGTGACAAGTCACGTTCAGGTCGAATACACTATGCGATGTCCATACGTGTATATTTGCATCGCTAATGCATTTCCTTCGATTAACGTATGTGCTCTGGTTGCATACAATAGCGTATGAGTGTTTCCAACTAATGATATGCAGCTGACATGCGCACTCGATGTTACGGGCATGCGCAGTCATAGTGATAGGCAACGTTCGTCGCATGAAAAGGCGTGTCTTACAGTTTACGCTGTTCCAAGGCTGGTCTAATTATCAGGTCCCCGCCACACGGTAAGTCGCAAATTGGACTAAATACCTTTTAATTGGAAAGAGTTATATTTGTTTTCTTTGTCTCATTGAAAAAGATATGTAATCAATGTAAATATAAGGAATGAATCGCGGGTTAATATTTTCCATCGGGGTATGAACTACATTGGGGTGATTAATGTTAGCGTGGATGCCTTCGGCATTCGGCCTCCACACACATTAACAACGCCCAAATGTAGTTCATACCCCGATGGAATATATTAACCCGCCATTCATTCCTTAAATAGTACGAACTACAAGAGCAGATTACGAACAACGCATAACAATACACGAGTATAACACGCCCACAACACAGCACGAGGATTGCGCGCACAATACGACCTTAGTACGTGTACAGTGAGAGTTGACCACGAACCATCACGAGTTTCCCTCACCATGGTAGATCGTAGTAACATCGTGAAAGTGTAGCGTGTAGCATAAATGCCTTCCGGTGCCGTCTCTCAATCAATGTTCCTCTGAATGACCCGAGCATATGAAATGCGTGTGTACCTGTTGCCGAGTGCAACCTAACCCATGGTGTAGTATGTACAACAATGGCTGCTCGATTAACGCAGTGTTTAGAGCGTTTGCTTCTCACCAATTCAACCCGGGTTCGATCCTCCGACCGGGAAGTATGTGAGATGGTACGGTGGTCGCAAGATCGGACAGGTTGGTTTTCTCCGGGTACTCCGGTTTCCTCCCACATGAATTATCACATTTCCACTTTCATTCGCGCCAACGAGCGTGATTGATATAAGTTGTTAAGACTTGCTTTACAATCGTTGTAAAATAAATAAAGTTTAAACTAAGCTAACCCAACTCTATATTCTGTTGATGTCGAACCCCTCGCGGGGACGTAGACAACTCACTCGTCAAGATACTACTCTACTGGGTCGGGGGTCGACATCTGTCATGTGAGGAAGCTATCCAGCTGGCTTGCGGAGGGATCAATCATTAAATCCGGGTGCCCGTCAGTGCCTGAAATACTGGGTCTGCGCATGTCAATGATACTAGTAGCTGAATAATCGCCATAAAATTATGACCTAAACTATTGATGCGACTGTTTTAAGATAAGAACCATTATAGTATCAATACATGTTATCTATATAAACGCGTCGCCACAAATCGATAATAGAAAAATATCAAGCATGCAGGCACGTACGTATCTGGGCAATGTAGTAAGGTGGAACTATAACAATTCAAACTAATCGCGTACTTCTACTGTTATTATAAACGTGTATTGCCATTGCTATATTTATTAGAATCGGAAAATTGCTGTCTTTAAGTTGATTTCATACATATTTTGAAGATACCACTACAAGTCAAATCTGCACATTGTTAGATAGATCTAGTATCATTAATTGTCTCATTCCCATTTTCTACTCTGCTAGCCAATTCCATATATCATCATATTCCATTACATATTAAATATAGTTTCTCTATTTTTCAGCTTTTACATTACTATGTTATTCCAATGTGCAGTTCTCACTTATAGTGCTATCTTTTGATTGCATTTGATTGTATATATGTTGAGGGCCTCATGGTAGATTAACTTTTGTTAAATGAGTACTCTCGTTAAATAAAGTCTTTATTATTATTATTATTATTATAGTAGGTGTATGCCACGTAGGTGTGTGTAGCACCGTATGTGTGTATGGGGGCATGTTCCCCTGATACAGTTGATGGCGTATGCTTAAATATGCTTTATTGAATACTAGTTTATGCTCATTTTCGTAGTTCATAGTTTTACCCTTTTGCGTTTTATCGTCCACGCTAATTAATATGCAGTGTTTACCATACGGCAGACCACTTGCAGTATGCGGGTCTACAATAGTTTATACAAATTTATTTTAGCTCGATTGCGAAACAAGTTCTTTCAACTTATATTAATCACTCTCGAGACCTCATTCCTGATGGAATCCATCGCAATGAAGGAGAAAGAAGAGGCAATGTGGAACTCAAATGCCTTGCATAAGGGCACAATCGTAACGGCTCCAGCGGGGCTCGAACTCCGGGCCTTTCGCACACGAAGCGAACACGCTTCCACTGCGCTATCACGACTTCCACAATATATGTAGAGAAAAAGCCGCAGTATGCGGAGCAGGGGACCCTGGTAGTGTGGCACATAGCATATTGTATGAGACATAAATAGAGAATATTCGGTTACTGTCTTATAAATTTTAATTTATTAGGCGAGTCGGAGAAAAAATATAAGGCGAGGCTCTATTTATCCTACATTCTGAGTGTGCACCCAACATAAAAACAAACAAACTAGCCATGACAGCTTGCAAACTCGCTACGCACTTGGTACCAGCCAGCAATACCATATCGGGCCGACGTCGGTCCGATGTCGCGCGCTACATCGGCCCTACATCGTACAATTACATCGGGCCGATGCCGTTTTTGCAAAGTGTGGCGACAGCGGGCCTACGTCGGCTTACACATCGGGCTTACATCGGGTTGATGTCGGCCCGACAGCGTACTAACAGCGGTTTTTAAGCGGTAAATTTAATCAGGCCTACATCGGATACACATCGGGCCTCCATCGGTCTGATGTCGGCCATACAGCGTACTTAAATCGGCATTGAAGCGGTAAATTTAATCGGGCCTACATCGCTTACACATCGGGCCTACATCGCTTACACATCGGACTCGATCGGTTACTCCTCAGTCTGCGGTCGGCCTGATGGCAGTCCATCGGTCATACAGCAGCGTAATTACACAGTTGAAATGTACGTACAACCCATTTGCTATTTTACAAGTCAGTCCAACACCCAGCAAAGCTTTACTTGATATCGCATTGGTAAATAACTTTTGCATCACTATATACCTTTCTTTTTTGCAATGACTAACAGCAGATATGGCAAACTATACCAGAAAAAAACAAATATTTTATTCAGAACACATTAACATTACAATTATGCATGGATTAAGTACATGTAATTGATTTGATTGGATTCATTGGTCCGTGTGTGGCAGGCTATTAGCCAGGATGTTGAAACAGGGTGTCCAAATTTTCAGCAGTAAAAAAGGCGCGTGAAAATGGAAAATCGCGCCCTTTTTAGTGCGAGAAAAGTTGCAAATCGGGCAAGTTTTTTTCTAAAAACATTCAATAAAGGTCTGTTTTATTAATTAGATACAACTAGAAGCAATGGGATAGTACGATATGACAAAGCAATGCATAGTATCTTCATTAGCAATGGTTAAAAAAAAAAAAAAAAAAAATTATTTTTCTGGCTAATACCCTGTTGTGTGGATACATATGACATCTACAGGGTTGGCCGGGAAAAAACCAGGGGTGGCAATAAGATTGGAAGAGGGGAAATACCAGGAGTTTAACGTCCATTTACTGACAGCGAAGGTCTATTTTTGACGGGTAAACAGGATCAAATCCCATATTTCCCCTGTAAAAAATGGGGACACATCCGCAAATAAGAGCTCAATATTTACAATAATATATATTCAGCCCTGAAATCGGAATATCCTGATATGGTGTCAGGTCCTGACCACACCATAATCACTTACCATCCTCCCTTAAAAGTGATAGGATTAGCACTAATCCTACTACTTTTATAGTGGGTAATGATCTAATTTAACTCTCAAATACTGGAGCCCAAAGTTGTATAAGAGGGCCAAACCAGGGATATCGGAATCAGTAAGTTATGATTCCTGCCGTTAATTGCGCATTACCCTACCAGCCTCCGCGGAAATACCAGGAAATAAGATTGTTAAGGCTTTATGTGCTAAATACCAGAAAATTAGATTGTTAAGGCTTTATGTGCTAAGACGACGCACATGTTGACACGCTATGTTTTCGAGTAGATAATCTAGCATCTGTGAAACCATTATAGCAGAATGATCACATGTAATAATGGTAATTTATGTACATGTACAATTATATCATCTCAATTGCAGGATGCTTAAAGACTCGCTGTTATTCAAACCGGAACAGAATAGTTCCATGATAGAATGCTTACAAGATATCGACATTATAAAATTAAACAAGCCACCATAGTCTACACTTTTCATATTTCCTGGTATTTCCCAGAATTTCGCCAACCCTGTCAACAAGAGCGCCACATGCAAACGCTCAACACAAATTATGTGATGAAATGTTTCATTAACGCTTTTACTCACAAGTAACTACATTGATTAACCCTTGTTAATTGCGCGACCAATTACGACATGGGAAAATGTCACTTAGACGTGTTCATTTCTGAAAATTAGCAGCACTGTTTTTAAATATTAAAAAATAATCAGTTACAGTAACAGTGCAGATCCTGATGAGACGGCTCTTTACGAGCCAGCTCATCAGTGGTTGTAAACTTCTATAGGGGTCTATGGTGCTGAAAGTGTTAAGAAAAACATATATATATATATACACAAGGCACGTCACACCCTACAATTTAAGGTATACAATTGTACTTAAAGGGACCTACAAGTACTTTTTTTATACCAAAAGATGACCCGGAACGAAATCTCATTAAAATACGTTTCTAAAGCACTAGTTTCAGTAGTAAATGAATAGGCATTGTTTCGGTAATGTATGTCCACCGCAAGTGTGTTAAATAAATAACAGTAAGCTCAAAATGCACGAAATGTTAGAATTTCATCCATTTTGAGCATATTTTTTATTTATTTAACACACTTGTTGTAGACGTACATTGCACAAACAATTCCTATTTATTCATTGTTATATGTAGTGCTTTAGAAACATATTTTAAAGAGATTTCGTTCAAAGTAACTTTTCGACGAAAAAGGTACATGTAGGTCCCTTTAAAACTTTTGTAATAAAAAAATTGGATTGGTCAAAGGCATTATACCCCAGCTCAAATTTCATGAACCTACAAAACATCATATTATACAATACATATAAATATTCATACAATACTTGACTAGTAGTGTTGGGAATCCATCATAGCTGGTTTAGTTTAACCCTTTCAATCCTACAGACATATAAAAGGGACGCATGTGCAAACAGTGTAGATCCGGATGAAACGGCTCGTAACGAGCCATTTCATCCGGATCTGCACTATTTGCAGTTATTTTTCAAGAATCTGCAAGAAAACATCTCTTTTGATGACATTTAAGTCGGAAATTTATTTGAATGCATTTGAATTTGGAATATTCCATTGAGATTCTTAGGCTTAAAAGGGTTAATTGATTTGATGGTGTTTAACGTCTGTTTACAGACAGCGAAGGTCTATTATAGACGGGTTATCGGGATCGAATCCCAAATAACTTGATGAAGGCATATCAATGTTATTTTTACTGCATTGAAATGAAGTATATGATGCATAACAAGAAGTGGTATCATTATTAAAGCAAAGCTAATCACTTCGCTGGCAGCCTTGATAGTAATGTAAATGCTAATAATGACTAGAGCACAAAAATAACTATCAATCAGAAACAACAAATGTACCAATATTCATAAAAGACTACATGACTAGATTACAAAAGAAATAATTCTATCAGTAATAAAATACATGTATACATTAATTCAGGCAGATCTCATTACAAAGCCTGTAAATATAGCCTATAAATTTATACCGTCTCGTCGATGAACGAGGTGTCACGCTATCCGTAAGCGGGTGTGACAATAAAATACTGTGTAAAAACTATTAAATACATAGTAACATATTATGCATTAATATTCATAGGGCACTATATGACTAGATGTGGTTCCACACCACACACCATGAATTTGGTTAGTTGATACGTTGATAGAATAATCATGCGCAATGAAGTGATTTGCTTCTTTCATACATAGGCATTGCAAACAATTATTTTTTAACCTAAATACCCAAATCACAAGTTCATTGTCTTCTACTAAACTGCTTAACTGACTTCAAACTGGATGAATGAATCAGAAACTGGAGCAATACAGGCAAACTTGTATTGAGCGGCTACCCAAGGGATACACCAAAGGTGGTCACTTAAAACAGTGGTGTCTTAACCGTTACAACGCCCAATTATTTAGATATTATAATAAAGACAGGTATATAACTGTTTCTCTACAGAACAATACATTGTTGGTATTCAAAATAACCGTTTCATCAAGATGGTACTTTTGAGTACAACAATGTATAGTTTGGTTAAGAACTGACAGAGATTTTGCTCAAACACACAAACAAGTTGTCAAGTATACTTGTGTTAGGCGTTTCAAGCGCTAACGCAAAACCAGAAAAACATATCTGGATATCGGCCTGTCCGGTTACTGGTGTATGGTTTATTATGATATATTTCCTTCACTATTCACTGTCGGTGTTCTCACTGGTCACGTTTGTTGCCTGTTGCTCCGTGGGTGCCTGTACACGTAAGGTTGCATCTGTGGCACTACTCCGCCTTTTGCGGCCTCCATCGCGGTCAGCAGCAGTTCGGAGCCACTCTTTTGCTGCCATCTCTATAAGGTGCACTGTAGCATCCTTGAAGTTTCGTTGGACCACTTCTGCAATGATGGTGCCAGTAATATGAAACACACTTTATAGAGATTTGAAGAAAGTTTGTGGACAAGTAAAAATTGGCTTCATTCAAATATACATTCTATGTTAACGCATCATTATTTGCATCATGATTTTAAAGATGGGGGCCCGCACATAAGTATGGATGTTGGGGGCATTGTTTTATTGTTTCAACCTTTAGATATAGCATTGATATACACAAATGGCAGCTATTTATTATTACCGTTTCTCTTCTATTATAAGACAAACCTTTTTCACTCGTATTTTCAGTCTCAGATCGGGGTGATATTGATTTGTCCAATGCATTTTCTTGTGCAGAATTAAAACACTTCATAAAATATAATGTCTCCTATATTATAAAGAAATCAAGAGGTATAATGCGGTTCTTTCAATCTAATAGATTCAAAATCCTTTCAGAACAATGTACATGCACATATTGTTGAGTAGCTCCATCTTTAGGTACCCAAATCTGTACAATATATACAAATGTTGATCTTATGTAAAATTATTTTCATTTATTTCCTTAGTCAACCATTTTTGATACACAGCCTTAGCTTAAGCGCTCTGTATTTAACTGGGAATTTCGAGACTGTGTAATTATCAAGGTAGATACTCACTTTGGAGAAGAAACGCCAGTGCCAACGTTGAAAACGGGAGTTTCTGTCGTCTTCCAAACCAGCTATATTTACAGGCAAGGTCATTAGCGATCATTTGCCGCATTGTACGGCGAACAGCATCTGCAGCATCCCGGCCGCCAATAGGAACCAAATGATTTGTCTGCAAAATACAGTTTGGCATGATTGTTACTGTATACATGTATTCTCATTTATGGTAAATTAAAGTGTGACAGGTCACAATATACACCGCTCTCGAAACTGTCCGAACAAACTAAGTCTGAGATATGAAGCAAAGTAAATCATTTTCAAACAAGGGAAAAGATCGCAACAAGGCTTTGCTCTGTTTAGTATATGCAGCATAAAAACTGAAAACTGTATAAGAAGATTCATGGAATAAATGGTTTTCATGAAACGTAACCATGTATGAAGATGAGAGCGCACGACTGAAGAGTTACTACTAATTCAATACTATGCCCTCTGCGACGTTGCGTCAACAAATCAATCACGGAATTATACGATACAACAATATGGGATCGGATGGAGACAACCGATCGACTTTCGATTATAATGGATCATCGATACATTCACATTGATCACTATCGAGAGCACTTCAGACTCCGTCTCAAAGTGTGCCGTTCTAGCATCAATGAGGAATGAATGTGTGAATAAACTGATATTCAGAAAAATTACCCCGACTTAGGGAGAGAATTTTGGTAAATTGATCCCTGATTAAAAGTTTATACTTGAACACAAATTATTTAAACAACTTTCTGTTTACAGCCCATAAAATAAAAATCTACAAACTGCAAGACGAAAACAGACTACAGCGAAAACACATGACACAACTTTTAGGCCCATTTTAGCAGCTTACAACAAATGTCTGATTTGTAATTTACAATAAGATGCAGCTATCGTGTTATTATTTGTCTAAATAAACATCACAATTCACATTCATATTTTAAAACATGCACAAATGGAGAAAAAAAACAATTTCAGTCACCTGCTCTCTTTGCCTTCTGCAAGTTTTGGCGCCGAGATGGAAAATGCAGACTCGCAGTAAATATTTTCTTCCGTAATTATTTTAAAAGTAATTAAACAACGGATTGATTGAGCAAGTATGTATCACATTTATAATACATTATCTGATTATTTATTACTATTTTATGCAAATTATATATTTTATATATATACAAAAGACGGTAATAGACGTGAGTCATCCGATTGTCTTTTGTTTAGAGCTCGGAGTTGGCGGTGTCCTACAAGGCCTATTTGCAGCTACGCTCCTGAATGGGGTGTATCTGCTAGTGGGAGCTGTTGAATAGCGAACAATGGACTAAAACATGATTTTAACATTTTTAATCTTTAACAATCAGAATAGAAGCAGCGACACTAATATTACAGGCAACCGTTCATAGAGTAATATGATTTATGACAATCGAATTCAATAAGGTCAATGTTAAGGGATATATTGAGTTTCTTTTGTGTTTTAAATCATGTGGATTTCAGTAAATTTGATACCCTCGTTCTTTCAGACAGAACGGGCCACGACGTGATGCAATAACCTATGTATAGTAGTTTATACAAATCTAATTTAGCTCTTTCAACGTTAGATAAATCGCTCTGCCACATTCAGAGAGAACTACTGTAGATTTGACTGGCATGGTAAATGTATGTGGAGGCCGTAAACATTCACGCTAGCTTTAGACATGCCCAATGTAGTTCATACACCGATGGAAACTGGCGATTCAGTACTATAATAATTACGATAGGTAAAACCATCAGTTTTAGATGATATGTATTTTAATGATCTTAGAAAACTCAGTCGCCCAAAATCCGTCGGACCGAACAAAATACTTCGACATAGCTTAAGTTTGACATAACGAAATTCGATATAAACATATCCAGTTATTTGTAAAATGATAGTGTCTGAAACGGGACTTTGATTCGACTTCGAGATAACCGGTGAATTCGACATAAACAAATACATTTATTTAAGGAATGAATATCGGGGTAATAGTTTCCATCGTGGTATGAACTATATTGGGCGTGGTTAAAGTGTGTGGAGGCCGAAGGCATTCACGCAAACTTTAAACACGGCCAATGTAGTTCATACCCTGATGGAAACTATTAACCCGCTATTCATTACTTATATTTACATTAATTATTCTTCTCAAGTATACAAAGAAAATATAGCACACTTTGCATATAAAATGTTTTTAGTCCCAAATTGCAACTTACCGTGTGCCGGAACAGGTAAATAAATCATTCTTGGAACAGCGTAAACTGTAAGACACGCCTTTTCTCGCGACGAACGCTGCCTAACACTGCGAATGCGCATGCCTGTAACTTCGAATGCGCATGCCTGTAACTTCGAGTGCGCATGCCCGTAGCTTCGAGTGCGCATGGCAGCTGCGTATGGTTAGTTGTGAACCCTCATACGAAAGTGTATGCAATCAGGGCACATATGTTCATCGAAGGAAATGCAATAGCGATGTAAATATTAACGTTTATGCTCATAGTGTGCCAAAATAACTGACAATAATCCATCAGCTCTCTATCCAACAGCACCTGTAAGTTGTACACATCAAGAGGTTCACTAAGAACTACTTTAGCCCTACGATCCAGGCGCGTCGGAAGCCAGCTGACATTGGGACCTCGGCTTTGGGGTCTGCTAATAATATGCTCCCCCGCGGGAATTTTGAGATGTAAATACTGTAAAAACGATTTTAATGGATTCTGGACATAAAAAGTGAACTTATTGTTTTATAATAACAAATTATAAAATTATGTTCCAGTGCGCTAACGTCTTGCCGATGACGATGACGATGGTTAATGACAAACATAAACGGTTACCGGTACATGTTACCGAGCCTGCCTACAGTGCGTAGGAACCCAACGTAGATCTACCTAGCCGTTACTTGCAATGTGGCGTATAAATTAAGTATAATAAAGTATAAAATAAAAATACACCCGATTTGCCAAAATATTGGGGCCGCGGACACGTATAAAATAAACAATCCTCCTGCTTGGCCAAATATTGGCTCGGACGCCTATGCGATCCGGAAGCAGTCTTGTTCTGGTGGGACCCGTGTAAGTTTAATGTCATAATACTTAGGTCATCGTATGCATTACGTGTTATAACCGTATAGTTAGGTGTACGTGTTACAACCTTATACATAGGTAACCATATACATTACTTGCATGTATATAATTTCACATCTTGCATTTATATTACATCTACTGTTACAATTGCGTGATGGTGTTGCACGTACATGTACAATGTACACGTATAGGAGAGGAGAGGACAATCATAAGCTATACAGCTTTCTGTCCAATTACTTATATCAGTTGTTGTAAATAATCATGTATTGACAGAAAATAAATATGTTTAAACTAATGTACACGAGGTTGGATTCAAAACATGTGTGTGTTTTACGTTTATTTATCGTCGCTACCGGTTGCCCATATGAGCGACGCCTCCTGAAGATATTAGTCATTTAGATTGTTGGAGGATAGTGCAATGATACAGACACAGACCCATTCCAGAGTCTCCTCTTGTTCTATTACGTGCACGGTGTAAAACAACGACACGAGACCTCGGTTTAAAGTCCCACCTGAAAACACTGTTATTTTGATTAGGGTCAGACCAGGGATCGAACCTGATTCAAGACAAAAAGAGTTAGCTCTTGATATATTCCAATAGCCCATCTCCTAGTAATGCTAATTACATGTGGTCCGTTTGGGGAGCACCACAAGTAAGTCAAGTCATTGTGATCTAATCTCATGTGGTCAGTTTGGGGAGCACCACAAGTAAGTCAAGTCATTGTGATCTAATATCATGTGGTCAGTTTGGAGAGCACCACAAGTAAGTCAAGTCATTGTGATCTAATCTCATGTGGTCAGTTTGGGGAGCACCACAAGTAAGTCAAGTCATTGTGATCTAATCTCATGTGGTCAGTTTGGGGAGCACCACAAGTAAGTCAAGTCATTGTGATCTAATCTCATGTGGTCAGTTTGGGGAGCACCACAAGTAAGTCAAGTCATTGTGATCTAATCTCATGTGGTCAGTTTGGGGAGCACCACAAGTAAGTCAAGTCATTGTGATCTAATCTCATGTGGTCAGTTTGGGGAGCACCACAAGTAAGTCAAGTCATTGTGATCTAATCTCATGTGGTCAGTTTGGGGAGCACCACAAGTAAGTCAAGTCATTGTGATCTAATCTCATGTGGTCAGTTTGGGGAGCACCACAAGTAAGTCAAGTCATTGTGATCTAATCTCATGTGGTCAGTTTGGGGAGCACCACAAGTAAGTCAAGTCATTGTGATCTAATCTCATGTGGTCAGTTTGGGGAGCACCACAAGTAAGTCAAGTCATTGTGATCTAATCTCATGTGGTCAGTTTGGGGAGCACCACAAGTAAGTCAAGTCATTGTGATCTAATCTCATGTGGTCAGTTTGGGGAGCACCACAAGTAAGTCAAGTCATTGTGATCTAATCTCATGTGGTCAGTTTGGGGAGCACCACAAGTAAGTCAAGTCATTGTGATCTAGTCTCATGTTGTAATATGTTTTATATTTTGCCTCACTGTCATTGGTGTATATTTGGTTTTTTGCTAAAACACTATATACAAGTTTCATATTACACACAAAGTCATGTGCAATTACGTAAATACACATATCACATGACGATAGTAATAGTATAATATATACATGCAGCAGAACAAGCTGTTTTGTTCCATATCATATATCTATCTATGTCTGATTAGCGCAGTGGACCGGGAAGTATGTGAGATGGTATGGTGGTCGCCAGATCGGACAGGTGGGTTATCTCCGGGTACGGTTCCTCCCACACGAATTACCACATTTACGCTTTCATCCACGCCAACGAGAGTGAGTAATATAAGTTGTTTAAACAACAAGTACAATATAGTGTAAATAGTGCGCGTTCATTGGAACGAACATGACTGTTTTTGTTTTCGAACAACGATTAACATTATATGTGATAATTTTCTATGGATCTAAAAATAATTTAAACATTGCTTAATTTCCCGCAAAATCAACACTTTGGTATTTGTTTCGATCAGGGCGTGATTTTAGGGTAATTATCCAAATATTTGAGGCACGTACCTCATATTCTAGCATTAGTCATACCCAATGATTTTACAATGTCATCTACATAAATAATATGCTCTCCAGATTAAAAGAACTGTTTCATGAGTTATCTTCTTTCCAAAAATGATATTGCCTGAAACCTATCTGGGTTCGCTTTAATTTGATTATGTGGAATCAATTCTCTTAATGTTAAACTATCTGTTTCTAATGTATATTTGACATTTTCAATATTATGATCAGAACACGACAGAGTGTTGGCATCAACATAACTATACAACCTACCATCATTGACCATTTCAAAAATATCGCAAACAACATTTTAAAAAGCAGCGGTCCCAGAATAGAGCCTTACGGAACACCTTTATAAATATATAACCAGGAACTACCGCATGCCCCTAAATAAACACACTGTTGCATGTTATGAAGATATGTTTTTTATTAAATCCAGTGCAGAGTCTGAAACACCAAACACCTATGTTTAAGCATTAATATGGCATGCGGCAGACAACCAAATGACTTTTATATGTCCATCAAAATAGAAGAAATGCACCGTGTCAAGAAGACATTTGACATTTAGTTTATCAATGTGCTTACTAACAAATGTTTCACTAAAAGAGTTAAAGACAAGTTGCTCATTATATTTGTCTGTACATTTTGTATTTTGATTACATGTACTAACTAAACTGGGGTGGCTATCACAAGTACAAAATCAGCTAATCTAGCAATAGTTAGTTTAGTTTAGTTTACACAAATTTATTTCAGCTCGATTGCGACACAAGTTCTTACTACCTATAGTAATCGCTCGGAGTGCTTCATTCCTGATGGAATCCATCGCCTCGAGTGAGAGAGATGAGGCAATGTGAATTTTTTTAATGCCTGGCCAAAGGATACAGAGGTAACGGCTAGAGCTGGACGTTACTCCTGGCCTTTCGCATGTGAAGCGAACGCGCTACTATTGAGCTATAAAACAAATGTTTATGAAATACAAAAAAAAGGAATGATAAAACAATTTAAAAAACATGTTACAGTACACATCGCTACGGTCATTTTGTTAACATCAATCTGGTTTATTGGGGAGGGCACTCGCTAATGTTGGTAAAACTTGTTGCCCAGCAACCCATTTGCTTCCAGATTTTATTCTTACAGTGTTCAGATATAAGCATAGCATTGCTGTTGTATCAGTTTGCTTATATATGTATCATATTTATATTTGTAATTGTATTGTATATAAACAAGCAATAAAATATGATTAAAGTCAAATAAACAAAAAACTATTGCGCTATCACGACTTCCACAACGTAACCATAGTAATATATGATTTACGATATACATAGTTGATTCATTTAAAGCCACAAACCAACATGGTCGAAATTAGTTATGCAATTCTTGACACCTAAATCTGATCTGACATTTGGAATACTTCACACGTTACAGCGAACATAATCCCTATAATGATGCTCTATTTAATTAAATGAATTACCTTCTGTTGTGTAGTCCGTCTGGTTTTCCGGTGCTGTCCATGCCTCGCAGACCCTAACGAATATTTGGACATAGCCGGTCCTATACGGCTGTGAAATCTCCAGTTACATTGATTCAATATACTTGATAGCAAGTAACTTTATAACAGTGTTCAAGCATCGAACGAACGATATAGTTTTCTTTATAGTCGCCTCCGCCGAGGCATTTGGGCGACTGGTTTCTCTAAGTAGATTACGTTGTCATCTAAGTTACTAATGTTGACATCTGGAAAGGCATCTTCCGTTCTTCTCAGTGTGACAAATCTTGTATCCATCTTTCGAAGGGGTCCCTATTAGGGCTTCATCCTCCACGATTTATCAGTTCACAGTAGCAATAATGGTTCCGGTTTCTTCGCTGGGGTCCTCGCGCCACCAAGGAGTCAGCATCCCACCGTCTTCCTTGAAGGAGAACCGTCCCCTTGAAGGAGTCGGCTAAAGAAAACCAGCTATCCGCCGTCGCCAGCACCGAGCATTGCTGTCTCACCAACTAGTTACGTTAGTAATAAGATTATACTCGTATAGAGTCACGCGACTTCTACTGTTCCGATGGCGCGGCTTCCGTCAGCGAAGTCTTTGACCCATATTCCTGCTATGAGCTGTGAGATGGTACGGTGGTCGCCAGATCGGACAGCTGGGGGGGAGACCTGGGCTCAACCATGGTTATATCATTGTCCATTTTATATCACATATTTGATCGCATTTGACGCTAGATGATGCAACAGCCAATCGCCAACAGTTTAATATAATTAATAATAATAATCTTCATATGTAATACATTTGATAGACATAATATTTACCCAATTGTCGACAGGACACTGACACTGACAGGACATCGTTTCCCATGGCATTGCTAGCATATTGTTCATTGTGCTATTTCGTGTTTTAATGTGTTGAGGGTCTCATGGTAGATTGACTTAATTGTTCAAATTGGTTATCTCGCTAATTCAAGTCTTTATTAGTAGCATGTGTATGACACGACCTGTCTCTAGCTGATACCTAATAAGCTATATTTAAATTCCACATGTGTGCCTATTTTCTCTTAATGAGTCAGAAACAAATACAGTGACTTACGGCTCTACAACTGTATCATTATTATTATTTTCTTATTAAGGCATTGGAAACATGATTGTGTACATGATGTTCATTTGTCATTTATAAAATTATATGGCATTTAAATAGTTTTGCTTTGTAAAGCGTACTTTTCTACGTTGGAGATTATGTACGTGCTAGAGCGTTTACGGAATCAGTTCCGATAAGACGTCGTCAGACACCCAATAGGTACCTGCGTTTGGTTGTAGTACAGTACTATGTTGGTTTACACGCGACAGTGGCAGACGGACGCACACCGCTGAATTGTTACCTTCTTCGTTCTATAGTAAAGCGACCAACTGTCACAGTCATATTCTCAGTTCAAGACAAAAATCAACTTATAAAAACATGCAGGTTTGTACACTCCGGTGCGTCTGCTTGAGATTACACATATTTAAGTCATGACATCACCAGGTACGTTTTCACCATGTGTCAATGTTTACATACACCGATTCAAACTGCCGTATATGGGGAGTAATATTCAACAGCCATAAAATAGACAGGCTGTAGCCGCTGTTTTGTTGCAGATTTAAACAGGATATAGTTGTGCTTTATTTATAGGAACAAATTATGCCATTCGATGTCAAGTCATGTTGAAATACGTATTTTACATTGTTTGTTAAATAAGATGTAAATTAAATGGTCATTTTTCATTTCATTCTGTGGGTTTAACATATTTAATGTCCCACGTAAACAAAACAGCATTATGAAAACAGTTGGCAGTTTCTTACGGAGGTGTGTGCACCAAGTACTGGTTAACCGCTGGAGCCTGTCCAGAAAATGTGTTGTTAGGCCAACTACCCGTCGCTCAAATGGACAACCGGTAGCAACGTTAAATAAACTTAAATTTAAAAAAAACAAAAAAGACAGCATAACCACTGGAGCCTGCCCCGGACAGGTGTTATTATGTAAACTGACCATCGTTCATATGGGCAAACGTTAGCGACGTTAAACAAACTTTTAAAAACAACCAGCATACTTATAATGTATCCAGATAATGGAGTCTTTTAACCATATAATAATTTAGTGGGTATCGATACCTAGTATGTTACTTACCTAAGATGACTGACTAATATTTACATCGTTATTGCAGTTCCTTCCATGAACGTATGTGCCCTGATTGCATACAATTTCACATGAGGGTTTCCAACTAATGATATGCAGCTGACATGCGCACTCGAAGCTACGGACATGCGCATTCGCATTATTAGACAACGTTCGTCGCGAGAAAAGGCGTGTCTTATAGTTACGCTGTTCCAAGGATGATCTATTTACTTGTTCCGTGACAGGGTAAGTTGCAAATCGGGACTAAAAACATTTTATATGCAAAGTGTGCTATATTTTCGTTGTGCCATTAAAAAGAATAATTAATGTAAATATAAGTAATGAATAACGGGCTAATAGTTTCCATCAAGGTATGAACTACATTGGCCGTGTTTAAAGTCCACACACTTTAACCACGCCCAATGTAGCTCATACCACGATGGAAACTATTACCCCGCTATTGGTTTAAACAGTATTTATTCCAATAAATTTACACACACAAAATGTTACAAATTACATAAATTGTGAATGGTTTGGGTTGGAAAACAAGTTTTCAGAAAACTTATATTAATTCTTATTAATACCCCGATATTTATTCCTTAAATAAATGTATTTAAAGTCGCCACCTCATAAATGCATTTGGGCGACTGAGTTTTCTAAGATCATTAAAATACATATCATCTAAAAGTGATGGTTTTACCTATCGTAAGTATTATAACTAGGTGCTTAGAGGGCTATGAGGGCTGCTGTAATCTCAGTGTGTGTTCGGTTTTCATATCTCCGACTGTCGCTCACACAAGCATTTGTGTCAGCGATAGTCGGCGGTAGACCGGGTGGATGCAATACCCGGTGCATGTATACCCTTAAGTAAACGCAAACAATATATTGTCGTATAGGCTACATTATATATATATACCATGGTAGTATAAATAGCATATACAAGTTAACGCACACAGTCACTGTGTGCGAAATTAAACACTCGTTGGCTGTCCTACTGAACAGCAAGTGTAGTTAAAGAAATAAAAAAATAAAAAAAAGCTTGTACATGGATTAAGAGAGTACTAAAACAGCTTGCTATTTTTGGATACACGGCTTGGTTTGGATTAAGAAAATATCCCCAAAAATGGGCCAGGTACGGACAATAAGTATTTTATTTTTTTAAATAATATTGTATTGCTTTTATCTTCTAGTTACATTTATACATGCATGCAACAACAACAAATCTATGTAATACTGATATAACACAAATTAGTACACTGCACTAGTTAACGATTAAATGTAAAAAAAGCAAATGGGTCGGGCTACAAGTTATAACAACATTATTAACAGCCCTTCCCATTATGTCAACATTTCGGATGAAAACCAATGTTGGAAAGCAATAATTTGATATGTAGTATAGAATATGCGTCTATGAGAAATAGAAGAAGTACAAAACAACAAAGAAACACGAAAAGTATCATACGAAAGGTAAGTAAGCACACACACAGACACATACAATATAGAAGAAAGAAAAAGGATAGTAAAATGAGAGAGAAATAATGAAAAAGTAAAAAAAGAAACAAAAAAATAAAATAAATGTTCCCCCCGCCACCACCACACTATAAGTATAAATAAGTATTTCTAAATAATAATCACTCAACACAATTCCTAATCGGTAGATATATAGATTTATTTCGGCAAGGAATGCATACATGAACATCTAAAACAATAATAATATACCATGGTATGCACACCAAGCACTGAGGATAACACAACAAATACTAATATACCATGGTATGCACACCAAGCACTGAGGATAACACAACAAATACTAATATACCATGGTATGCACACCAAGCACTGAGGATAACACAACAAATACTAATATACCATGGTATGCACACCAAGCACTGAGGATAACACAACAAATACTAATATACCATGGTATGCACACCAAGCACTGAGGATAACACAACAAATACTAATATACCATGGTATGCACACCAAGCACTGAGGATAACACAACAAATACTAATATACCATGGTATGCACACCAAGCACTGAGGATAACACACAAATACTAATATACCATGGCATGCACACCAAGCACTGAGGATAACACAACAAATACTATAATCCATGGTATGCACACCAAGCACTGAGGATAACACAACAAATACTATATACCATGGTATGCACACCAAGCACTGAGGATAACACAACAAATACTAATATACCATGGCATGCACACCAAGCACTGAGGATAACACAACAAATACTAATATACCATGGCATGCACACCAAGCACTGAGGATAACACAACAAATACTAATATACCATGGCATGCACACCAAGCACTGAGGATAACACAACAAATACTAATATACCATGGCATGCACACCAAGCACTGAGGATAACACAACAAATACTAATATACCATGGCATGCACACCAAGCACTGAGGATAACACAACAAATACTAATATACCATGGCATGCACACCAAGCACGGTTTTTGGCATGCACACCAAGCACTGAGGATAACACAACAAATACTAATATACCATGGCATGCACACCAAGCACTGAGGATAACACAACAAATACTAATATACCATGGTATGCACACCAAGCACTGAGGACAACACAACAAATACTAATATACCATGGTATGCACACCAAGCACTGAGGATAACACAACAAATACTAATATACCATGGCATGCACACCAAGCACTGAGGACAACACAACACATACTAATATACCATGGTATGCACACCAAGCACTGAGGATAACACAACAAATACTAATATACCATGGCATGCACACCAAGCACTGAGGATAACACAACAAATACTAATATACCATGGTATGCACACCAAACACTGAGGATAACACAACAAGAGAGTCTTATTTCCATTGCGGTCCTCTGTGCTGGTGGCATGACACAGGGTGGAACTTAAAAATTAACTTACTTAAATGAATTAAGAATTTAACAATGATTGCATAGAACATAATAAAAATATAAAATTAGTTTTACACATTAAAATTATAATTCTATTAAATATTTAAAATCACAGTATAAATATCACAGATAAAAAGTACTACTTAATACTGAATTTTAAGGAATAAAATAATATTAATACTAAAGGAATTGGAAATTGATTGACCTGGTGTTAATATCAATATTCATATAATTTTATTTGATACTTTATTGCAGGTATTGATGCAATGAATTCCTATATATAGAGAATATTAGGTTACTGTCTTATAAATTTTAATTTATTAGGCGAGTCGGAGAAAAAATACAAGGCGAGGCTCTGCCGAGCCTTGTATTTTTTCGGAGACGAGCCTAATAAATTAAAATTTATAAGACAGTAACCTAATATTCTATTTATCCTACATTGTGTGCACCCGACACAAACACAAACAAACTAGCCATGACAGCTACGCACTTGGTAATATGTTGCGCATTGATATTTCTATTTATATCCACGGTTAGCCCTATGACGTCACGAAAGCTTTATTAGGCACTGACTAATAAAGCAAAATTTATTAGGCAGGCCGTTTTTGTACGTTATTTCGCATGAAGGTAGGATAAATAAGTATTCGTTTGGAACAACATGCTTTAAATGACAATATACATGAAAATACATTTATTTATATTGTATGATTATTAGTTGTCTCCAAATTTAAAATACCACGTGACCGATTAGGAATTGTGTTGAGTATATATATTATATATAATAACCCTGCTTGTATGACAGACGGATATGTAGTCCAGTGGTAACACGCTGGACTGGTAATCCAGGGATCGCAGGTTCGATCCCCCGTCTGACCCTAATAAAATTAACAGTCTTTCAGATGGGACGTTAAACCGAGGTCTCGTGTCGATGCTTTACACCGTGCACGTAAAAGAACCAGAGGAGATTCTGGAATAGGTCTCTGTCTTTATCATTGCACTACCATCCAACAATCTAAAATAACTAATCTCTTCAGGAGGCGTCGCTCATATGGGCAACTGGTAGCGACGATAAATAAACGTAAAAACAGAACTTCTTGTATGTAGTACAATGAACCAATTGACGGGCAAAACACGTTTATTGCTTCCATTTTTTTACGATCAATATGGGTTTATTTCATTAAACAAGGAATATAACTTGGAATATGTTGAGAGGAAAAATCGGTTTTGAAATTGTGCACAAATATCCAAGTGGTTTCGTAAGATGGACAATTTCAAAATAAAAACCGGCCGAGTCACCTGCCACGCCCTATTTTGCAGAATGACTACTAATACCTGCGAACTAGATTTTTTCGATTATAACAATTTCTTTCAAAACAAGAAAGCAAACATAACATAATTTTATTATTATTATACTTTTGCAGTTCGTTATATGCTAGGTTGTTGACTAGTTGAAAGCTGAGTATCTCTGAACGCCCCAAAAATTATAATAAAACATGTACATAAAAATATCATGTTCGTGTAATTCTACAGAAGTTACCCGTATTTAGAGGAGCCATTGTAATTTATCTGTAGTGCATCATTGTAAACCTGCCATAAGTCTTCTCTTACGTAACTTTGTGTCTGTGTTACAGTATGAGTCAGATAGCGTCGTTGTTGTTGTTTGTTATGTGCGGGGTAATACGATTTCAAACAGATGACTCATCAAAAGCTACCAACTAACTCTTTCAGCGCCAAATAAATTCAGAGCATTTGCAAACAACATAGACCCAGATCAACCGCGGCGTTGCGCAGCGTCTGCTCATGATCTATATTGTTTGCTATTCCGACAGATGCTTCAGCTCCACTGTCTGAAGAGCGAATCAGCATATAGCCTGATCAGACGGCAAGTTCTGTTCTGTCGGATCGGGTTATCTGCTGTTTGCAACGTCGCTTTTATACGTTGAAAGAGTTATGTCGATATATTATCATATGAAATCTATATATGCATGAGCAAATAACAAACAGTACGCTATAGATCGTTCCGTCAAAATTAATTGCTTTGACTTTTTATCGGTTGGACCCATTCAATTTCTTTCATCTTCTTAATATTTACCTTCGCCAGTAAGTTATGATTTCAACCCTGTTGGTTTGTGTGTCTGTCTGTTAACAGAACTACGCAAAAGCTTACAGATGAGTGTTTTTGGAAAGGTCCGACACGGGCCTGAGTTAATCTGGATCGCGCTCTACCGTGTGCCCTCTAGTTTATACCGAAACTTTACGGACCAATATAAAATGCAACCGTCTCAAGATATATATAAAGAATATCTTGAGACGGTATATATAAGTTGCACAGTTAGTGCTATTTAAACAACGCCTACGTGTAAACATAATATAATAAACGATCTAAACATGTTTATACGTGTGTGCATATAGAGCCTGTGTTACAATATAAATATATCTATATATCGCCACAACCGCCTACAGTACCAATCCATAGCCTATGTAATACTACTCAAGCGAATTGTACGAGCTATTGTCATTTTGAAATATAATCAACCCCTGTTTTGGAGTAAACAATTGGTATTATTGGTTCTAGCTCGGCAGAACTGTAATTACATTACGATATAATTGGTACAGTTTGACGTGTATTCAGTAGACGTATATTGAATACGTATGCAACAATTTCTCGTTTTTAAAGCGACACTACATCGGTGAAATGGAACATTTCTACAGAATGTACTTTCCAATTATATGGTCTAATGTTTTTTCCAACAGCATCCAAGTATTTCAACTAATAAACAAACGTCGTGTACGTTGGCATAACACAATGATGCAAACAGGGTCAACATCCATGCGTAATACAACACGTGTATCTTGAACATACATACATGCATGCGTAATACAACACGTGTATCTTGAACATACATACATGCATGCGTAATACAACACGTGTATCTTGAACATACATACATGCATGCGTAATACAACACGTGTATCTTGATCATACATACATGCATGCGTAATACAACACGTGTATCTTGAACATACATACATGCATGCGTAATACAACACGTGTATCTTGAACATACATACATGCATGCGTAATACAACACGTGTATCTTGAACATACATACATGCATGCGTAATACAACACGTGTATCTTGAACATACATACATGCATGCGTAATACAACACGTGTATCTTGAACATACAAACATGCATGCGTAATACAACACGTGTATCTTGAACATACATGCATGCATGCGTAATACAACACGTGTATCTTGAACATACATACATGCATGCGTAATACAACACGTGTATCTTGAACATACATACATGCATGCGTAATACAACACGTGTATCTTGATCATACATACATGCATGCGTAATACAACACGTGTATCTTGAACATACATACATGTATGCGTAATACAACACGTGTATCTTGAACATACATACATGCATGCGTAATACAACACGTGTATCTTGAACATACATACATGCATGCGTAATACAACACGTGTATCTTGAACATACATACATGCATGCGTAATACAGCACGTGTATCTTGAACATACAAACATGCATGCGTAATACAACACGTGTATCTTGAACATACATGCATGCATGCGTAATACAACACGTGTATCTTGAACATGCATGCATGCATGCGTAATACAACACGTGTATCTTGAACATACATGCATGCATGCATGCATGCATGCATGCGTAATACAACACGTGCATCTTGAACATACATACATGCATGCGTAATACAACACGTGTATCTTGAACATACATACATACATGCGTAATACAACACGTGTATCTTGAACATACATGCATGCATGCGTAATACAACACGTGTATCTTGAACATACATGCATGCATGCGTAATACAACACGTGTATCTTGAACATACATACATGCATGCGTAATACAACACGTGTATCTTGAACATACATACATGCATGCGTAATACAACACGTGTATCTTGAACATACATACATGCATGCGTAATACAACACGTGTATCTTGAACATACATACATGCATGCGTAATACAACACGTGTATCTTGAACATACAAACATGCATGCGTAATACAACACGTGTATCTTGAACATACATGCATGCATGCGTAATACAACACGTGTATCTTGAACATGCATGCATGCATGCGTAATACAACACGTGTATCTTGAACATACATACATGCATGCGTAATACAACACGTGTATCTTGAACATACATACATACATGCGTAATACAACACGTGTATCTTGAACATACATGCATGCATGCGTAATACAACACGTGTATCTTGAACATACATGCATGCATGCGTAATACAACACGTGTATCTTGAACATACATACATGCATGCGTAATACAACACGTGTATCTTGAACATACATACATGCATGCGTAATACAACACGTGTATCTTGAACATACATACATGCATGCGTAATACAACACGTGTATCTTGAACATACATACATGCATGCGTAATACAACACGTGTATCTTGAACATACATACATGCATGCGTAATACAACACGTGTATCTTGAACATACATACATGCATGCGTAATACAACACGTGTATCTTGAACATACATACATGCATGCGTAATACAACACGTGTATCTTGAACATACATACATGCATGCGTAATACAACACGTGTATCTTGAACATACACATGCATGCGTAATACAACACGTGTATCTTGAACATACATGCATGCATGCGTAATACAACACGTGTATCTTGAACATACATGCATGCATGCGTAATACAACACGTGTATCTTGAACATACATGCATGCATGCGTAACACAACACGTGTATCTTGAACATACATGCATGCATGCGTAATACAACACGTGTATCTTGAACATACATGCATGCATGCGTAATACAACACGTGTATCTTGAACATACATGCATGCATGCGTAATACAACACGTGTATCTTGAACATACATACATGCATGCGTAATACAACACGTGTATCTTGAACATACATACATGCCTGCGTAATACAACACGTGTATCTTGAACATACATACATGCATGCGTAATACAACACGTGTATCTTGAACATACATACATGCATGCGTAATACAACACGTGTATCTTGAACATACATACATGCATGCGTAATACAACACGTGTATCTTGAACATACATGCATGCATGCGTAATACAACACGTGTATCTTGAACATACATACATGCATGCGTAATACAACACGTGTATCTTGAACATACATACATGCATGCGTAATACAACACGTGTATCTTGAACATACATACATGCATGCGTAATACAACACGTGTATCTTGAACATACATACATGCATGCGTAATACAACACGTGTATCTTGAACATACATACATGCATGCGTAATACAACACGTGTATCTTGAACATACATGCATGCATGCGTAATACAACACGTGTATCTTGAACATACATGCATGCATGCGTAATACAACACGTGTATCTTGAACATACATACATGCATGCGTAATACAACACGTGTATCTTGAACATACATACATGCATGCGTAATACAACCCGTGTATCTTGAACATACATACATGCATGCGTAATACAACACGTGTATCTTGAACATACATACATGCATGCGTAATACAACACGTGTATCTTGAACATACATACATGCATGCGTAATACAACACGTGTATCTTGAACATACATGCATGCATGCGTAATACAACACGTGTATCTTGAACATACATGCATGCATGCGTAATACAACACGTGTATCTTGAACATACATACATGCATGCGTAATACAACACGTGTATCTTGAACATACATGCATGCATGCGTAATACAACACGTGTATCTTGAACATACATGCATGCATGCGTAATACAACACGTGTATCTTGAACATACATACATGCATGCGTAATACAACACGTGTATCTTGAACATACATACATGCATGCGTAATACAACACGTGTATCTTGAACATACATACATGCATGCGTAATACAACACGTGTATCTTGAACATACATACATGCATGCGTAATACAACACGTGTATCTTGAACATACATACATGCATGCGTAATACAACACGTGTATCTTGAACATACATACATGCATGCGTAATACAACACGTGTATCTTGAACATACATGCATGCATGCGTAATACAACACGTGTATCTTGAACATACATACATGCATGCGTAATACAACACGTGTATCTTGAACATACATACATGCATGCGTAATACAACACGTGTATCTTGAACATACATACATGCATGCGTAATACAACACGTGTATCTTGAACATACATACATGCATGCGTAATACAACACGTGTATCTTGAACATACATACATGCATGCGTAATACAACACGTGTATCTTGAACATACATGCATGCATGCGTAATACAACACGTGTATCTTGAACATACATGCATGCATGCGTAATACAACACGTGTATCTTGAACATACATACATGCATGCATAATACAACACGTGTATCTTGAACATACATACATGCATGCGTAATACAACCCGTGTATCTTGAACATACATACATGCATGCGTAATACAACACGTGTATCTTGAACATACATGCATGCGTAATACAACACGTGTATCTTGAACATACATACATGCATGCGTAATACAACACGTGTATCTTGAACATACATACATGCATGCGTAATACAACACGTGTATCTTGAACATACATACATACATGCATGCGTAAAACAACACGTGTATCTTGAACATACATACATGCATGCGTAATACAACACGTGTATCTTGAACATACATACATGCATGCGTAATACAACACGTGTATCTTGAACATACATACATGCATGCGTAATACAACACGTGTATCTTGAATAACACGATTTATAGTAAATATTTACCTTTATACCTCATATTTGTGCCTATGCATATTTAATCTTTACATTAATCTCTAAATGACAGTATCACGCGTTTAGCATAGACATATTAATATATACCCCCAGCATTGCTACATACATGTATGTATCCCCTAGCATTGCTGCATACAAATATACCCCAGCATTGCTACATACATGTATTCCCCAGCATTGCTACATACATGTATCCCCCAGCATTGCTACATACATGTATTCCCCAGCATTGCTACATACATGTATCCCCCAGCATTGTTACATACATACATGTATCCCCCAGCATTGTTACATACATGTATCCCCCAGCATTGTTACATACATACATGTATCCCCCAGCATTGTTACATACATGTATCCCACAGCATTGTTACATACATACATGTATCCCCCAGCATTGTTACATACATGTATCCCCAAGCATTGCTATATACATGTATCCCCCAGCATTGTTACATACATGTATCCCCCAGGATAGCTACATACATACATGTATCCCCCAGCATTGTTACATACATGTATCCACCAGCATTGTTACATACATACATGTATCCCCAGCATTGTTACATACATACATGTATCCCCCAGCATTGTTACATACATGTATCCCCCAGCATTGCTACATACATACATGTATCCCCCAGCATTGCTACATACATGTATCCCCCAGCATTGTTACATACATGTATCCCCCATGATAGCTACATACATACATGTATCCCCCAGCATTGTTACATACATGTATCCACCAGCATTGTTACATACATACATGTATCCCCAGCATTGTTACATACATACATGTATCCCCCAGCATTGTTACATACATGTATCCACCAGCATTGCTACATACATACATGTATCCCCCAGCATTGCTACATACATGTATCCCCCAGCATGGTTACATACATGTATCTCCCCGCATTGTTACATACATACATGTATCCCCCAGCATTGTTACATACATACATGTATCTCCCAGCATTGTTACATACATGTATCCCCCAGCATTGCTACATACATACATGTATCCCCCAGCATTGCTACATACATGTATCCCCCAGCATTGTTACATACATGTATCCCCCAGCATTGTTACATACATGTATCCCCCAGCATTGCTACATACATACATGTATCCCCCAGCATTGTTACATACATGTATCCCCCAGCATTGCTACATACATGTATCCCCCAGCATTGCTACATACATGTATCCCCAGCATTGCTACATTCATGTATCCCCAGCATTGCTAATACATGTATCCCCAGCATTGCTACATACATACATGTATCCCCCAGCATTGTTACATACATGTATTCCCCAGCATTGCTACATACATTTACATGTATCCCCCAGCATTGCTACATACATACATGTATCCCCCAGCATTGTTACATACATACATGTATCCCCCAGCATTGTTACATACATGTATCCCCCAGCATTGCTACATACATACATGTATCCCCCAGCATTGCTACATACATACATGTATCCCCCAGCATTGTTACATACATGTATCCCCCAGCATTGCTACATACATGTATCCCCCAGCATTGCTACATACATGTATCCCCCAGCATTGTTACATACATGTATCCCCCAGCATTGCTACATACATACATGTATCCCCCAGCATTGTTACATACATGTATCCCCCAGCATTGTACATACATACATGTATTCCCCAGCATTGCTACATACATACATGTATCCCCCAGCATTGCTACATACATACATGTATCCTCCAGCATCGCTACATACATACATGTATCCCCCAGCATTGCTACATACATGTATCCCCCAGCATTGCTACATACATGTATCCCCCAGCATTGCTACATACATGTATCCCCCAGCATTGTTACATACATGTATCCCCCAGCATTGCTACATACATGTATCCCCCAGCATCGCTACATACATGTATTCCCCAGCATTGTTACATACATGTATCCCCCAGCATTGCTACATACATACATGTATCCCCCAGCATTGCTACATACATACATGTATCCCCCAACATTGCTACATACATACATGTATCCCACAGCATCGCTACATACATACATGTATTCCCCAGCAGTGTTACATACATGTATTCCCCAGCATTGTTACATACATGTATCCCCCAGCATTGCTACATACATGTATTCCCCAGCATTGCTACATACATACATGTATCCCCCAGCATTGCTACATACATGTATCCCCCAGCATTGCTACATACATACATGTATCCCCCAGCATTTTTACATACATGTATCCCCCAGCATTGTTACATACATACATGTATCCCCAGCATTGCTACATACATACATGTATCCCCCAGCATTGTTACATACATGTATCCCCCAGCATTGCTACATACATACATGTATCCCCCAGCATTGTTACATACATACATGTATCCCCTAGCATTGCTACATACATACATGTATCCCCCAGCATTGCTACATACATGTATCCCCCAGCATTGTTACATACATACATGTATCCCCCAGCATTGTTACATACATGTATCCCCCAGCATTGCTACATACATACATGTATCCCCCAGCATTGCTACATACATGCATGTATCTCCCAGCATTGCTACATACATGTATCCCCCAGCATTGCTACATACATGTATCCCCCAGCATTGTTACATACATGTATCCCCCAGCATTGTTACATACATGTATCCCCAGCATGCTACATACATGTATTCCCAGCTTGCTACAAAATGTATCCCCCAGATTGTTACATACATGTATCCCCCAGCATTGCTACATACATGTATTCCCCAGCATTGCTACATACATACATGTATCCCCCAGCATTGCTACATACATACATGTATCCCCCAGCATTGCTACATACATACATGTATCCCCCAGCATTGCTACATACATGTATCCCCAGCATTGTTACATACATACATGTATCCCCCAGCATTGCTACATACATGTTTGTTGTTACATGTATCCCCCAGCATTGCTACATACATACAGTATCCCCCAGCATTGTTACATACATGTATCCCCCAGCATTGCTACATACATATGTATCCCCCAGCATTGCTACATACATACATGTATCCCCAAGCATTGCTACATACATACATGTATCCCCCAGCATTGTTTACATACATGTATCCCCCAGCATCGCTACATACATACATGTATTCCCCAGCATTGTTACATACATGTATTCCCCAGCATTGTTACATACATGTATCCCCCAGCATTGCTACATACATGTATTCCCCAGCATTGTTACATACATGTATTCCCCAGCATTGCTACATACCTACATGTATTCCCCAGCATTGCTACATACATACATGTATCCCCCAGCATCGCTACATACATACATGTATCCCACAGCATCGCTACATACATACATGTATCCCCCAGCATTGCTACATAATTACATGTATCCCCCAGCATCGCTACATACATACATGTATCCCCCAGCATCGCTACATACATACATGTATCCCCCAGCATTGCTACATACATACATGTATCCCCCAGGATCGCTACATACATACATGTATCCCCCAGCATTGTTAC
>CM026391.1:67664555-67716602 GCA_014843695.1 Archivesica marissinica
TGCATGCGTAATACAACACGTGTATCTTGAACATACATACATACATGCATGCGTAAAACAACACGTGTATCTTGAACATACATACATGCATGCGTAATACAACACGTGTATCTTGAACATACATACATGCATGCGTAATACAACACGTGTATCTTGAACATACATACATGCATGCGTAATACAACACGTGTATCTTGAATAACACGATTTATAGTAAATATTTACCTTTATACCTCATATTTGTGCCTATGCATATTTAATCTTTACATTAATCTCTAAATGACAGTATCACGCGTTTAGCATAGACATATTAATATATACCCCCAGCATTGCTACATACATGTATGTATCCCCTAGCATTGCTGCATACAAATATACCCCAGCATTGCTACATACATGTATTCCCCAGCATTGCTACATACATGTATCCCCCAGCATTGCTACATACATGTATTCCCCAGCATTGCTACATACATGTATCCCCCAGCATTGTTACATACATACATGTATCCCCCAGCATTGTTACATACATGTATCCCCCAGCATTGTTACATACATACATGTATCCCCCAGCATTGTTACATACATGTATCCCACAGCATTGTTACATACATACATGTATCCCCCAGCATTGTTACATACATGTATCCCCAAGCATTGCTATATACATGTATCCCCCAGCATTGTTACATACATGTATCCCCCAGGATAGCTACATACATACATGTATCCCCCAGCATTGTTACATACATGTATCCACCAGCATTGTTACATACATACATGTATCCCCAGCATTGTTACATACATACATGTATCCCCCAGCATTGTTACATACATGTATCCCCCAGCATTGCTACATACATACATGTATCCCCCAGCATTGCTACATACATGTATCCCCCAGCATTGTTACATACATGTATCCCCCATGATAGCTACATACATACATGTATCCCCCAGCATTGTTACATACATGTATCCACCAGCATTGTTACATACATACATGTATCCCCAGCATTGTTACATACATACATGTATCCCCCAGCATTGTTACATACATGTATCCACCAGCATTGCTACATACATACATGTATCCCCCAGCATTGCTACATACATGTATCCCCCAGCATGGTTACATACATGTATCTCCCCGCATTGTTACATACATACATGTATCCCCCAGCATTGTTACATACATACATGTATCTCCCAGCATTGTTACATACATGTATCCCCCAGCATTGCTACATACATACATGTATCCCCCAGCATTGCTACATACATGTATCCCTAAAGCATTGCTACATACATACATGTATCCCCCAGCATTGTTACATACATGTATCCCCCAGCATTGTACATACATACATGTATCCCCCAGCATTGTTACATAAATGTATCCCCCAGCATTGTTACATACATGTATCCCCAGCATTGCTACATACATACATGTATCCCCCAGCATTGCTACATACATAAATGTATCCCCCAGCATTGTTACATAAATGTATCCCCAGCATTGTTACATACATGTATCCCCAGCATTGTTACATACATGTATCCCCAGCATTTTTACATACATGTATCCCCCAGCATTGTTACATACATGTATCCCCCAGCATTGTTCTACATACATGTATCCCCAGCATTGTTACATAAATGTATTCCCCAGCATTGTTACATACATGTATCCCCCAGCATTGCTACATACATACATGTATCCCCCAGCATTGCTACATACATACATGTATCCCCCAGCATTGCTACATACATACATGTATCCCCCAGCATCGCTACATACATACATGTATTCCCCAGCATTGTTACATACATGTATCCCCCAGCATTGTTACATACATACATGTATCCCCCAGCATTGCTACATACATACATGTATCCCCCAGCATTGCTACATACATACATGTATCCCCCAGCATTGCTACATACATGTATCCCCCAGCATTTTACATACATGTATCCCCAGCATTGCTACATACATACATGTATCCCCCAGCATTGTTACATACATACATGTATCCCCCAGCATTGTTACATACATGTATCCCACAGCATTGTTACATACATACATGTATCCCCCAGCATTGTTACATACATGTATCCCCCAGCATTGATACATACATACATGTATCCCCCAGCATTGTTACATACATGTATCCCCCAGCATTGCTACATACATACATGTATCCCCAGCATTGCTACATACATACATGTATCCCCCAGCATTGCTACATACATGTATCCCCCAGCATTGTTACATACATACATGTATCCCCCAGCATTGCTACATACATGTATCCCCCAGCATTGCTACATACATGTATCCCCCAGCATTGCTACATACATGTATCCCCCAGCATTGCTACATACATGTATCCCCCAGCATTGCTACATACATGTATCCCCCAGCATTGTTACATACATTGTATCCCCCAGCATTGCTACATAATGTATCCCCCAGCATTTTACATTATCCCCCAGCATTGTTACATACATGTATCCCCCAGCATTGCTACATACATACATGTATCCCCCAGCATTGTTACATACATGTATCCCCCAGCATTGCTACATACATGTATCCCCCAGCATTGCTACATACATGTACCCCAGCATTGCTACATTCATGTATCACCCAGCATTGCTAATATACATGTATCCCCAGCATTGCTACATACATACATGTATCCCCCAGCATTGTTACATACATTGTATTCCCCAGCATTGCTACATACATGTATCCCCCAGCATTGTTACATACATGTATCCCCCAGCATTGCTACATACATACATACATGTATCCCCCAGCATTGTTACATACATACATGTATCCCCCAGCATTGTTACATACATGTATCCCCCAGCATTGCTACATACATACATGTATCCCCCAGCATTGTTACATACATACATGTATCCCCCAGCATTGTTACATACATGTATCCCCCAGCATTGTACATACATGTATCCCCAAGCATTGCTACATACATGTATCCCCCAGCATTGTTACATACATGTATCCCCCAGCATTGCTACATACATACATGTATCCCCCAGCATTGTTACATACATGTATCCCCCAGCATTGCTACATACATACATGTATTCCCCAGCATTGCTACATACATACATGTATCCCCCAGCATTGCTACATACATACATGTATCCTCCAGCATCGCTACATACATACATGTATCCCCCAGCATTGCTACATACATGTATCCCCCAGCATTGCTACATACATGTATCCCCCAGCATTGCTACATACATGTATCCCCCAGCATTGTTACATACATGTATCCCCCAGCATTGCTACATACATGTATCCCCCAGCATCGCTACATACATGTATTCCCCAGCATTGTTACATACATGTATCCCCCAGCATTGCTACATACATACATGTATCCCCCAGCATTGCTACATACATACATGTATCCCCCAACATTGCTACATACATACATGTATCCCACAGCATCGCTACATACATACATGTATTCCCCAGCAGTGTTACATACATGTATTCCCCAGCATTGTTACATACATGTATCCCCCAGCATTGCTACATACATGTATTCCCCAGCATTGCTACATACATACATGTATCCCCCAGCATTGCTACATACATGTATCCCCCAGCATTGCTACATACATACATGTATCCCCCAGCATTTTTACATACATGTATCCCCCAGCATTGTTACATACATACATGTATCCCCAGCATTGCTACATACATACATGTATCCCCCAGCATTGTTACATACATGTATCCCCCAGCATTGCTACATACATACATGTATCCCCCAGCATTGTTACATACATACATGTATCCCCTAGCATTGCTACATACATACATGTATCCCCCAGCATTGCTACATACATGTATCCCCCAGCATTGTTACATACATACATGTATCCCCCAGCATTGTTACATACATGTATCCCCCAGCATTGCTACATACATACATGTATCCCCCAGCATTGCTACATACATGCATGTATCCCCCAGCATTGCTACATACATGTATCCCCCAGCATTGCTACATACATGTATCCCCCAGCATTGTTACATACATGTATCCCCCAGCATTGTTACATACATGTATCCCCCAGCATCGCTACATATCATGTATCCCCCAGCATTGCTACATACATACATGTATCCCCCAGCATTGTTACATACATGTATCCCCCAGCATTGCTACATACATGTATTCCCCAGCATTGCTACATACATACATGTATCCCCCAGCATTGCTACATACATACATGTATCCCCCAGCATCGCTACATACATACATGTATCCCCCAGCATTGCTACATACATGTATCCCCCAGCATTGCTACATACATACATGTATCCCCCAGCATTGTCTACATACATGTATCCCCAGCATTGCTACATACATACATGTATCCCCCAGCATTGCTACATACATACATGTATCCCCCAGCATTGCTACATACATATCCAGCATTGTTACATACATGTATTCCCCAGCATTGTTACATACATGTATCCCCCAGCATTGCTACATACATTGTATCCCCCAGCATTGCTACATACATACATCCCCAGCATTGCTACATACATGTATTCCCCAGCATTGCTACATACATACATACATACATGTATCCCCCAGCATTGCTACATACATACATGTATCCCCCAGCATTGCTACATACATACATGTATCCCCCAGCATCGCTACATACATACATGTATCCCCCAGCATCGCTACATACATACATGTATCCCCCACATCGCTACATACATACATGTACCCCAGCATCGCTACATACATACATGTATCCCCCAGCATCGCTACATACATACATGTATCCCCCAGCATCGCTACATACATACATGTATCCCCCAGCATTGCTACATACATACATGTATCCCCCAGCATTGCTACATACATGTATTTCCCCCAGCATTGCTACATACATGTATTTCCCCAAGCATTGCTACATACATACATGTACCCCCCAGCATTGTTACATACATGTATTCCCCAGCATTGCTACATACATGTATTCCCCAGCATTGCTACATACATGTATTTCCCCAAGCATTGCTACATACATACACCCCCCCCAGCATTGCTACATACATGTATTCCCCAGCATTGCTACATACATACACCCCCCCAGCATTGCTACATACATGTATCCCCCAGCATTGCTACATACATACACCCCCCAGCATTGCTACATACATGTATTTCCCCAAGCATTGCTACATACATCCCCCCCCCCCAGCATTGCTACATACATGTATCCCCCAGCATTGCTACATACATACACCCCCCCCAGCATTGCTACATACATGTATCCCCCAGCATTGCTACATACATACACCCCCCAGCATTGCTACATACATGTATCCCCCAGCATTGCTACATACATACACCTCCCCCAGCATTGCTACATACATGTATCCCCCAGCATTGCTACATACATACACCCCCCCAGCATTGCTACATACATGTATTCCCTAGCATTGCTACATACATGTATTTCCCCCAGCATTGCTACATACATGTATTTCCCCAAGCATTGTTAGATACAAGTATACCATTACATTCCATTATCTGGGTAATTGACAATACTTTACTTTCTACCGAATCCCATCTGTTCCACACTATCGGGTAGTAAACTGTAGCCGTCACAATACATACAATGTACTGGTCTATGAAAAGATAGATTATTAGTATAGATCTACTTCACATGTACTAAAAGTCGACGTATTTGAACAACATCAGATATGATATTAATATTATGGTATGGTCTATTAAACGCCAATAGTTGATCATCGAAAATGTTACGCTTCTACACAGTATGTACATCGATTGTATCGAGCTTATCAACTGTAACTCGGCCATTCGATCATCACCACGGTAACCAACATATTAGTACGCAGGCTATAATACTATAGACTTAAAAAAAAATTAAAAATAAAAAAATAAAGAAAAAAGAAAAAAAGAAGAAAAAAAAGAGGGAAAAAAGAAAAGAAAAAGAAAACAAACGCTATAGACTATAATGCATAGCACATACAAGGTCAGACACCGCTGTTGAATGTGTTGATTATATCTTAAACACATAATGTATATCTCAAACAAGTCAGTCTTACCAACACAACTATTATCTTAGTTTTTATGTGAGAATATGTGTAATTGTGCACAGCGGAGCAACTTTGATCACCAGTCAGTGCATTTTAGGAGACTTAAATAATATTTATTGCCATATTTTGTTCATTGCGTTTAATACAATCTTACACTTTAAGCTTCATTCTTTGGTATGTTATGCAGTGGGGTGTGCTATGTAAGTGGTATGACAAGTCTCACTACATACTTGAAAATAAGAGTGTTCTGTTAATTCAAATAGTAGATCTTCTATCGTATATGCATGGGCTATTAGGAATTCACCATTCTCCAACATCGGTAGCAACGTCACTGTGTGTGTGTGTTTTACGTTTATTTATCGTCGCTACCGGTTGCCCATATGAGCGACGCCTCCTGAAGATATTAGTCATTTTAGATGTTTGAAGGATAGTGCAATGATACAGACATAGACCCATTCCAGAGTCTCCTCTGGTTCTTTTACGTGCACGGCGTGCAGCACCGACACGAGACCTCGGTTTAACGTCCCATCTGAAAGACTGTTAATTGTATTAGGGTCAGACGGGGAATCGAACCTGCGATCCCTGTATTACCAGTCCAGCGTTTTACCACTGGACTACAGATCCGTCTGTGCAACGTCACTCGAACCACATGTTGTCATAGTAGAATCATTATAAATATTTTTTTAATATTGCTTTTGTTTGTACACTAGAGGAAATAGAAAACGCACATCTACATTATATACTAGAGGAAATAGAAAACGCACACCTACATTATATACTAGAGGACATAGAAAACGCACACCTACATTATATGATTATTATTACATGGAAACGAAATATAAAGGATTCCATCAAAGATATATCACATTTTTATTATAAAACACAAACTGAACCACTAAAAATAGTCCAACATGTTACTTATATTTACTATGTTTTATATAGTTATTGTGTTTCATTTAAAAACACACTTATCCGACGTGTGCGTTTTCTATGTCCTCTAGTATATTTCCAGATTTTTATTCAAATAAGTGTACACATTCCATAATAATATACACACACAACAATTGTACACAAATGGCATGATACAATGTGTATTGTTTTCTTCCTTAATTAACCCTTTCCCTCATAGAGATTTAGGTTAATATACTATTATATCTCCATACAAACGACAGCCATTTAGCTATCATGCAGTGGATAAGTAGTCACCATATCTATCCCACCTCCATAGATATTACTGGGCTACATAGAGATTTAGGTTAATATACTATTATATCTCCATACAAACGACAGCCATTTAGCTATCATGCAGTGGATAAGTAGTTGCCATATATATCCCCACCTCCATAGATATTACTAGAACTACATGAGATTCTGGCCTTTATTATGAACATTGGTTTGGCTACTGCATTGTCAATGTATGTCGTATTGGTTATGGCATCAAGAGGTACACTTCTATGAGGGAGGAAAGGGTTAAGGAACATTGGTTTGGCTGCTGAATTGTCAATGTATGTCGTATTGGTTATGGCATCAAGAGGTACACTTCTATGAGGGAGGAAAGGGTTAAGGAACATTGGTTTGGCTACTGCATTGTCAATGTATGTCGTATTTTTTTTTTTCCGTCGTATTTTTTGTCGTATTGGTTATGGCATCAAGAGGTACACTTCTATGAGGGAGGAAAGGATTGGTTTGGCTACTGCATTGTCAATGTATGTCGTATTGGTTATGGCATCAAGAGGTACACTTCTATGAGGGAACGTGTTAAGCGTTGAAGACTAACAAATCCGTCAATAAAGCGATGTCAACTGCAACAATAAGAATAAATCTAGATTTATGCAAATTGAGGTTTATTTAACGATTTAGAATGTAATTCAGTGTAGTCATATATTATTGCTCGATTTATTTTATGGATATACATAGATAGTTTAAACATTCTTTATTTCAGTATTTGTAATCAAGAAAAGAACATTTTCATATACTGTAGCAGCAGTAGACTGAAAGGGATTAGAACGAAAGAAAGCGTATATACTTCTTCTCCCTATACATATATAAATATATTTTAGTTGAACAAAAGGCAGTATACCCAGAGTTCATACAGTTACATGAAACATATTGCAATAATACAGTCAGTGGTGTATCGCAGTCAAATATATATAAGGTGGTTCGTCTAAAGTTCAGACAATACAGCAAGCAAACATCTGGAAATATAAGAAACTATGTTGAAATTGATACATTTACAAATCAATAGGTCCAGTACGTATGCTAACTATACAGTAAGGTATACACCATACCTGACTTGCCAGCTACCAAATCAAGTTATGGTATAAATGGTGTTAATATTGTAGTGATGGTTATTCGTTGAAATGTACGGAGAAAAGTGATTAATCAAATATTCTATTTCTGATTTCAAAAGCCTTAGCAATATATACCGATATGATTTTTAAGACCATTAAGTTTTCGCAAGAGAATACATGTGTACATAGCAATGTGTGTGTTTTTCATTTATTTATCGTCGCTACCCGTTGCCCATATGAGCGACGCCTCTTGAAGAGATTAGGCATTTTCGATTTTTGGAGGATAGTGCAATGATACAGACAAAGACCCATTCCAGAGTCTCCTCTGGTTCTTTTACGTGCACGGTGTACAGCACCGACACGAGGCCTCGGTTTAAAGTCCCACCTGAAAGACTGTTAATTGTATTATGGTCAGACTGGGGATCGAACCTTATAGAATGGCACACAGATTGGGACACAAGTTCTAGCAACATTAGTTAGGGAGAAGGATTCGATGAGACTACAACGATGCTTGTACCTTATCCAATTATTGGGAATTAACCGACCGTGTTAACCCGGCCACGGAAAGGCCGGAGTTCGAGCCCCGCTGGAGCCGTTACGATTGTGTCCTTATGCAAGGCATTTAAATTCCACATGCCTCTTCTCTCTCCCTCGTGGCGATGGATTCCATCAGGAATGAGGTCTCGAGAGTGATTAGTATATGCTGTAAGAACTTGTTTCGCAATCGAGCTAAAATAAACTTGTATAAACTACTAACCCGGCCACGTCACGCACCTGTTCGCTTTGCACTATCCCCATCGTCTATACCATCTGTGGCTGCGCTTTCTGAAAGCAATAATTCGTTCGATCTTTATATCAAACTGTCTGTGGATTACTGTATACACGTTTATTTTAGCTCGATTGCGAAACAAGTTCTTACAGCATATATTAATCACTCTCGATACCTCATTCCTGATGGAATACATCGTCACGAGGATGAGAGAAGAGGCACTGTGGAATGTTGGTGCACATTGCCTAACGTTTATCGTAACGGCTACAATTATGCGCGAACTTCGGGCCTTCCACACCTGGATCGAACACTACCACTGCGCTACCACGACGTCTTCCACATGTCTTAAAACTGTTGCAAATATTTTGCAAGTGCATCCATAGCTGTCGTAACAATAGATATAATGAAAATAACAATGAAATACTAGTACAGGTATATGATATTGATATGATAGTTATGATATTAAGCTACAATAATGCTCGAGCTATAGGATAATGCCGGTCACGGCCGTCACCTACATGTTAACTGATATTGATATGCACAACACGAATTTATAAAACTAGTTCTACTTTGCTTATGGTTCCATTAACTGATCGATACTGGAGTACCCGTAAAGTAATGTATATGTGTTTGATAATTCGAACAATGAGATGCATCGGTCAGTTACTGCCCCTGAATACTCCCTGATAGTATTTACTCCTCTAAATTATTCCTCTGTTTTTATCGTTGTTTCCTTTGCCTACCATGCAAGAAATTTGCATCCACTTTCTCATTTTATAATTATTATGTTACTATATCTCGACAGATAGCCTACAGTATATCCAATGGGTAAACATTATGTACTTTTTGTTATCGATTAACTAACATGATTTGGATAACATCACATTTATTATAAAGCAACATCTGGTTATGGAACAACAGTAAAAACAAAGGATCCCAACTGAAATGACCGCTATACATTTCGGGATAAATCGGACTTTATCTACCAAGGGAATAAATGAGCCAGCGATGTTCCTCATTACAGACACATTATGGAATAATAGTCTCGGTGTGTGTATATGATAAACTCCAACGAACTACGTGAAACTTGGGCCGTAATCCAGTTTTAATGAAAAAGCTAAACAGACAGGATGCATGTAGTGAATGAATGGTGAACGATGGTGGCCAGATCGGACAGGTGGGTTTTCTCCGGGTACTCCGGTTTCCTCCCACATGAATGACTACATATAAGCTTTCATCCGAGCCAACGCGAGTGGAGTCCTTGTTCGTGCCTCCACACCGTGCACGTCGGAAACAAGGCACAGCTCACAGCAGGAAATTGCATCACCTGTTCCGAAGTGACCAATCCACGACGCTGACGCATACAGACGAGGACCCGCATCGACTCTTTTGAGTGTATACACTTACCTAGATCAGCGACAGCTAATACTGGGGCGCTGAAGAGGCGACGAGTGACTGGGTAGGAGAAGACGGCAGTCGTTTCGCGTGGATGGCGCACTCGTCGCCTCGAACTCTTTTATCTGTCTCCAACTACGGGCGAGCGGTTGGAGACGGAGGGATGCGACCTCGACCCCGGATGCGTCAACGGGGTGGACAACAACGGAACAACCGAACCATTTTGCTGCTGTGAGCCGACTAATCATGGAGGATGTGGCCCTAAAAAGAACCGAGAAAATAACCACCTTGGACATGATGGCGGAGAGACACCAGTACCATAATCACCAGCACCATAATCTTCTAGACCATAATCATCTTAGACTTACACAACTTAGACACAACCAACAAAGAATAATTATCGAGTAACCTAATCATCTTGGCCCGAAATCTTCACGGGAACCTACAATCTACACCACTCTACAAGACACCGACGACACAACACTTCATCGAATAATCGACGGTGCGAAAGCACGTTTGCTCGCCCATATGGTTTACCGGCGGCGATGGTAAATAAACGGAATCATCATCATCATCAACGCGAGTGATTATTATAAGTTGTTAGAACTTGCTTCGCAATCGTTGTAAAATAAATAAAGTTTTAAAAAAAGTGAATGAATAATTGAACAATTTATGTTAATAACATTATATAATTTTATTATTTCCATAGTCATTGTCATGTCTTAATGCATGACCATAGAGAGTAGTCTTAGTACCTGAGCTAGTACTCTCATAATATATAACATAACATAATGTGTATTGGCATTAAATAGCATAAGCACATTTATAGCCACAAATGATGAAGTTTGACAAATAGTGAAATACATGATACAGTTTTCTCAGAAGTTTGACAAATAGTGAAATACGTGATACAGTTTTCTGAGAAGTTTGACAAATAGTGAAATACATGATACAGTTTTCTGAGAAGTTTGACAAATAGTGAAATACATGACACAGTTTTCTGAGAAGTTTGAATATATCAGTTAACAATTAGTTGATGAAAAAGTACACTAAGTGACACGTGAAATATAATCACTGCACTTTTTGCGTATTTATGTGTTACCTAGATGTTTTCTTAATAGAAAAAACGAAACAGATATATTTCGCGAGATTGTTAACATTGTTTACGGATTTATATGACATTAGGTTTTCGAATTTGTATACATTTGGCCATCTGCAATAATATGGTTTCATAATACATAAAACACAGATACATGACATTGCAACTACTAGTTTGCTCCGCCCAATTTTACACCATGCCTATGGTCTGTACAGATCTACGTATATATAGTACATTGAGTACTCCACGCTTCAGTATCCGAGTTGCGCATGCGCATTCTGTATGCCACTCGGTAGGCGGAGCATCCAATATCCAATATAGACATGCAACCAATAAGCAACATATTGGGCTCATAAAAATAAACGCTGCAATATGGAAATTATTTCGCCGTTTTTACACGACATAGAGACTTTTAATTTGTTTATAAACTAGAGTAACCTTTAAGCAACATTAAACATGTCTATATTTAGTAAAATATGCACTAGAACAATGCATTGGATCATGGAGGGACATCTGGGTACAATTATTATGATTTGTTGATGTAATTGATCACACAATGATAGAACAATGGTTCCAATTCTGGTTTGTGTTTGTCTCTGCGATATGGAAAAAAACAATGGGCAGTTTGCTGTTCGTGATTGCGGACTTCTCGAAAAAACGTCAAGTTGTATTTTCGGATACAAGTGTAAACGATAATCGACTTACCATTCATTTGTTAGAACTGATGTCCCCAATAGATTAGAAAGCTAATATGTAGGATCGTGAATGTGTTATATATAAGTCTAAGAAGAAACGGTTGCTACAAACAAATGAACACAGACACTTCAAGTCGAGACGTGTGCTACAAATGAATGAACACAGACACTTCACGCCGAGACGGGTGCTACAAATGAATGAACACAGACACTTCACGCCGAGACGGGTGCTACAAATGAATGAACACAGACACTTCACGCCGAGACGGGTGCTACAAATGAATGGACACAGACACCTCACGCGGTGACGGGTGCTACAAATGAATGGACACAGACACCTCACGCGGTGACGGGTGCTACAAATGAATGAATACAGACACTTCACGCGGTGACTGGTGCTACAAATGAATAAACACAGACACTTCACGCGGTGACTGGTGTTACAAATAAATGAACACAGACACTTCACGCCGAGACGCGTGCTACAAATGAATGAACACAGACAATTCACGCCGAGACGGGTGCTACAAACAAATGAACACAGACACTTCACGCCGAGACGGGTGCTACAAATGAATGAACACAGACAATTCACGCCGAGACGGGTGCTACAAATGAATGAACACAGACAATTCACGCCGAGACGGGTGCTACAAATGAATGAACACAGACACTTCACGTCGAGACGGGTGCTACAAATGAATGAACACAGACACTTCACGTCGAGACGGGTGCTACAAAGGAATGAACACAGACACTTCACGTCGAGACGGGTGCTACAAATGAATGAACACAGACACTTCACGTCGAGACGGGTGCTACAAATGAATGAACACAGACAATTCACGCCGAGACGGGTGCTACAAATGAATGAACACAGACAATTCACGCCGAGACGGGTGCTACAAATAAATGAACACAGACACTTCACGTCGAGACGGGTGCTACAAATGAATGAACACAGACACTTCACGTCGAGACGGGTGCTACAAATGAATGAACACAGACACTTCACGTCGAGACGGGTGCTACAAATGAATGAACACAGACACTTCACGTCGAGACGGGTGCTACAAATGAATGAACACAGACACTTCACGCCGAGACGGATGCTACAAACAAATGAACACAGACACTTCACGCCGAGACGGGTGCTACAAACAAATGAACACAGCCACTTCACGCCGAGACGGGTGCTACAAATGAATGAACACAGACAGTTCACGCCGAGACGGGTGCTACAAATGAATGAGCACAGACACTTCACGCCGAGACGGGTGCTACAAATGAATGAACACATACACTTCACGTCGAGACGGGTGCTACAAATGAATGAACACATACACTTCACGTCGAGACGGGTGCTACAAATGAATGAACACAGACACTTCACGTCGAGACGGGTGCTACAAATGAATGAACACAGACACTTCATGTCGAGACGGGTGCTACAAATGAATGAACACAGCACTTCACGCCGAGACGGACGCTACAAATGAATGAACACAGACACTTCACGCCGAGACGGGTGCTACAAATGAATGAACACAGACACTTCACGTCGAGACGGGTGCTACAAATGAATGAACACAGACACTTCACGTCGAGACGGGTGCTACAAATGAATGAACACAGACACTTCACGTCGAGACGGGTGCTACAAATGAATGAACACAGACACTTCACGCCGAGACGGACGCTACAAATGAATGAACACAGACACTTCACGTCGAGACGGGTGCTACAAATGAATGAACAGAGACACTTCACGTCGAGACGGGTGCTACAAATGAATGGACACAGACACTTCACGCGGTGACAGTTGCTACAAATGAATGGACACAGACACTTCACGCCGAGACGGGTGCTACAAATGAATGAACACAGACATTTCACGCCGAGACGGGTGCTACAAATGAATGAACACAGACACTTCACGCCAAGACGGACGGGACAGATGATAAACCAACTACTTCGAATAACCTGACTGGGTATAATTACGGACATTGATGCTTTAGGAACACTTACAGAAGACCATGCAGCAATACCCTACGTAGTCTGACATTGACTGTAATCATTTTAGCAAACAGAGACCCCTGAATCAAGTATGGACTGACATGCATTGGTCAGCAACCACAGGTCAGTAACTATTACATGATACGATTAAGATACTCGTATATTTGAAGCACAATTGAACTCGTGAGTTAATGGTGCTGGACAAAGTAGAAGAGGTGCGGATGAACATGACGTTGGCATACACATTACAGTATGTGCAGTTCTCTTGGGGGTTCTTGTGTAAGACAGTGAACGTCTCTCTGATAATATTCGATTTTAAGAACTCGTAACTGTGGATTTATAATCATGATGACTCTCTATTTCCAGGAAACTCAGATTGCACGCGAGACATGGAGCAGAAAACTAGATTTTATGCTATCGTGTATCGGCTTTGCTGTGGGCTTAGGTAACATCTGGCGTTTCCCGTACCTTTGTTATAGAAATGGAGGCGGTAAGTAAAGTGAGAAATATTTTCCGGGAAAATACTTATATTGGATATCAGACATTACAGATACATTAATGACTGGCAGTAGAACGATAATGTGCTTCCAATATGAGTACTGTCTCTCTCTATCTCCCTCTATCTCTCTATATCCCTCTATCTCTCTATCTCCCTCTATCTCTCTATCTCCCTCTATCTCTCTATCTCCCTCTATCTCTCTATTTCTCTCCCTATATCTCTCTCTATCTCTCTATCTCTCTATATATATATATCTCTATCTCTCTCTATCTTCTCTCTATCTCTCTCTATATATCTCTATCTCTCTCTATCTCTCTCTATCTCTCTATATATCTCTATCTCGCTCTCTATCTCTCTCTATCTCTCTATATATCTCTCTATCTCTCTCTATCTCTCTCTATCTCTCTCTATCTCTCTCTATCTCTCTCTATCTCTCTCTATATCTCTCTCTATCTCTCTCTCTATATCTCTCTCTCTATCTTCTCTCTCTCTATCTCTCTCTATCTCTCTCTCATTAATGTCAATGTACGCTATATGAAGGCATTTCATGTAATAAGTTGTTGAGGGCCTCACGGTAGATTGACTTAATTGTTCAAATGAGTTCTCTCGTTAAATAAATTCTTTATTAGCTTTGGTTTAAACAGTATTTATTCCAATAAATTTATATGTATTACACAAAAAATGTTACAAATTACATACATTGTGAATGGTTTGGATTGGAAAACAAGTTTTCAGAAAACTTATATTAATTCCTCTTTATTATCTTTTTTATCTTATTTAGATTTCATTGCAGGTGCGTTCCTGGTTCCCTACCTTATCATGTTGTTGATTTGTGTTTCACTGCAGGTGCGTTCCTGGTTCCCCACCTTATCATGTTGTTGATTTGTTTTTCACTGCAGATGCGTTCCTGGTTCCCTACCTTATCATGTTATTGATTTGTTTTTCACTGCAGATGCGTTCCTGGTTCCCCACCTTATCATGTTGTTGATTTGTTTTTTACTGCATGTGCGTTCCTGGTTCCCCACCGTATCATGTTGTTGATTTGTTTTTCACTGCAGGTGCATTCCTGGTTCCCTATCTTATCATGTTGTTGATTTGTGTTTCACTGCAGGTGCGTTCCTGGTTCCCTACCTTATCATGTTGTTGATTTGTTTTCACTGCAGGTGCGTTCCTGGTTCCCTACCTTATCATGGGGTTGATTTGTTTTTCACTGCAGGTGCGTTCCTGGTTCCCCACCTAATCATGTTGTTGATTTGTTTTCAATGCAGGTGCGTTCCTGGTTCCCTACCTTATCATGTTGTTGATAGCGGGGTTACCAATATTCTTCTTTGAGTTGTCGTTAGGACAGTTTGCATCCGAAGGACCAATAACAGTATGGAAGGTGAACCCGTTTTTCTATGGTACGGTTTTAATTTCTAATCATAGCCTAACCGTAAAGCGTCATTTAGATGGTTTAATATTTAATAAACAATATACTTAATATACATGTAGTTCATAACTGGGATAAATATGTCTCCCTAATTATAATGGTATATATTTCTTTTATGTTTTCCAATTAATCATTGAGTTTTCTCAGTGAAAGAAAATGCTATCTTTCACTGATTTCAAACAGTGGGAAATGGTACTTTCTTTGTCACAGCTTGAGTATCTTATTCCTCCGCGGTTGACAATTATACCGGAACTATTTCTTATTACGGATGTTCACAATATGTGGTTGTGCGATTTGTGTATTGTAGTGAAATGAGACTCCGGACAGGGTCAGTTTAAATGAATTAAAATGTATAACAAATATTATATTAGCATAAATCATTGAAAATCATAAAAGAAAAGAAGATTTGTGCTTAGAACGGCACTCGTGGAAAAATATATGTCGGTGATCTTATAAAACCATATCTTGCACAAATAAACACAAATATTCTGTATATTGTAATGCTAACGGGTTGGAGAGAGACTCTGACGGACTGTACACAGACACACCAAATAACCACACTATTACTGCAAGGTCATTGGCCATTTACTGTGGTTTATAAAACCATATGTTACACTAATAAACACAAATATGTTGTATATTGTAATGCTAACGGGTTGGAGAGAGACTCTGACGGACTGTACACAGACAAACCAAATAACCACAATATTACTGCAAGGTCATTGGCCATTTACTGTTGTTTATAAAACCATATCTTACACTAATAAACACAAATATTCTGTATATTGTAATGCTAACGGGTTGGAGAGAGACTCTGACGGACTGTACACAGATAAACAAAAATAACCACAATATTACTGCAATGTCATTGGCCATTTACTGTGGTTTATAAAACCATATCTTACACTAATAAACATAAATATGTTGTATATTGTAATGCTAACGGGTTGGAGAGAGACTCTGACGGACTGTACACAGACAAACCAAATAACCACAATATTACTGCAAGGTCATTGGCCATTTACTGTGGTTTATAAAACCATATCTTACACTAATAAACATAAATATGTTGTATATTGTAATGCTAACGGGTTGGAGAGAGACTCTGACGGACTGTACACAGACAAACCAAATAACCACAATATTACTGCAAGGCCATTGGCCGCTTACTGTGGCATAAACGCAGACACTGGCTGGAGGCGAGTCCTGTCAAACCATCTTGTAACCAGGCTAGCTGCTACTTACTGTCTTGGCTTAGACAGTAACACAAAATGTACACAGTGTTTTAAATATTACACACAATTATTTCGCGTACAGGTACTATACAACGATGTACAAATACTGTGAGTGTGGTAGGTGGATATGCAGTATGCTGACTGACTTATATGTCTAAATCATTCTGTGCATTGTAGGTATCGGTTGGGGTATGGTTACTATCAGCGCCCTGGTATGCGTCTACTACAACGTGATCATCATGTACGCTATCTACTACATGTTTGTATCGTTTGTGAACCTGGATGGAGAGGTACCTTGGATCGATTGTGACAATCCTTGGAATACCAAAAATTGTAGAGTAGAAGCGTATCCCGACTTCCCTGCTTTAGATAACCACACGAAAGTGGATGAACTCCACAGTAAGTGTTTCATTACCGTATCCCGACGTCCCTGCTTTAGATAACCACACGAAAGTGGATGAACTCCACAGTAAGTGTTACATTACCGTATCCCGACGTCCCTGCTTTAAATAAGCATACGAAAGTGGATGAACTCCACAGTAAGTGTTTCATTATCGTATCCCGACTTCCCTGCTTTAGATAACCACACGAAAGTGGATGAACTCCACAGTAAGTGTTACATTACCGTATCCCGACTTCCCTGCTTTAGATAACCACACGAAAGTGGATGAACTCCACAGTAAGTGTTTCATTACCGTATCCCGACTTCCCTGCTTTAGATAACCACACGAAAGTGGATGAAATCCATAGTAAGTGTTACATTACCGTATCCCGACTTCCATGTTTTAGATGACCACGCGAAAGTGGATGAACTCCACAGTAAGTGTTTCATTACCGTATCCCGGCTTCCCTGCTTTAGATAACCACACGAACGTGGATGAAATCCATAGTAAGTGTTTCATTACCTTATCCCGTGATGTGCATATTCTATACTGAAGCCTTGTTCAAGCCAACCTGCAAACACAAGGTGTTGTACTACTCACCCAGCGCTGTACAATGTTTAACTACAGCATATACATCTAAGCATAACGCTGTGTCTAGACGCGGGTTTCAGTCTGTCGATTTTTCACTAATTTACTTCTTGCAAAATGACATTCATATTATCATAAACTCAATACGACCCAATTAATGGTTTCGGTGTTAATATATATGTATATGACTGACCAGGCAAATTATACCAACGCCTGTTCCCAGGCTACACTGTGTCAACATTGTTGATTGTTGTGTAGATGAATTACATTTAGTTTGTGGTCCTAGCAGACAATTTTCTCCCACTCATATTGGGATCTGTTTTATTTTGATTGAAATAAATGTGCAAGCATTCTTACGAATGCCCGTGCTCCATGCATTACCTGCACTAATCTATTTTATAAATGCTTATTCATAGACCTGTTGGATTATGTAGGGATTTTGTCTTCAATTAACATAAATATATTATATATATATGGTCCTCTCTACATCCGAATGTTCGGCTTAAACGGGAAAAGAATAATCATACAAGTTTACAAGAAAAAGGCTTTTTAAGCCGAAAATTCGGATGTAGAGAGGACCATATACAGTCAAACCTCTCCAGAGCAAACACCATCCGGATACACCCATAATGAGATTGGTTGTTGTAGAGAGGTTGTTGTTCTAGGGAGGTTCAACTCTTTGAAGTCTGGATATGCGGGAATAGTCAGTTTTGACAGTTACAATGGCTCATACTGATTTGAATATAGCGTATGGGGTACTACTTACATTATGCAATTGCTAGATTATATACATTCTATATATTCTATATATATATATATTCTAGATATTCTATATATATATTCTATATATTCCATATATATATTCTATGCCATATGCCAAGTACTTTACGTTCGAACTAGCTGACATTCCTTTCATATTAGAATATATTATTAGCCCTATTTTAAAATACCTAGCGCAATTCCTAGTGTCAACGTTTGCATTAATGTGCGTATGATATGTTTATGAATACATGCTACAAATCATACACCGATCCAGGAGGGTGCGCTAGCTAACCAAATGACGGGACGAAGATAGCTGGGTGAGTTCGCTACAGAGCAGTGCATAAACTATTCTTAAATCGTTGATTCGGAGTTGCCCAACCCATTTTGCATTTTGTCATGTATAATGAATGTTAATTCTATATGTACTATATATGTAAAATAGCAAATAAAATATGATTAAACAATTCGGAGTTCGAGCCCCCATTCGTCGATTATTGCTAATTGTCCCGATCAGCTATAATCTCTTTAATCCGTAATTACTCTATTCACACAATCGCGTCAATGTTTCCGCTTCAATAACCTTCGTCTCACAATAATAGATTATATTCACCAGAACTAAATATGTTCCTTATCTCGGCTGAATAATCTTATAACTCAACGCAATTAACTTTTATAAGTTTTCTTTCTCTTAATGCCTATACTATTCTATGTATCATAGAAACAGTTAATTCTGTATCTCATTTTCGAGATCACGCATCGATCCGTTCCTTGGATGTTACCTTTTGTGTATCTAATGTGATTAATAAAGTTCGTTTCTTATATACAGACCAGCGCTGCGATGGTCATGTAGACTTACAGGCGCCGTAAAATCTGTTACGTTACCTAATATTATTAAGATTTTCCACACATCAAAAGAGTCGGCCTTTTAAAATTACACAACTGGCCACTTGTGCAATTAGTCCCGATAATTAGTCATTCCCATGCAAAAATAGATTCGATATTTTAGGCGCGAAAATGATAGCAGACGATATACATAAGATAAATATATGTAGTACATGGTAAATCAATGATGTCGTATATTAAATAGATTAATGTATTTATATATACATCACTATTTATATATGACAATAATAACATTTCGTGCACATATTGTTTGTTTTTCATATATTTTGCACACTATGCTGGAATACGAGTTTTTACAAGAACTTATTTTTCAGAAATGATGGACTATTCTTGTGTGAACACTACATTGAACACCATGGGTCTGACAGAAAACATGGCAAGTCTGTACACATTGGGATACGAAACGATGAAAGACAATTTTTCAAGCTGCAACCTTGACCTTCAGTTGCCAAGTAGCGAATACTGGAAGTAAGTACATGCGCAGGAACTTTTGAAAATGTCATATATATGTATATGGAGATTATCAGGAATAATGTATGTTAGTAATGTGACAGTAATGTTATTGTGATATGTAATTGTAAAGTGGTATCCTTATTGTGAATGATTTGCAATAACATATTATTAAATAAAAACAAGCACAGGAACTTGATATTTTACCCATAAGGCTAGTCTGGGTTCCAGTCCGTCGATATTTCACTTTTATACTTCTGGCAAAATGACACACGTTGATATTATCAGAAACTGAATACGGCTCAATTAATGGTACCGGTGTTAAAAAATATATCTATATGACTGATCAGGCAAAATATATAAAGGCCTGTTTCCAGGGGCGAAATATTCAAGGAAACTATCAGTTATGAGATATTAAAAGCTTAACTTATGCACATTTCTATAATTTATTCAAATTTATTTTAGCTCGATTGCGAAACAAGTTCTTACACTTTTGTTATATTAATCACTCTCGACACCTCATTCCTGGTGGAATCCATCGCCACGATGGAGAGAGAAGGTGCAAGGTGGAATTTAAATGCCTTGCCTAAGGGCACAATCGTAACGGCTCCAGCGAGGCTAGAACTCCGGACCTTTCGCATCCACTGCGCTATCATGCACATTTCTATGTTCTTACAACATTATGTTGATCGCTTTCGAGACTTCATCCTGATGAAATATACTGCCATGATTGAGAGAGAAGCGGCAATGTGGATTCAAGTGCCTTAAATAATGACGACACAACTGTGGTTCTATCCCGGCTCATACCACAACCCATCAGACACGAGGAATCAATAGCACCACTACGGCTCGGTGACAGACAAACAAAAGATAGACTACAGTTACAGCAGGTGTAATAGTTAATCAGTATTGATACGAACATTGCAATCACAGACCTTTGCTTGTATTGGGTTTTCACGAGGCTGACCCTAATAAAATTAACAGTCTTCCAGATGGGACTTTAAACCGAGGTCTCATGTCGGTGCTGTACACCCTGCACGTAAAAGAACCAGAGGAGACCCTTGAATGGGTCTCTGCTGTATCATTGCAATATCCTCCAAAAATCTAAAATGACTAATCTCTTCAGGAGGTGTCGCTCATATGGGCAACAGGTAGCGACGATAAATAACGTAAAACACGCATACTATGGTTGCTGTTGACAATGATTTCTTCATTACAGCCGCTTTGTTTTGCGACTACACGAATCTGACACAATTGACAATATTAATGGCATCAGCTTGAAGAACGTCACGTGTCTGTTCTTCGCCTGGGTACTCATCTTCTTTTGTCTGATCAAAGGAATCAAATCGTCTGGAAAGGTAACTAGCTACAAATATTGCCGGCGTAAATATTCATTAAAATATTGTATTGTTTGTAACTCAGAAAGTCCACATAAGGTGAATCATATTACAGTCTACATCCGCTAGGTCAAAGTCGGTTATGTCGAATTCTCCGGATATCTCGAAGTCGGATCAAAGTCCCGTTTCAGACATTATCATTTTACATATAACTAACTGGTTCCGTTTATATCGAATATCGTTAAGTCAAACTTCGGTTATGTCGAAATATTTTGTTCGGTCCGACGGAATTCGACATAACGGATGTAGACTGTAACTGTAATTCAAGATTGCAATTGCAAGATTGACAAACATTTGCTTTATGTACTGGCAAGCGCCAGAGATTTGAAATTAATAAAGCATAGTGTCTCCATACCATACGTGTAATACAAATATGGAATGGAATGAATCGCTTATACGCTGTTTAGCCTACCAGTTAGTTCGGTTGCTACGTGGTTTCTACACTAGAGGACATTTCGGATAAGTGTTTCTTGCATGAAAAACAATAACTATATAAGTACATAGTTTTTAACATTTTGGAATATTTTTAGTTGTTCAGTTTTGTGTTTTGTAATAAAGATGTGATATATCATTGATGGAATCCTTCGTATTTCGTGTTCATTTAATAATAATCATATAATGTAGGTGTGCGTTTTCCATGTCCGCTAGTATATAATGTAGGTGTGCGTTTTCTATGTCCTCTAGTATATAATGTAGGTGTGCGTTTTCTATGTCCTCTAGTATACAATGTAGGTGTGCGTTTTCTATGTCCTCTAGTATATATTAACTTCATATGTTATCCTGTATGTGGACTTCTCAGAAATATTTAGAAATGTCGTCTGCTGAAATAATTGTAAAACCCATGTCAAATCTCCACGACGTGCAAGTAGTGATCTACGCGTGATCTAATATTCAATTCCTGTCGTCCATATGATTCCGAGGTGGCGACTCAACATACACCCTAAAGGCAACTGTGGCATTTGTAAAGGTGCTGGTTTCGAAACCGGGCATGCATGTATGCCCATGTAATTGATATTAAGCAACAGGTATAATGGTGTTCATATTGTGATTTGGTTATTTTGCACAGAAAGGTAAACATTGTCTAGCGTGAACTGTCAATTTGTTTTACATCCAAGATGTAAATGCTTGCCTAGCGTGAACTGTCAATTTGTTTTACATCCAAGATGTAAATGCTTGCCTTGTTGTTCTGCAGGTTGTGTATTTCACCGCTACGTTCCCGTATCTGCTACTGACGATCCTGTTAATTAGGGGTCTCACTCTAGAAGGATACGAAGAGGGTATCAAGTTCTACATCATTCCAGAATGGGAGAAACTGAAGGAACCAAAGGTGATATAGGTCTACATACACCATGCTTCACCTAGACATAACTATCATACACCATGCTTCACCAAGACACAAATACCATACACCATACTTCACCACGTCACAAATATCATACACCATGCTTCACCTAGACATAACTATCATACACCATACTTCACCAAGTCACAAATATCATACACAATGCTTCACCTAGACACAAATATCATACACCATGCTTCACCTAGACACAAATATCATACACAATGCTTCACCAAGACACAAATATCATACACCATGCTTCACCTAGACACAAATATCATACACCATGCTTCACCTAGACACAAATATCATACACCATGCTTCACCAAGTCACAAATACCATACACCATGCTTCACCTAGACACAAATAGCATACACCATGCTTCACCTAGACACAAATATCATACACCATGCTTCACCATTACATAAATATCATACACCATGCTTCACCAAGTCACAAATATCATACACCATGCTTCACCTAGACATAAATATCATACGCCACGCTTCACCTAGACACAAATATCATACACCATGCTTCACCAAGACACAAATATCATACGTCACGCTTCACCTAGACATAAATAGCATACGTCACGCTTCACCTAGAAACAAATATCATACGTCACGCTTCACCTAGACACAAAATGTATTAATATCATACACCATGTCCAGTTTCAACGAATTCCAAAATTTAACCGCAATACTGTCGTTTATTGCAGGTGTGGTCCGATGCCGCTACTCAGATATTCTACTCCCTCGGGCCAGCATTCGGAGGCCTGATATGCATGTCCAGCTTCAACGAGTTTAAAAATAACTGCTGGAGGTTAATATTTACATGTTTATTCTTTGGTAATTGTTTCTTACATGATTCGGACAGCCAACCCCATAACGTTGTAGGAATATACAAGTGTATCTATTATACTTTATTTATCTTACAAACATTGCGAAGCTCGTTGGTATGGATGAAAGCGTGTGGATGTTGTCGAAACCGCACCTGTCCGATATAGCGAACAACTTACCGTCTCACATACTTCCAGGTCTGAGAATCGAACTCGGGCGCATTGGGGAAACATGTATCTCATAATCAACGGATACTCAACTATCTTACCGATAAGCACACTGTACCAGGATATAAAGCCTCTGTACCTGGAGTTGAATCCTCTACTGCCACGCAGGTCTGTGGTTCTATCTAGGTGACCGCCCTTGACTGAAACAACTCAATGAGTTTCCTTGTAGAAGGTCTCTGGTTTTACTAAGATGTTCACATGTTTACCAATGTGTCCACTTGTGCCTGAAATAACACACGTGGAAGTACATAGGTATCAGGTACACTCACACTATTGGCATATACATATTTATAAAGGTTTCTGTTCGCTATTAATATTTTCAAATTCTACCGCCACACGCCAAGTTGCAACACCATCATTTGAAATTAATCCACCAATGCTCCAGTCACCATCTTGCTTTGCTCGCTCAAATGCGGATACCCATCGTCAACGTATGTGTGCCCATAGATGACAACATTATTATACATCCGTACATCACCGGTGGATGCCTTTTGTCAACTCCGTGTGTGTCTCTACATGACATGGATTGTGATACACCCGCGTACATCATTGGCGGATACCCTCGGTCAACTTCGTGCGTACATAGTAGATGGCTTGTGGCCTGTCCGTATATCATCGGCAAATACTCTTGGTCGACTTCGTAGGTACGTCTAGATGTCATGCTAAATATCCGTACGTTATCGGCGGATACTCTCTGTCGACTCCGTGAGTGCCACGAAGATGACATGTGCTATTTCCGTACATCATCGGCGGGTACTCTCGGTCGACTCCGTGGGTGCCGCCAGATGACATGTGATATTTCCGTACATCATCGGCGGATACTCTCGGTCGACTCCGTGAGTGCCGCGAAGATGACATGTGCTATTTCCATACATCATCGGCGGATACTCTCGGTCGACTCCGTGAGTGCCGCCAGATGACATGTGATATTTCCGTACATCATCGGCGGATACTCTCGGTCGGCTCCGTGAGTGCCGCGAAGATGACATGTGCTATTTCCGTACATCATCGGCGGATACTCTCGGTCGATTCCGTGAGTGCCGCGAAGATGACATGTGCTATTTCCGTACATCACCGGCGGATACTCTCGGTCGACTCCGTGAGTGCCGCCAGATGACATGTGCTATTTCCGTACATCACCGGCGGATACTCTCGGTCGACTCCGTGAGTGCCGCCAGATGATATGTGATATTGCTTCCGCTGCTACATTAACATTTGTGTTATCCAGAGATTCAATGATTGTGGCGCTTATCAACTGTGGTACCAGTGTGTATGGAGGGTTCGCAATCTTCTCTCTTCTGGGGTACATGGCTCACACAACCAATCAACCTGTGGCGGACGTGGTTGACAGTGGTTCGTTTAGTTTTATATACAGATGTAACCTTTTTGTAAAATGTTGTATGTTCTGCAGGTATAGTTGGTGCCGATTCAACTCTCGTTGTTACCTATTATTTGCATACAATAATACCGATTCTATGTATTTTAGTGCATTTTAGGGATACAGTATTATTTCTGACGCACAGTAGCATCTGATAAACAAAATGGTGTCGTGTTGAAGTCACGTGTTATTTAGTCACGTGATTGCAATTTATATAGATATCTGATGACTGCACGAATTCACAGACGGATCTGTAGTCCAGTGGTAACACGCTGGACTGATAATCCAGAGATCGCATGGGACGTTAAACCGAGGTCTCGTGTCGGTGTTTTACACCGTGCACGTAATAAAACCAGAGGAGACTCTGGATGGGTCTCTGTCTGAATCATTGCACTATCCTCCAAAATCTAAAATGAATAATCTCGTCAGGAGGCGCTGCTCATATGGGCAACCGGTAGCGACGATAAATAAACGTAAAACACACACATACACACACGAATATCTTGGTTATTGGCCTTTTTTAAACTTTATCATTTAAAATCAGGAACATAAAACCTGGAAAAAATGAGTGAGTACGTGATTAGTGTTGCTAAGGCCAAGTGTCATAACATGTAAACAATAGTATGTACATGTAGCTAGCGGCAATAAAGTTTACATGTTTTGAAATATAAACTTGCGTTGGAATAAATAATTATTTATGTAATTATTTATGTTAATTAGTTCATTCTTTAATAGTTTTTTGCACACATAATTATTTTGCTTTCAGGGCCCGGACTGGCGTTCGTCGCCTACCCGGAAGGACTAGCTAGACTCCCTGTATCGTCACTGTGGGCCTTCCTCTTCTTCTTCATGATTTTAACTCTCGGTATCGACAGTCAGGTCAGTGTTATGTCCCCTTTATGCACTACATACTAACTCTAGGTATCGACAGTAATGGTCAGTGTTATGTCCCCTTAATGTACTACATACTAACTCTAGATATCGACAGTCAGGTAAGTGTTATGTCCCCTTTATGCACTACATACTAACTCTAGGTGTCGACAGTCAGATACGTGCTATGTCCCCTTAATGCACTACATACTAACACTAGGTATCAACAGTCAGATAAGTGTTATATCCCCTTTATGAACTACATACTAACTCTTGGTATCGACAGTCAGGTCAGTGTTATGTCCCCTTTATGAACTACATACTAACTCTTGGTCTCGACAGTCAGATCAGTGTTATGCCCCCTTTATGCACTACATACTAACTCTAGGTATCGACAGTCAGGTCAGTGTTATGTCCCCTTTATGAACTACATACTAACTCTTGGTCTCGACAGTCAGATCAGTGTTATGCCCCCTTTATGCACTACATACTAACTCTAGGTATCGACAGTCAGGTCAGTGTTATGTCCCCTTTATGAACTACATACTAACTCTTGGTCTCGACAGTCAGATCAGTGTTATGCCCCCTTTATGCACTACATACTAACTCTAGGTATCGACAGTCAGTCAGTGCTATGCCCCCTTTATGCACTACATACTAACTCTAGGTATCGACAGTCAGGTAAATGTTATATAGTTTCGTCATTCACAATGGAGTCCACTTCCATTGAACGAAGCCATACACTCCCATTGTTATGGAGCCCGCAGGTATCAGCATATAAACTCTATGTTGAAGCAGAAGTACACTTTAAGAAGCTTAAGAGTTCCCACCCGAAGAACCATTTTGATGGAACCTGCGGGCATCGTTAATTTCTCTGAAATATAACCATATCCTAGCGGAGCCTTACTTCCATCGTTGCAAACGTAAACATAAATAGTCCTAGTTCAACCAGAAGCATTGCAGAGATATTGCACACACAAGCTTAATTCCAATGTGTCTAATAGCATCTGCCAAGTTGCATGTAGGCTGCCTTTCAGAGATTGTACGAAGACAAGTTTAATGCCAATTCATTTCGCCAGAAACATATTCCAATGAATTCTATGACAAGACATTGACCTTCCGTATGAGCAGGAATATGTCTGTACGCCATCACCGAGTGGTTACGGTCACATTCTTCAAATCACTTGCCCCTCATCGCAGTAGGTTCGAAATCCACTGAAGGTGTATAATTTATTCCATGTGACGTCATCCAGCTGGCCAGCGACTGGTCGATGTTTCTCTTATTATATGAAAAGGCGTGTCTTACAGTGTACGGTCTTGTTCGTACCTCCACACCGTGCACGTCGGGAACAAGGCACAGCTCACAGCAGGAAATTGGATCACCTGTTCCGAAGTGACCAATCCACGCCGCTGACGCATACAGACGAGGACCCGCATCGACTCTTTTTGAGTGTATTACACTTACCTGGATCAACGACAGTTAACACTGGGGCGTTGAAGAGGCGACGAGTGACTGGGCAGGAGAAGACGGCAGTCGTTTCGCGTGGATGGCGCACTCGTCGCCTCGAACTCTTTTATCTGTCTCCAACTACGGGCGAGCGGTTGGAGACGGAGGGATGCGACCTCGACCCCGGATGCGTCAACGGGGTGGACAACGACGGAACAACCGAACCATTTTGCTGCTGTGAGCCGACTAATCATGGAGGATGTGGCCCTAAAAAGGATCGCACACAGACCAGGACATGTCACCCTGGCACAGAAAGAAGGAAGGAGCCATCTGAGGATGTCACCATAAGCATCACAGAGAATAATCATCTTAGAACGCTCGCCCATATGGTTTACCGGTGGCGAGGGTAAATAAACGTATATCATCATCATCATCATCACAGTGTACGGTGTTCCATGGATGATCTATTTACCATATCCGGTACATGGTAAGACGCAAATATGGACTCGCGTGTTCGCGTGTTCGCGTGCTCGCTTCTCGTCAATGCAACCCGGGTTCGATCCTCGGACGGGGAAATATGTGAGATGGTACGGTGGTCGCCAGATCGGACAGGTGGGTTTTCTCCGGGTACTCCGGTTTCCTCCCACACGAATGACCACATATACGCTTTCATCCGCGCCAACGAGTGTGATTAATATAAGTTGTTAGAACTTGCTTCGCAATCGTTGTAAAATAAATAAAGTTTAAAAATAAAGTGTTTAAACAAATATGGACTAAATACACTGCTGCATTTTTCATTTCCTTAATTAAATCATATCACATTGTCCATTGCAGATGGTGATGATGGAAACGGTTATTAGTGGCATCACGGATCTCTACCCTCGGGTACTCCGCCGGAAGAAGGCAATCTTCACATTTATCTGCTGTATGGTCGGATTTGTACTTGGGATTCCAATGACGACAAAGGTTTGTTCTATATTCAGATTTTCCGGTTTTTATTAGGCAAATCGGCAAATACAATTTCCTTTGACCAGTTAACAAATAAACGGTGAATATGGCCAAGACATAATATACAATGAACATATATACGCATAAGCATATTAATCTTGCATACGTAACGACTGTAAATTAATAACACATTTGAATGCATACTTCGGAAGAATTGAAGCCAACAAGGGTTTCTGTTCTAATTTTAAAAACATCAGTCACACATTTTGCAATATTTCATAATGTTTTCGTATTTCTATGCGACAGTATTGTCAAAAATGTATACATATTCGGTCATGAACACTTTCTAATGTAGTTATTTCTAACAATAGCATATTTCGGACAACATAATAAAAAGTGGTATTCGGATTCAATCACATTGCATGTGCATAATTTACAAATTCGATCATTTCTATGAACTCCAGAGAATCTACCAAATTCTATGTCTAGGCTATGTGAATATAATCTAAAGCATAATAATTGTTTTCTTATTGTACTATTAGATATAGCATCGAGATATTTTCATATCAAAAAGAAGTTTTGAATTGTCTAAAATATTACAGTTTTTGATGCATTCTGAATAGATGCGTTCCATTCTTGTATATATTGGTCACGCAAACGTTGCTTGAGCATTGGAAAATAATGTATATCTCCATAGCCTAGTCTATCTAACAAACGTTTAAAGCAGCAGTACATCGTATGAAATAAAAGATATTTGAAAAATTCAATTTTTACGTATGGGTAGCAATGCTGCTACACATTCTAACATTATACTTTGTATGCTTATGTTCATTTGGTAAACAGTGTTTTTTGGCGATAAAACAAACTCGAAACCGAAAGTAGGACTTTCCGAGTCGATCGGTCACTCACTTGTTTACAACCGGAATGCATCGTCCGCACTTGTTTACATTCGGAATGCATCGTCCCCATTTGTCCCACGTTGTCCTTTTTAATTAAATTACTTGATATGTTGATTCATACCTCTGTTAGCTAAGTCTTTTAGGGAAATTTCTACATCCCCACGAGGGGTTCGACATTAGAGGAAGATAGATAGATAGTTATTTCATGTTCAAAATATACACGTTGTTTTCTACATCCTCTGTTGTTTCACGCATGCGCGCTGTGCGTGCTTACATTTCGTGTGTTGACAAACAAATTCGCGTATACGACGGTTTAAATTTATTGGAATGTTATCGTTTCTGAGTGACTATTTCGATTTTTGTAAACACACACATATTAGTATTTATATTTTACCCAAAACATCTTTTATTACGATGTAATGCTGCTTTAATATGTTTAGCCCAACATTTATCATAAACAAGAAATGTCGTCGCCTTAATTCCATAACCTTCTAACTGGTTTTTGGGAAGTTTTGAGATAATCGCCATTTAATGATCATAAGCTAAGCGAAACAAAGGCACATAGAACATTGTGGATACCTGAAAGCTCCTACTTCTAGACATTCCTCAATCAAACGACTTGTAGGAAGTCGTGATAGCGCAGTGGATGCGCGTTCGCTTCAGGTGCGAACGGTCCGGAGTTCGAGCCCCGCTGGAGCCGTTACGATGGTGTCCTTAGGCAAGGCATTTAAATTCCACGTTGCCTCTTCTCTCCCTCGTGGCGATGGATGAGGAATCATCAGGAATGAGGTATCGAGAGCGATTTATATAAGTTGAAAGAACTTGTTTCGCAATCGAGCTAAAATAAATTTGTATAAACTAAACGACTTGTAAAACTCGCAGATATCGCAGTGGTAGCACGTTCGCTTCAGATGCGACAAGTCCCCGAAATCGAGCCTCCGCTGGAGCCGTTACGCAAGACATTTAAATGCCACGTTGCCTCTTCATCGTGATGCTGTATTCCGTCAGGAATGAGGTCTCGAGAGTGATTAATATAGGTTGTAAGAACTTGTTTAGCAATCGACCTAAAATGCATTTGTATAACCAAACGACTTACACCGGTATGAAGAGCTCGTCGAGACGAAAATAACGCTGCCAAAACCTCATTTGGTTTTAAAATACAGTTAGAAGGCTGTGGAACTTAGAAGACATATATGTGTTGACACTATTTGACTAGTTCTCATATTTCAGGGCGGCATATATGTGCTGACACTATTTGACTAGTTCTCATATTTCAGGGCGGCATATATGTGTTGACACTATTTGACTGGTTCTCATATTTCAGGGCGGCATATATGTGTTGACACTATTTGACTGGTACTCCGGATCTTACAATCTCATGATCATTGCCCTGTTTGAACTGATTGCTGTATGCTATGTGTACGGTATGTATATTTTTAACTATGTGAAAGAGGCACTATCTATCAATAGGGAAAGCCAATAACAATTAATGAACTAGACATTATAGGAGGGATATGACAACATCCCTGCGAGGGGGGCCATCTAAAGCAAATATACACATATAATGACCATGGTTGTGTTTTAAGCTTTAAGCTTATTTGCAGAAATCGCAGATACATCAGCCCGACGCGAGTTAGCTATAGATCATAGAAGAACTCAAAATGATTGCAAAATGTCCATAACCCCAGATAATCAACATGGCCCCGCACCTGTAGTTCAACTGTAGACGCACGTGTCTAGTACTATGTTTCTGCTCCTCAATGTACACATATCCGCAGTACATACGCTCACTAACATGTGACTGTAGCAAAATAAAAAGTGCCTATTATGCTCGAAATCCGGAAGAGAACGAATTAATTCTGAGAAGAAAACTGTTCAAATCAAACAACCAGAATTACTTCTAAGAATTTCTTCGGAAATTAGAATAGTTTAATCGCACTGGGCTATGGACTGGACTCATTTTCTTGTATCATCAATAATTAACGTCTGTAAGTCGATAACGGTGACATCGTGTAAATTAACAACTGTAATAAGTGATCGGTCAATAGGTAAATTTGGACAAGCGTTGTGTTTTATTTCATGTATACTTTGTCATCACATGTATCGTACATGTTATATATAGCGGTGCGGTACAAGCCTGTGCTTGCCATCGGTCCGCTCTCAGGCTTTAGCCGTATGAAGATGTATTTAAATTATGTATAGAAAGAGTGAAAGTTAGCATGATTGAAAGTTGTAGGTTGGAATACAACTGGGGTGTATCGAATTATATCATGTGATAAAGCTATCCAGCTGGCTTGCTGGAGGTCAATGGTTCTACCCGGGTGCCAGTCCGTGCCTGAAACACTGCTCGGAGGGGAATCCGGGGTCTTCCTGCACCAGCTGGAGAGTCGCCATATGACCTAAGCTGTTTAAGCGACTTTAAACCCCCAAAAATAACATACAAACAAATGAGTGAACATGTCTTATTGAGAGACATCGGTCAGTTACTGCCCCTGAATACTCTCTAAAAGTAGATAGGTCCTATTAAGTGTTTTCCTTTGTTTTTATCGTTGTCTCCTTTGCACAACATGCTAGCAATTTTATTCCACTATCGCTTCGTATGATTATTAAATTACTATATCTCGACATATCTCATACAGTATATGCAATGGCTACTTATTTCTGAAAGAATGTTATCAGTTAATTAAGACGATTTGGATAAAATCACAGTTTTCATATCGCAACATCTGGTTAGTGAACAACAGTAAAAACAAAGGAGTCTAACTAAAAGGACCTATTCGCATTTTAGATTAAATCAGACAGTATCTGCCAAGGGAGGTAATAGAAAATTAGAGATGTCTCTCAAGTGTAATACTAGAGGATTATGGAGCAAAGGAAAACACAGTAACGGGTATTCAATGTTGTACGGGTTAGAAAATAAATGGATTGTAAATATGTTTCATTATCCAGGAATCCAGAACTCCGTGTACGGGTTTGAAAATAAATGGATTGTAAATATGTTTCATTATCCAGGAATCCGGAACTTCGTGTACGGGTTAGAAAATAAATGGATTGTAAATGTTTCATTATCCAGGAATCCATAACTTCATAAAGGACGTGGAGATGATGATTGGTCGTCAGCACGTTGTATTCTGGGCATACTACGCGTCTATGTGGTGTGTTATCACCCCTTGTGCAATCATCGTAAGACATTCTTTCAATTTATATTGAGTCCGCCTCAAAAGATGGATATGTAGTATTGTGGTAACACGCTGGACTGGTAATCCAGGGATCACAGGTTCGATCCCCTGTCTGACCCTAATAAAATTAACAGTCTTGCAGATGGGACGTTAAACCGATGTTTCGTGTCGGTGCTGTACACCGTGCACGTTAAAGATCCAGAGGAGACTCTGGAATTGGTTTCTGTCTGTATCATTGCACTATCATCCAAAATTCTAAAATGACTAATCTCTTCAGGAGGCGTCACTCATATGGGCAACCGGTAGCGACGGTAAAGACCTCGGTTTAAAGTCCCATCTGAAAGATTGTTAATTTTAATATGGTCAGACGGAGGATCGAACCTGCGATCCCTGGATATCACAAGTACGCATGCATAAGTATACACCCAGGACAACTTGGGGCTATAGAACTTAAGACAATGCCCGTCATGTCTCACTAACCGCTATCAATGCTAACAGCTTTATCTTGTAACATCCTCATGGAAAGGAATTTACATAAGCTCTCAGCTTGTTTTCAAATCCATCTTAAATAGCCGAGGCGTCGCTCATATGGGCAACCGGTGGCGAAGATAAATAAACGTAAAACACACACACATAAAACACACTCTTAAATAGCTTGTGTATTGCATAGTGTACACATATTGAATGTATGACCTGAATAAATGTGTATACACTATTCACACTATATCTATGCTACTAACAATTAACAAGTATAAAGGGGAATCGGTGGGTTCTGACCTGCGCTTGACCTTCTAGATTTTAATTCCAGCCCCGTGGCACACCGAGGAACCATTATTGGGAATGGTCGAATCTAATGTTTTGAGAACTTGTGACCCGACCCACTTGCCATTATTTATGCTGTAGTTTGCTCTGATGTATTATATTGTATAAGCACTTTAATATTGGCAATAAAATATGTTTAAACTACACCGAGGAACCTAACATTTTCAACAACAAAAATAAATAAATAGCATGTCCATTGGAGAGTAATTAATATAAGTTTTCTGAAAACTTGTTTTCCATTCCAAATCATTCACAATGTATGTAATTTGTAACATTTTTTGTGTTATGCATGTAAATTTATTGGAATAAATACTGTTTAAACCAAATAGATATCATGCAAAACAAATATCCCTTTGCTGTATAAAATGTTGACTGCTAGAGAGCTAAAAGGTCAGTACAATACGTCTAAACTCATTAAATCAGAAAACGCAGGATCTCGCTTCTAATCCCCAACATACCCCCGGACCCCCCTATATTGCCTCGGTTGAAATTTGCCTCTAGCTACGGTACTGAGTTTATATGTGCTTAGCCTTCTGTCTTTGAATTTCAGTTCATCGTGGTCATGTCCGCCATACACTATACACCGGTTTACTATTTCGCTGACGAGGAGTTCCCGGTCTGGGCACAAACGTGTGGCTGGACACTGGCGTCTCTTCCTATCTGCTGCGTAATCATTGGAGCTATAGTCGCACTCGGGAAAAGTGACGGAAACGTAAGTTTTTACTAGACGGATCTGCAGTCCAGTGGTAAAACGCTGGACTGGTAATCCAGGGGTCGCAGGTTCGATCCCCATCTGACCCTAATAAAATTAACAGTCTTTCAGATGGGACGTTAAACCGAGGTCTCGTGTCGGTGCTTTACATCGTGCACGTAAAAGAACCAGAGGGGACTCTGGAATGGGTCTTTGTCTGTATCATTGCACTATCCTCCAAAATCTAAAATGACTAATCTCTTCAGGAGGCGTCGCTCATATGGGCAACCGGTAGCGACGTCTGTATCATTGCACTATCCTACAAAAATCTAAAATGACTAATCTCTTCAGGAGGCGTCGCTCATATGGGCAACCGGTAGCGACGTCTGTATCATTGCACTATCCTACAAAAATCTAAAATGACTAATCTCTTCAGGAGGCGTCGCTCATATGGGCAACCGGTAGCGACGTCTGTATCATTGCACTATCCTACAAAAATCTAAAATGACTAATCTCTTCAGGAGGCGTCGCTCATATGGGCAACCGGTAGCGACGTCTGTATCATTGCACTATCCTACAAAAATCTAAAATGACTAATCTCTTCAGGAGGCGTCGCTCATATGGGGTAGCGACAATAAATAAACGTAAAACACACATAGCTAATAATAAGCTATAATCCGACCAATCCCTACGCTGTAATATATATTCAAATGACAGAAACGTATATAATCATTATTTACGTCATTCCAACTCCCCATCCTCGCTACCGGTTGCCCATTTGAGCGACGGGCAGTTTACCTAACAACACATTTCCTGGGCAGGCTCCAGCGGTTAGCCAGTACTTGGTGCATCAACCTCCGTAAGAAACTGCCAACATTTTCATATTAATAGACACTGCTGTGTGAGCGGGGCTCGAACCCGTGACCATCCGTGATGATAGGTCACAGTGGGATACAAGTCAGCGACCGTAACCACTCGACCACGGAGCCGCCATTATTAAACTTGTATTTATTTTACAACGATTGCGAAACAAGTTTTAACACCTTATATTAATCACTCTCGTTGGTGGGATGAAAGCGTATATGTGGCCATTGGTGTGTGTGGAATCCAGAGTACCCTGTCCGATGTACAAACCTGTCCGATCTGGCGACCACCGTACCATCTCACATACTTCGGCCGCCGTTGATACCAGTAGCCTATTTTTTATACTTCCAGTTCCGAGAAGCTACGCGACCAGCAGCAGATTGGGGTCCAAGGATGAAGACGAACCGCTCTGGCAAATATTACGGTGATAACTTCGGCTACGTTCCCGACGAAGAACTAGAATTGCCGGTGGTTTATAATACTACCGATTCTGAAAAGGGCAGAAACCCCAACGAATATCCACAAATCCACAAGATGTAGATGTTTTCAAAAGGGAGAAATAGACTCTATTACACTGTACCTAATACACCTAATACATATATGTCGCATATAAAAATGTTTGGTTCATACTGCTCATAAACCACTAATATCATATGTACTATATGTGTAAGCAATGTATCACAACCAACTGTTGTATTGGGCATGCACTAACCTGTATGGGAGTGGTGTGTAGGTGAGTGGTGTGGAGGTGAGTGGTGTGTAGGTGAGTGATGTGGAGGTGAGTGATGTGGAGGTGAGTGGTGTGTAGGTGAGTGATGTGGAGGTGAGTGATGTGGAGGTGAGTGATGTGGAGGTGAGTGGTGTGGAGGTGAGTGGTGTGGAGGTGAGTGATGTGGAGGTTAGTGGTGTGAAGTGGAGTGAGGTGAAGGTGAGTGATGTGTAGGTTAGTGGTGTGTAGGTGAGTGGTGTGGAGGTGAGTGATGTGGAGGTGAGTGGTGTGGAGGTGAGTGATGTGGAGGTGAGTGGTGTGGAGGTGAGTGGTGTGGAGGTGAGTGATGTGGAGGTGAGTGGTGTGGAGGTGAGTGATGTGGAGGTGAGTGATGTGGATGTTAGTGGTGTGAAGTGGAGTGAGGTGAAGGTGAGTGATGTGTAGTTAGTGGTGTGAAGGTGAGTGATGTGGAGGTGAATGATGTGGAGGTGAGTGATGTGGAGGTTAGCGGTGTGTAGGTTAGTGGTGTGAAGGTGAGTGATGTGGAGGTGAGTGGTGTGGAGGTGAATGATGTGTAGGTGAGTGATGTGGAGGTGAGTGGTGTGGAGGTGAGTAATGTGTAGGTGAGTGATGTGGAGGTGAGTGGTGTGTAGGTGAGTGATGTGTAGGTGAGTGATGTGGAGGTGAGTGGTGTGTAGGTGAGTGATGTGGAGGTGAGTGGGTGGAGGTGAGTGGTGTGGAGGTGAGTGATGTGGAGGTTAGTGGTGTGAAGTGGAGTGAGGTGAAGGTGAGTGATGTGTAGGTGAGTGGTGTGTATTGGAGTGGTGTGTAGATGAGTGGTGTGTATTGGAGTGGTGTGAAGGTGAGTGGTGTGAAGGTTAGTGGTGAGTGGTGTGTAGGTGAGTGGTGTGTAGGTGAGTGGTGTGTAGGTGAGTGGTGGGTAAATGAGTGGTGTGCAGGTTAGTGGTGTGGAGGTGAGTGGTGTGGAGGTGAGTGATGTGTAGGTGAGTGATGTGTAGGTGAGTGATGTGTAGGTGAGTGGTGTGTAGGTTAGTGGTGTGTAGGTGAGTGGTGTGGAGGTGAGTGATGTGTAGGTTAGTGGTGTGTAGGTGAGTGATGTGGAGGTGAGTGGTGTGTAGGTGAGTGGTGTGTAGGTGAGTGGTGTGCAGGGGAGTGGTATGTAGGTTAGTGATGTGAAGGCGAGTGGGGCGTGGATGAGTGGGCGTATGGGAGTGGTATGTAGGGTAGTGGTGTGTAGGTTAGTGGTGTGAAGGTGAGTGGGGCGTAGGGGAGTGGTGTGTAGGGGAGTGGTGTGTGGGTGAGTGGGATCTAGGTGAGTGGGACGTAGGTGAGTGGTGTATAGTGGAGTGGTGTGTGGGTGAGTGGGTGTCGTAGGGTAGTGGAGTGCAGGGGAGTGGTATGTATGGTAGTGGTGTGTAGGATATAGGTGAGTGGGATGTCGTAGGGGAGTGGTATATAGTGGAGTGGTGTGTGAGTGAGTGGGTGTCGTTGGGTAGTGGAGTGGGGTGTAGGGGAGTGATGCGTAAGATAGTGGGGTGTAGGGGAATGGTGTGTAGGGGAATTGTGTGTAGGGTAGTGGGGTGTAGATGAGTGGTGCGTAGGATAGTGAGGTGTAGGGGAGTGGTGTGTAGGATAGTGGGGTGTAGAGGAGTGGTGTGTAAGTGAATGGTGTGTAGGATAGTGAGGTGTGTAAAGTAGTGGGGTGAATGAGAACGAGTTCATAGGAATGTGGGTTGTGGGGCAATTGGGGTGAGGGGATTGGGGTGTATGAGAGTAGAGTAGTAGTGTAATCGAGTGGGCGAGTCGGAGAGAAATGGAAATAAGCTATGTAAATAAGTGTATTCTGTGCTGATTGAAATACTCACATTGAGGTAAAGGAGTGTTAAATACATTTGTGTGTTGGTTGGTTTAAACATAGTTATCCATTCATAATATACAGTATATATCTATTGTATACAAAATGAAAATGTTTTGTATATTGCAATATTATTAATAAAAATAGATTAGATTAGTTTCTTTTAGCTCGCCTTGGCAATAGTTTGGGAAGTTAGCGTGATGACACTGTGAAACATCTTTATCTCATTTACATGCCGTAATCCCAACTACCATGACAACCAGCTGGTACAGGGTGCCTCTTCGTCACCTTTCCCGGCGATGCTGATAAACAGCTGGTGCACGAGAATTCTTCATTGCATACCCGTCGTATTTATCGCGACCCTACCAACTTGCATTAGAGACTCTTCGTCTCCTTTACCTGCATGTCGTATTCCGCACGACCTCGATAAAACAGCGGGTTATTCGTCGCCCTCTCTCGCCGTATTCCCAACGACCTCGAAAAAACGGGTTCTTCGTCGCCCTCTCTGTCCGTATTCCCCACGACCTCGAAAAACAGCGGGTTCATCGTCGCCCTCTGACCGTATTCCCCACGACCTCGATAAAACAGCGGGTTCTTCGTCGCCCTCTCTGTCCGTATTCCCCACGACCTCGACAAACAGCGGGTTCTTCGTCGCCCTCTCTGTCCGTATTCCCCACGACCTCGACAAACAGCGGGTTCTTCGTCGCCCGCTCTGGCCGTATTCCCCACGACCTCGAAAAACAGCGGGTTCTTCGTCGCCCTCTCTAGCCGTATTCCCAGCGACCTCGAAAAACAGCGGGTTATTGGTCGCCTTCTCTGGCCGTATTCCCAACGACCTCGAAAAACAACGGGTTCTTCGTCGCCCTATCTAGCCGTATTCCACACGACCTCGATAAAACAGCGGGTTCTTCGTCGCCCTATCTGGCCGTATTCCCCACGACCTCGAAAAACAGCTGGTTCTTCGTCGCCCTCTGGTCGTATTTCCAGTGGTTGCGGATTCAATCCCAATTTTGTTTACTCCGATAGTGACGGGGTGTAATTTTTAAATCTGCTTGGATATGGCCGAAAAAATGTTGCATGCATAGTGTAAAGTCTATGATTTATCTAAATGTTCTTAGGGAAAAAAAATTAATTTGGTATTGAACCCACAACCAGTTGTCCAGACCCCAAGCGTCTGTGTATTACAGCGACCATGACAAGCAGCAGGTACACGGAACTGTTTTCTGCCTTTTCCGTCACAGTCCAATGAATCGTCACAGTTAGTACTCGAGAGACATTTTCATCGCCGACGGATCTGTAGTCCAGTGGATAACACGCTGGACTGGTAATCCAGGGATCGCAGGTTCGATCCCCCGTCTAACCCTAATAAAATTAACAGATGATACTTTAAACCGAGGTCTCGTGTCGGTACTTTACACTGTGCACGTAAAAGAACCAGAGGAGACTCTGAAAAGGGTCTCTGTCTGTATCATTTCACTGTCATCCAAAAATCTAAAATAACTAATCTCTGCAGGAGGCGTCGCTCATATGCGCAACAGGTAGCGACGATAAATAAATGAAAGCACACACACACACACACCGGCCTTCCCCGACCACAATCTCACGATCTTGACAAATAGCTGATACACGAGGATTCTCCCTTCTGTTCCTTGTATAACCCGCGAAACAAAAAGCGAGACTTTTCAGTCGGTCGGCTTTACAGGTCCCTAAACACACTAAAACATGAAATAGCATAGCAAAACAAGTCAAGGGGAGAGAATTCTATAAGATTTAATCTTGCATTCTTATCATTTATTTTGCATTATTGTCATTCGTCTTCTTCTCTGTTAATGGCTAACAGTCAACAATTGAGCTATTATGGCAATTTGTCATTTGTTGCTGTAACTAATTGAAAAATATCTAAAGGGCAATTACTCTGGTGGTACCGGGTCGATCCCGACGAAAAGTGAACGTTTGGCCACCTCAACATGGTGATCCATAATTTAAGTGTCATTAATGTCCATCTATTAGCTACTGAGAAGTGGATTTTGGGTGGACACATTTCTGGAAATATATATTCGACACATAGGTTACTGAGAACTTGTTCGCAGGTATGGCGCCAAATCAACACCCGTCGCCGAACTTGCTATGAGATACGCATCGCTACACAAATCAACACCCGTCGCCGAACTTGCTAGGAGATACGCATCACTACACAAATCAACACCCGTCGCCGAACTTGCTAGGAGATACGCATCGCTACACAAATCAACACCCGCCGCCGAACTTGCTAGGAGATACGCATCGCTACACAAATCAACACCCGTCGCCGAACTTGCTAGGAGATACGCATCGCTACACAAATCAACACCCGCCGCCGAACTTGCTAGGAGATACGCATCGCTACACAAATCAATACCCGCCGCCGAACTTGCTAGGAGAATAGAAGATACTCATCGCTACACAAATCAACACCCGTCGCCGAACTTGCTAGAAGATACGCATCGCTACACAAATCAATACCCGTCGCCGAACTTGCTAGGAGAATAGAAGATACTCATCGCTACACTTGTATTTGACACTATCTTTGCACAGGATTAATTCAGAAAGGTGTTGGTGGATTATGCCTAAACATTTCGGATATACAGATGCTTGGGCTCGAAGGAAGTGATAAGATTTTGGAAGAAAGCGTTCCAACGCCTGTGTTTACTCCCTTCGATTTATGCAGAAGAGCAGATACTTCGCTGCTCTATACTATTCTTAAATACATACTATACTGCATGTACATTTTTGAATTTGTGCTTAGCATTATGGTTAAATGCAATAGCGATGTAAATATATGCATATTATACGTTACGACAGACAGATGAGCCCAAAACAATAACCACCGATCCTACGACGGAGGTTAATGACCAGATACATAGTTACATGGGCAATGGGATATAAACTGCAAGAACTAAAACTTGCATAATGGTGGTATGTGTGTGTGTTTTACGAGTATTTATCGTCGCTACCGGTTGCCCATATGAGCGACACCTGAAGAGATTAGTTATTTTATATTTTGGAGGATAGTGCATGATACAGACATAGACCAATTCCAGGATCTCCTCTGGTTCTTTTACGTACGCGGTGTAAAGCACCGACACGAGACCTCGGTTTAACGTCCCATCTGAAAGACTGTTAATTTTATTAGGGTCAGACCACAGGGATTCGGCACGTTTGGGGGTACTAGTATATATATTTAAGTACAGGGTATTCGGCACGTTTGGGGGTACTAGTATATATATACTAGTACCCCAAACGTGCCGAATCCCTGTGGGTCAGACGGGGGATCGAACCCTAATGGTGGTAGCCAAACCCCATTCCTGGTCTTCCCTAGGTCCGAGTTGAGGTTGTAGACTTTTGTCACCATTTGTAGAAGAACAAACACAGAAGTAAATAGATAAATCATTTATTTATCTTGGTACGATACATATATGAAATTATGAATAGAACAAATCATACTACATGAAAATGTATTACACAGCTTGTAGTTGCCTTGGATAATCCACGAGACCTTTAATTCCAATGTACAAAAGATGTTTGAATGGTAATTTGAGTAACACGAATTGAATTTTTCTTTTATATACAGATACATGTATAAACAAGTCTGTCATGTTTGGTTTTGTGTCGATGCACTGGGTCAGAACCTGACAACTGCCATGTAGACTTCATCATGGTCGTATGTATTCCACAATCGTCGGTACTGAAATGATAATATACGTGTAAATTACACTGGACAACATCAGCACTGTGGCTCGTGGTATAAACAAACCTGTCTTAAGCAGCCAGACAAGGCAATAACAAAAAGTGGTTGCTAATCACAGGTGGCTGCTTAATAGAGTTCAAATGTAAAATAAAGCTGTTGGTCAATGAATAATAATTTTAATAAAGAAACATATTAGGAATCTGGAAACTGACTGTTTAATACAGGTTGGCTGTTTAATGGAGGTGACCACTAACACAGGTTTGACAGTGATGGGAACATGATGAAGATGGTGAAATACAGGGTTGGCCAATAAATACATAGGTCGGGAAACACTATAAACAGTGGGAAACGCAGGAATATCATAGACTTTTTCGCATAAAATCTTCCAGCTAATTCTATTTATCGTCAATGACATCACGGCTGTCATTATCAGGTGTTTTATACATATGATAGCAGTCACGTGACAGTCATGTAACAATGACACAAAACACATTCTACAAGTCAGTTCAAATATTTTGTCGCCCTTACAGCTTTTTAACATTTTTTCTTCAAAAATAGTATTGTCTATAATTATCACTATGCTAATTCAGTTTCATCTTTTCCCTGTATCTCCAACCTGTGTACTAATTGAGCATCAAAGTATGATTATGATCAGTGTGGACACTGTAGCAGTTGTGAGACTTGATGATTTTTTTCTGTCCATGTCATGACATACCTTATATTGAGGAGTAATCTGAATTTGTTGATGCTAAATTTCATTTTTGGAACCTAAATCAGTGTTTCTGTTATATACATTTTCATTGGATGGCCGAAAATTGTTCCATTCATTGTGCGAGTGAATGTTTTATTTTAAAATATGTTATGCAATCTCTGTTAATTGCATTGAATGCAAAAATGATCACTTTACTTAGTAGTACTATTTCATCTTCTGTAAAGAGACTGACTAGAAGCTAACCGAAATGTTTTAGATGATCAAATACCGGTAGGAGGGTGACACCCCCCTTTTGGTACGCGGGATTCAGGGCCTATTTAGTCCGTATTCGGGATGCAAGAGCGTCGTACGCGATACGCAATAAAAACATATGTTAGTATTCAGTACGCAAGATTTCCAATATAAATTGTTTTCTTGGACAATAATCTACGTTCTATTACCAATTTAACGACAGCAATACCACGAAAAATGCTTCAAAGGCGATTGTATGTGTATACAACGTAAATTGTTGATGTACGGACCTATACGATCTATTCGGACTTTAGATAATGTCCAGGGTTACTTCCCTTATAAACAATTTTACCATTTGCACTACTGTAAACATACACAATGTTCTTGGAGGCATGCTGCCGATTAATTTTTATTATAAACAGGTGTTTTCAATGTGTTAAACTGGTTAAAAAGTATTCGGGATTCAGCAAAAAAATAAGGTGGGATTCAGGGGGAGTCACCCTCCGGTAGGCCCATGGTAATGGACATTCATGCTAATATTAGTCCAAATATTTAGACTTTGAAAATGTGACACTTTACTATCAAGGCATTCGAAATACCAGAAAAAAATGTTTATGAAGAGGTCTTATCTATAGATAGGACTTATACATGTAACCCAGGTCATATTTAATTATATTAAATAATTATTGATGGTACATAAATGTATTCCATAACCCCGCTACAAGCGTACCACCCAATAGTTTTCTCTATATGGCCCAATACAATCACTGGTCTGATTATTATAATTATATAGTATGGTCCATATTATGTTATTGTATTCTGCATTACTATTGGGGTGAGAGATAGTGAGTGATGCTCAGGTCAGGTGTGTGAATGAGTGAACTATTAACATAACTAATTATGTGCACTTCCCGCTGAATGGTTGCATTTCTCTAACGCTTCTTATCTACTCGTCATCAGGATAAGTTGCTTACAACTAAAATAAACTGTATTAAATTAAATAAACAGCGAAATAATTGTCATCAAGACTCTGGTAATGTGTGGTTTATTTTTTCCTATTTTAAGTTGTAAATATGTATATTTGCAATGATTGAACGCGCGCGCGTGCGCACACACAACACACACACACATACAACCGAGTTTAAATAGTCAAATATAACTTGGTGACATAGAGTGGTGGAACCTATGCTAGGCGTAAATCCTACATAGCATGGCCTATAAAAAAAAGTTAATTTTATGTACTTGCCGTATATTATTATTTTCTTAAGTCGTGAACACAACTTTCAAAAAATTGTTGTTGAAAATTTTAGCTTCATTACGTGACCATGTACAGCTATCGCAACGACACCTGTTTCCATGGGAAACTAGATACTTCTATGCACGGCGTACATGAATTTGTTTATGTATGCACGTGGAATATATTATTTTGACTTAATAACATCAATAACTAACAATATTAACTCATAAACTTTTTTTCTGGTTATTTGTAAAAAAAAATCCAATTCGAATAGCTACCTGAAATGCTCATAAACTGCATCATTTCGGTGGAAAAAAATTCCCATCAAGTTATCTGTTTGTCACAGGTTGTGTTTTTATATGTACGTGTTTATATGACGGGTGCAGCGTTCCATAGTTAACGCAGTTTCAATAGCGCATGCGTCGTATATACAGATGACTTCATGTCTTGTCGTTGTCTGTTCACTCGAGTGTGAATCGGTGACGATCGGCAATGTCCGTCGAAAATTGTCGACGTTCGCCGAATCAATCCCAGGTGAGCAGTTGTCACTGTATTGTATTGTACATGTCCAATCGTTTTGTCTGTTGTATGTATATGAATGAGAGTTGTATGAAAGGTTTGAATGCATTGGCTCCTTGCTAATCTAATCCCTTTTCTGGTTATTCTGAACTGTTTCTCAGCTCAGATCTATCTTACGAGGTAGTCGAAAATCGTTTAAAGACTTTCCAATTTATATTGGAAAGATGTTTAATTAACGCTGTGGTAAGATATTTATAATGAATTACTATAGATATAATATATATATGTTGTATTGTGTATATACGCGTGGAATTAATTATGTGCAATATTGTATTGTTTTATCATGTTTTTACTGTAGATTTATGAGTGTATATATTGTATGTTTTATCATGTTTTACTGTAGATTTATGAGTGTATATATTGTATGTTTTATCATGTTTTACTGTAGATGTATGAGTGTATATATTGTATGTTTTATCATGTTTTACTGTAGATTTATGAGTGTATATATTGTATGTTTTATCATGTTTTACTGTAGATTTATGAGTGTATATATTGTATGTTTTATCATGTTTTACTGTAGATTTATGAGTGTATATATTGTATGTTTTATCATGTTTTTACTGTAGATTTATGAGTGTATATATTGTATGTTTTATCATGTTTTTACTGTAGATTTATGAGTGTATATATTGTATGTTTTATCATGTTTTTACTGTAGATTTATGAGTGTATATATTGTATGTTTTATCATGTTTTTACTGTAGATTTATGAGTGTATATATTGTATGTTTTATCATGTTTTTACTGTAGATTTATGAGTGTATATATTGTATGTTTTATCATGTTTTACTGTAGATTTATGAGTGTATATATTGTATGTTTTATCATGTTTTACTGTAGATTTATGAGTATATATTGTATGTTTTATCATGTTTTACTGTATTTATGAGTGTTATATTGTATGTTTTATCATGTTTTACTGTAGATTTATGAGTGTATATATTGTATGTTTTATCATGTTTTTACTGTAGATTTATGAGTGTATATATTGTATGTTTTATCATGTTTTACTGTAGATTTATGAGTGTATATATTGTATGTTTTATCATGTTTTACTGTAGATTTATGAGTGTATATATTGTATGTTTTATCATGTTTTACTGTAGATTTATGAGTGTATATATTGTATGTTTTATCATGTTTTACTGTAGATTTATGAGTGTATATATTGTATGTTTTATCATGTTTTACTGTATTTGGTGTTTTGTTGTTTTTGTTTTTGTGTTGGTTTTTGTTGTTTTTTGTTTTTTGTTTGGTGTTTTTGTTGTTTTTGTTTTTATATTGTATGTTTTATCATGTTTGTGTTTGGTGTTTTTGTTTTTTTTTTGTGTTTGGTGTTTTTGTTTGTTTTATCATGTTTTTACTGTAGATTTATGAGTGTATATATTGTATGTTTTATCATGTTTTTACTGTAGATTTATGAGTGTATATATTGTATGTTTTATCATGTTTTACTGTAGATTTATGAGTGTATATATTGTATGTTTTAGGCCCTATCCCTATACATACAAGATTAAATAATCGAACCTACGCCAGGCGTTGTTGTACAAGTGAGCCCTGTGACATGTTTATATTCGGCTACTGAACCAGCCAGGTGAGTTGCATTAGGTTACCGGCAAGCACAACGGAACGCTATTGAACCATGCTTCACCTCTGTCAGCGAAAATAGGTTAAAACTATTTAAATATTTTAAATACGGATGTAAATGGAAAAAATACGCCGAGCATAGGAATACGCCGAGAATAGGTTCCACCACTCTACAGATAACATATTATTTCTGGAACATAAATTGTCACACAACTGTAGGCCTCTTTGGTGTCCTTTTGGCATGGGTCTGCAAACAACTTTCAAGACGATATTATCAAAACAAAAACAAATCTATACTAAACTATCGAATAATTTATGTGCACGACACCACGGGTGCGAAATGTACGAGGACGAATTATCACTAGGTCGATTTCAAAATAACTTTAAATGAACATACGTGCTCTTAGTACGCCACATGTTAACAGGAATGCCAGAAATGTATGCTGTGCTACTTTACTAGCCATCTTCTGCTCTTCATCTACGTTATCGCTGTCCTTGGGTGGTAATCGTATCATCTTGCAAGACGTGCAGGTGTAGCGTGAAAGACAAATCAATCTATCAAACAGAAACCGGAAACTATGTAAACGTTTGTGGTCAAACACCACTACTTCAATTTACCCCAAATAACTACCAACAAGACCTATATATTTATGTCACAGGGATTCGGCGCGTGGTAGCGCCATCAAATGTAAAGTAAGACTGTCTGCATATGGCACCATAGTGTATCTCACAGCAACGTCCTCTTCCGACGTACACATCCGACATAGCTACCTGAATGCTCTATAACAGTAAACGGGAATTGGTCCATGGAGTTCAATCCTGACACATGTAAGGTGTTGACAATTAGTCACAAAATAAAACCGCTAATTCCCCCTGACATGTTCCACAACATGGTACTAAAAACAATCGATACCGCTAAATATCTAAGTGTTACAATTAGTAGAGATTTAAACGGGTCTACCCATATAACGGAAACATCATATTCCCAGTAAATATAAACTCCATGGAGTCCTACTTGAGTCGGTCACCTCAGCCAAATACCTTGGCGTGGATATCTCAAATAACCTGTCGTGGGATACTCACATAAAAAGGTTAACTAAGAAAGCAAACCAAACATTACGATTTCTACGTAGAAACCTCCAGGTACAATTTGAACCCCTTATATAAGTCCATGGCTTACCAGACACTAGTGAGACCCCAGCTTGGATATTGCTCCGAGATCTGGTCGTCCCATACCCAAACATTGATAGACCAAAGGTGTCCAGCGAAGAGCAGTCCGTTGGATAAAGGCTGACTTATATCGTACCTCTAGTGTCACAGACATGCTACGTAGACTAGATGAACGGCGTATTGACAATAGGTTATCCCTTATGTATAAAATTGATAATGATATTGTTGCTATTCCCATTGAAAATTACCTAGCCCCACGGCACGTCGGCCCCAAAACACATCGACACCTCGGCCCCATTTTAAAATTCATTATGCACATAGTTATATATTTAAAAATCTTTATTAGATAATTTAAATACCATTTAGGACGTGTTATGTATAATATTAAGAACTTAATACTATATTACATACACACAAGGTGCCAACTCGAAGATACTATCGGCTTCCAAATGAAATGAAAATAGAAAAAAAAGGAAATAAAGAAAGAATTGGAAAGAATAGGTAAATAAAGATGAATAATATATAAAATAAAATACATTTGGAGAAATGTGTGTCTATGGCCTTTCGGTCCACCAGTCACCTGTATTAATACACTTGATTAACAGTCTACGGAGATTTAATAAAGTGCCGAGAGGGTATGTACATCTACTCGTTCGTCGTACGCTGGCCCTGCCATCAACACACGTCGATAGAGCCTTCGCCGCCTTGAAGTCTAAGGCGACTACGACCAAGCTGACCGAGCTCTTCCAGTACCTGGAGCACCATTGGATAGATAGCAGTGTGTGGTCAGTGTGGGAGTGGTCCGTCTATCAACAGCCGGGTCGATCCAATAACGACGTCGAAGGTAATAACAGAATGTACACATGACTGAACTTCATTTCAACAACAGTTTAATCAGACAAATTGCGGATTATTGTTTTATTGTTATTATAAATATCATGTTATTTGATGCAATTATTTTCATTTTTTGTATAGGTTGGCACAGACGCATCAACGCCAAGGCTGGTCGAGCCTGTCTACAGTGTTACATCCTGGTCCCACTACTTCTGCGAGAGGCCCGCCTACTAGACCTCAATGCCCAGCCTGTCAATGAGCACGCTCTGATGAGATATCGGCAGAAGAAGTATCGACGTGTGGACGGACGACTGGAAGAGCTCTACGATGACGGCGACATGAAGACGTCAAAGTACCTGACCGAGGTTGCAGTGTTACGTCGGTAACCTCGAGTGATTTGACACTTGACAGTGATTTGACGAAATGTTCTTAGTTCCGAGATAAATGGTGTTTGGATGTACATGTATGTGTATATTTGTATATATGTGATATATTGACTTGACAAAATTAATTCAGTCACATGAATAAACATGAAGTTATAACATTGTTTTCTTATTTAAGATTCCACAGAGGTTTAAGGCTTATCTTATCTATAATAACAATGTAGGCCCTATATATGTTACAATCATAGGTAATATTTGTTAGACTCAATCGTACACATATCGAATTTGGTGTCATTATTCATAAAAAAAATACAATTGCATACCCTTTTGCCCATTAATTAGATATATTTTTTATAAAAAAATACCCTATACAAAAATATATGGGGCCGAGGTGTCGTGGGGCAAGAACAATCTACCATTGGAACCATCTCCCTCCTGACATTGTCCATCTCCCTACCATAGAGCAATTCAATGCGACAGTTTGCCCTATTGATCATGCCAGTCCCTAGTTGTTCTGCGCAGCTGCTTTTAAACTTTTACCACAACTTATTTTCATTACTTTCATAAATTATGCCTTTATCTACTCATGAATACTTTTAACTTCTTTGTGATTTTTGACGCATAACATGTCTACATCCCCGCGAGGGGTTCGACATTAAAGGAAGATAGATAGATAAACAACGTCTCCTCTATGAAATCAACTTTCTAAGATTCATTAAAAGGAATGTGAAAGACCAGTAATAAGAAGGTCAAAGAAAAGGCTTATAAACCTATGTTCGTCCTCAACTCGAGTATTGATCAACCATCTGGAAACCCTGGCAAAAGTGTCTTAACCATAAAGCAGAAAAAGTGCAAAGACCAGCTGCACGCTATATCTGCAATGATTATAACTATGCAAACAGTGTAGTAAACATGATTAACTCCCTGAACTGGCAAACACTTGAATAACGACTCATACAATCGTCAGTCATGTACCTATACAAAATAAGAAATAACTTGTGTCGACAACAATCATCTAACACCTACACGGAACCTGACCTCAATGCCACAGTCCCGAACACAGTACCATATAAACTATCCCCCCCCCGAACAATACGTCTTTGGAATCCCTACTATGTACAATCCAGTCCCAGTTTAGCCACTTTGCTGTGCGGCAGGCAACTATTTTAAACCTTTGTATACATTTACATGTATTTCTTTCTAACACCACCTGATGATGATTGAGCTTATTTACCCTCGCCGCCGGCGAACCACCGGTCTCATTTAATGAGAATTTAACCAGTCACTGACAAGTGCAACCACCTCCCACAGTCCAGTCATACTCACATTGAGTGTTGGAAGTAGTATGTAGACATACGTGTGGAAGCATATAGTGTTTGCTATTGGTCTACACTATTGAAGTGCAACTGGTGCGGGCCGTTGTTTAATGTTGTTAAAACTTGTGGCCCAAGCCATTTGTATTTTCATGCTATGTATTGTATCTGTGTGTATGACATATTTACTATTGATTTGCAATAAAATATGATTAAACTATTGAAACGTCCTTATCGAATACTATGTTATTCGGTGAACGAACCCATGTCTTTTGAATGAAATTTGGTATGATCGGGCCAGCGTTTGTGAAAAAATTGTTAGTCGCTTGGAGAATTAGGTACTGGTTCCTACCCTGCATGAAATGTGGATGGTCGTCGCCACCACATCAGACCAACATCATATGATACAGTTGCGAGAGGTCCGGAGTTTACGCCCCGCTGTGCCACGATCAAGCTCTTAGGAAATTCTCTAATTCCATATCTCTTTCTAGGTGGGATCGACTGTCGCAAAAAATATGTTTTTTAAAAAGGTGAACCTGCCAGTAATTGTGTACGATGTCAGTAGATCAGTGATCAAAGCTGGACACCATACTATAAAGCAAAGTATCATGTCGGTGCTATATACTGCACGTAAATCGGAGCTTCGGGAATGGAAATCGGGGGGGGGGGTCGCTGAACTGGGCTACCGCTAGCCCCGGAGAATAAATCAGAAACAAACACATTCGGTAAGGGTTCTAACGTGCACATCTGCATGTAACTTTAAATATTAAATAAAGATAAACAAGTCTGAACAGTATCAAATTTATTGGTTCCAAATAGGTAAATCTATGGCATATATATCAAAACTAATGTCATGTTCTGTAACATAGGCACCGGTAATAATTATAAAGCTCCAAGAAGTTGTCGAGTTTGTTCTATGGAAAATCGACATACTGGTAGTTGAGCATTTCAGGTTATTTGCCTCCAATTGGGCCTAAAGCTTTTGGTTTTCATTCTAATTTCTAAGTATATGATATATATGAGATTTGGAAGCAAACATTTCAGACCTTCTGGAATGAGAGACATCGTCACATCGGTGTGTTTTCCGTTACCTCCCATGTGACAGATAATGTCTATTTATCCATAAATGCGAATTGGTCCTTTTGATTAGTTTAAATTTATTTTACAACGATTGCGAAGAAAGTTCTAACAACTTATATTAATCACTCTCGTTGGCGCGGCTGAAAGCGTTGTGGTCATTCATGCGGGAGGAAACTGAAGTACCCGGAGAAAACCCACCTGTCTGATCAGGCGACCAGCGTACCATCTCACATACTTCCCAGTTCAAGGATCGAATCCGGGTTGCATTGGTGAGAAGCGAGCGTGCTAACCACTGCGCTAATCGGACAGTCCTTTTGATTGGAATCTGTAGTCAGTACTCTAACCAGATGTTGTGGTAGGATTATTTGTGATTTTATCAAAATGATATTTATTAATATAACTATAGTCAAACCTGTATTAAGCAGCCACCTGTATTAAGCAGCCACCTGTATTAAGCAGCCACCTGTATTAAGCAGCCACCTGTATTAAGCAGCCACCTGTATTAAGCAGCCACCTGTATTAAGCAGCCACCTGTATTAAGCAGCCACCTGTATTAAGCAGCCAGGTTCCATATTCCCAATGTGTTTCATTATACATTTAACCTCTATTAAGCAGCCACCTGTATTAAGCAGCCAGGTTCCATATTCCCAATGTGTTTCATTATACATTTAACCTCTATTAAGCAGCCACCTGTGCTAAGCAGCCACTTTCTGTGATTCCCTTGGCTGGCTGGTTTGACTGTATTACAGCACATTTTTACAATAAAGAATCCATTGAATATACTGTACGATTTCAGAATTTCATAATAAATGAGAAAAGGGATAAAAATGAATAGCATGTGGTGCAAAGTAAGCAACAGTGAAAACAGTGGAGACGAGGCAAATTAAATATCCTCAATTAGGAGTATTGAAGACACTATCAGACCAATGTTCCTCATTGCATTCAATCACTATTGGTTGTCATCTACAATCATGCAACTGTTCTGCCATAACTTGTTGCTCTCCCCCCCCCCGATTAAATTGTATACAGCAATACTA